>CM059442.1:18920700-19372806 GCA_030390025.1 Squalus acanthias | reverse complement strand
AATCGACTCCGCCCATGCGTGTACATTGAATCGACTCCGCCCCATGCGTGTACATTTGAATCGACTCCGCCCATGCGTGTACATTGAATCGACTCGCCCATGCGTGTACATTGAATCGACTCCGCCCATGCGTGTACATTGAATCGACTCCGCCCATGCGTGTACATTGAATCGACTCCGCCATGCGTGTACATTGAATCGACTCCGCCCATGCGTGTACATTGAATCGATTCCGCCCATGAGTGTACATTGAATCGACTCCGCCCATGCGTGTACATTGAATCGACTCCGCCCATGGTGTACATTGAAACGACTCCGCCCATGCGTGTACATTGAATCGACTCCGCCCATGCGTGTACATTGAATCGACTCCGCCCATGCGTGAAATTGAATCGACTCCGCCCATGCGTGTACGTTGAATCGACTCCGCCATGCGTGTTCATTGAATCGACTCCGCCCTGCGTGTACATTGAATCGACTCCGCCCATGCGTGTACATTGAATCGACTCCGCCCTGCGTGTGTACATTGAATCGACTCCGGCCATGCGTGTACATTGAATCGACTCCGCCCATGCGTGTACATTGAATCGACTCTGCCCATGCGTGTACATTGAATCGACTCCGCCCATGCCTGTATTGAATCGACTCGCCCTGCGTGTATATTGAATCGACTCCGCCCATGCGTGTACATTGAATCGACTCCACCATGCGTGTACATTGAATCAATTCCGCCCATGCGTGTACATTGAATCGACTCCGCCATGCGTGTACATTGAATCGACTCGCCCATGCGTGTACATTGAATCGACTCCGCCCATGCGTGTACATTGAATCGACTCCGCCCATGCGTGTACATTGATCGACTCCGCCCATGCGTGTACATTGAATCGACTCCGCCCATGCGTTGTACATTGAATCGACTCCGCCCATGCGTGTACATTGAATCGACTCCGCCCATGCGTGTACATTGAATCGACTCCGCCCATGGGTGTACATTGAATCGACTCCGCCATGCGTGTACATTGAATCGACTCCGCCCATGCGTGTACATTGAATCGACTCCGCCCATGCGTGTACATTGAATCGACTCCGCCCATGCGTGTACATTGAATCGACTCCGCCCATGCGTGTACATTGAATCGACTCCGCCCATGCGTGTACATTGAATCGATCCGCCCGTGCGTGTACATTGAATCAACTCCGCCCCTGCGTGTACATTGAATCGACTCCCAGGCATGTGTACATTGAATCGACTTGCCCATGCGTGTACATTGAATCGTTCCGCCCATGCGTGTACATTGAATCGACTCCGCCCATGCGTGTACATTGAATCGACCACCCCATGCGTGTACATTGAATCGACTCCGCCCATGCGTGTACTTTGAATCGACTCCGCCCATGCGTGTACATTGAATCGACTCCGCCCATGCGTGTACATTGAATCGACTCCGCCATGCGTGTACATTGAATCGACTCCGCCCATGCGTGTACATTGAATCGACTCCGCCCATGCGTGTACATTGAATCGACTCCGCCATGCGTGTACATTGAATCGACTCCGCCCATGCGTGTACATTGAATCGACTCCGCCCATGCGTGTACATTGAATCGACTCCGCCCATGCGTGTACATTGAATCGACTCCGCCCATGCGTGTACATTGAATCGACTCCGCCCATGCGTGTACATTGAATCGACTCCGCCCATGCGTGTACATTGAATCGACTCCGCCCATGCGTGTACATTGAATCGACTCGCCCATGCGTGTACATTGAATCGACTCCGCCCATGCGTGTACATTGAATCGACTCCGCCCATGCGTGTACATTGAATCGACTCCGCCCATGCGTGTACATTGAATCGACTCCGCCCATGCGTGTACATTGAATCGACTCCGCCCATGCGTGTACATTGAATCGACTCCGCCCATGCGTGTACATTGAATCGACTCCGCCCATGCGTGTACATTGAATCGACTCCGCCCATGCGTGTACATTGAATCGACTCCGCCCATGCGTGTACATTGAATCGACTCCGCCCATGCGTGTACATTGAATCGACTCCGCCCATGCGTGTACATTGAATCGATTCCGCCCTGCGTGTACATTGAATCGACTCCGCCCATGCGTGTACATTGAATCGACTCCGGCATGCGTGTACATTGAATCGACTCCGCCCATGCGTGTACATTGAATCGACTCCGCCATGCGTGTACATTGAATCGACTCCGCCCCTGCGTGTACATTGAATCGACTCCGCCCATGCGTGTACATTGAATCGACTCCGCCCATGCGTGTACATTGAATCGACTCCGGCCATGCGTGTACATTGAATCGACTCCGCCCATGCGTGTACATTGAATCGACTCCGCCCATGCGTGTACATTGAATCGACTCCGCCCATGCGTGTACATTGAATCGACTCCGCCCATGCGTGTACATTGAATCGACTCCGCCATGCGTGTACATTGAATCGACTCCGCCATGCGTGTACATTGAAGACTCCGCCCATGCGTGTACATTGAATCGACTCCGCCATGCGTGTACATTGAATCGACTCGCCCATGCGTGTACATTGAATCGACTCCGCCCATGCGTGTACATTGAATCGACTCCGCCCATGCGTGTACATTGAATCGACTCGCCCATGCGTGTACATTGAATCGACTCCGCACCATGCGTGTACATTGAATCGACTCGCCCATGCGTGTACATTGAATCGACTCCGCCATGCGTGTACATTGAATCGACTCCGCCCATGCGTGTACATTGAATCGACTCCGCCCATGCGTGTACATTGAATCGACTCCGCCCATGCGTGTACATTGAATCGACTCCGCCCATGCGTGTACATTGAATCGACCGCCCATGCGTGTACATTGAATCGACTCCGCCCATGCGTGTGTACATTGAATCGACTCCGCCCATGCGTGTACATTGAATCGACTCCGCCATGCGTGTACATTGAATCGACTCCGCCCATGCGTGTACATTGAATCGACTCCGCCCATGCGTGTACATTGAATCGACTCTGCCCATGCGTGTACATTGAATCGACTCCGGCATGCGTGTACATTGAATCGACTCGCCCATGCGTGTACATTGAATCGACTCCGCCCCTGCGTGTACATTGAATCGACTCCGCCCATGCGTGTACATTGAATCGACTCCGCCCATGCGTGTACATTGAATCGACTCCGCCCATGCGTGTACATTGAATCGACTCCGCCCATGCGTGTACATTGAATCGACTCCGCCCATGCGTGTACATTGAATCGACTCCGCCCATGCGTGTACTTGAATCGACTCCGCCCATGCGTGTACATTGAATCGACTTGCGTGTACATGAATCGACCATGCGTGTACATTGAATCGACTCCCCCATGCGTGTACATTGAATCGACTCCGCCCATGCGTGTACATTGAATCGACTCCGCCCATGCGTGTACATTGAATCGACTCGCCCATGCGTGTACATTGAATCGACTCCGCCCATGCGTGTACATTGAATCGACTCCCCCATGCGTGTACATTGAATCGACTCCGCCATGCGTGTACATTGAATCGACTCCGCCCATGCGTGTACATTGAATCGACTCCGCCCATGCGTGTACATTGAATCGACTCCGCCCATGCGTGTGTACATTGAATCGACTCCGCCCATGCGTGTACATTGAATCGACTCCGCCCATGCGTGTACATTGAATCGACTCCGCCCATGCGTGTACATTGAATCGACTCCGCCATGCGTGTACATTGAATCGACTCCGCCCATGCGTGTACATTGAATCGACTCCCCCATGCGTGTACATTGAATCGACTCCGCCCATGCGTGTACATTGAATCGACTCCGCCCATGCGTGTACATTGAATCGACTCCGCCCATGCGTGTACATTGAATCGACTCCGCCCATGCGTGTACATTGAATCGACTCGCCCATGCGTGTACATTGAATCGACTCCGCCCATGCGTGTACATTGAATCGACTCCGCCCATGCGTGTACATTGAATCGACTCCGCCCATGCGTGTACATTGAATCGACTCCGCCCATGCGTGTACATTGAATCGACTCCGCCCATGCGTGTACATTGAATCGACTCCGCCCATGCGTGTACATTGAATCGACTCCGCCCATGCGTGTACATTGAATCGACTCCGCCCATGCGTGTACATTGAATCGACTCCGCCCATGCGTGTACATTGAATCGACTCCGCCCATGCGTGTACATTGAATCGACTCCGCCCATGCGTGTACATTGAATCGACTCCGCCCATGCGTGTACATTGAATCGACTCCGCCCATGCGTGTACATTGAATCGACTCCGCCCATGCGTGTACATTGAATCGACTCCGCCCATGCGTGTACATTGAATCGACTCCGCCCATGCGTGTACATTGAATCGACTCCGCCCATGCGTGTACATTGAATCGACTCGCCCATGCGTGTACATTGAATCGACTCCGCCCATGCGTGTACATTGAATCGACTCCGCCCATGCGTGTACATTGAATCGACTCCGCCCATGCGTGTACATTGAATCGACTCCGCCCATGCGTGTACATTGAATCGACTCCGCCCATGCGTGTACATTGAATCGACTCCGCCCATGCGTGTACATTGAATCGACTCCGCCCATGCGTGTACATTGAATCGACTCCGCCCATGCGTGTACATTGAATCGACTCCGCCCATGCGTGTACATTGAATCGACTCCGCCCATGCGTGTACATTGAATCGACTCCGCCCATGCGTGTACATTGAATCGACTCCGCCCATGCGTGTACATTGAATCGACTCCGCCCATGCGTGTACATTGAATCGACTCCGCCCATGCGTGTACATTGAATCGACTCCGCCCATGCCTGTACATTGAATCGACTCCGCCCATGCGTGTACATTGAATCGACTCCGCCCATGCGTGTACATTGAATCGACTCCGCCATGCGTGTACATTGAATCGACTCCGCCCATGCGTGTACATTGAATCGACTCCGCCCATGCGTGTACATTGAATCGACTCCGCCCATGCGTGTACATTGAATCGACTCCGCCCATGCGTGTACATTGAATCGACTCCGCCCATGCGTGTACATTGAATCGACTCCGCCCATGCGTGTACATTGAATCGACTCCGCCCATGCTGTACATTGAATCGACTCCGCCCATGCGTGTACATTGAATCGACTCCGCCCATGCGTGTACATTGAATCGACTCCGCCCATGCGTGTACATTGAATCGACTCCGCCCATGCGTGTACATTGAATCGACTCCGCCCATGCGTGTACATTGAATCGACTCCGCCCATGCGTGTACATTGAATCGACTCCGCCCATGCGTGTACATTGAATCGACTCCGCCCATGCGTGTACATTGAATCGACTCCGCCCATGCGTGTACATTGAATCGACTCCGCCCATGCGTGTACATTGAATCGACTCCGCCCATGCGTGTACATTGAATCGACTCCGCCCATGCGTGTACATTGAATCGACTCCGCCCATGCGTGTACATTGAATCGACTCCGCCCATGCGTGTACATTGAATCGACTCCGCCATGCGTGTACATTGAATCGACTCCGCCCATGCGTGTACATTGAATCGACTCCGCCCATGCGTGTACATTGAATCGACTCCGCCCATGCGTGTACATTGAATCGACTCCGCCCATGCGTGTACATTGAATCGACTCCGCCCATGCGTGTACATTGAATCGACTCCGCCCATGCGTGTACATTGAATCGACTCCGCCCATGCGTGTACATTGAATCGACTCCGCCCATGCGTGTACATTGAATCGACTCCGCCCATGCGTGTACATTGAATCGACTCCGCCCATGCGTGTACATTGAATCGACTCCGCCCATGCGTGTACATTGAATCGACTCCGCCCATGCGTGTACATTGAATCGACTCCGCCCATGCGTGTACATTGAATCGACTCCGCCCATGCGTGTACATTGAATCGACTCCGCCCATGCGTGTACATTGAATCGACTCCGCCCATGCGTGTACATTGAATCGACTCCGCCCATGCGTGTACATTGAATCGACTCCGCCCATGCGTGTACATTGAATCGACTCCGCCCATGCGTGTACATTGAATCGACTCCGCCCATGCGTGTACATTGAATCGACTCCGCCCATGCGTGTACATTGAATCGACTCCGCCCATGCGTGTACATT
Source organism: Squalus acanthias (assembly GCA_030390025.1). NCBI lineage: Eukaryota > Metazoa > Chordata > Chondrichthyes > Squaliformes > Squalidae > Squalus > Squalus acanthias. Next base: position 19,366,620 of record CM059442.1, on the reverse strand, counting down.
GAATCGACTCCGCCCATGCGTGTACATTGAATCGACTCCGCCCATGCGTGTACATTGAATCGACTCCGCCCATGCGTGTACATTGAATCGACTCCGCCCATGCGTGTACATTGAATCGACTCCGCCCATGCGTGTACATTGAATCGACTCCGCCCATGCGTGTACATTGAATCGACTCCGCCCATGCGTGTACATTGAATCGACTCCGCCCATGCGTGTACATTGAATCGACTCCGCCCATGCGTGTACATTGAATCGACTCCGCCCATGCGTGTACATTGAATCGACTCCGCCCATGCGTGTACATTGAATCGACTCCGCCCATGCGTGTACATTGAATCGACTCCGCCCATGCGTGTACATTGAATCGACTCCGCCCATGCGTGTACATTGAATCGACTCCGCCCATGCGTGTACATTGAATCGACTCCGCCCATGCGTGTACATTGAATCGACTCCGCCCATGCGTGTACATTGAATCGACTCCGCCCATGCGTGTACATTGAATCGACTCCGCCCATGCGTGTACATTGAATCGACTCCGCCCATGCGTGTACATTGAATCGACTCCGCCCATGCGTGTACATTGAATCGACTCCGCCCATGCGTGTACATTGAATCGACTCCGCCCATGCGTGTACATTGAATCGACTCCGCCCATGCGTGTACATTGAATCGACTCCGCCCATGCGTGTACATTGAATCGACTCCGCCCATGCGTGTACATTGAATCGACTCCGCCCATGCGTGTACATTGAATCGACTCCGCCCATGCGTGTACATTGAATCGACTCCGCCCATGCGTGTACATTGAATCGACTCCGCCCATGCGTGTACATTGAATCGACTCCGCCCATGCGTGTACATTGAATCGACTCCGCCCATGCGTGTACATTGAATCGACTCCGCCCATGCGTGTACATTGAATCGACTCCGCCCATGCGTGTACATTGAATCGACTCCGCCCATGCGTGTACATTGAATCGACTCCGCCCATGCGTGTACATTGAATCGACTCCGCCCATGCGTGTACATTGAATCGACTCCGCCCATGCGTGTACATTGAATCGACTCCGCCCATGCGTGTACATTGAATCGACTCCGCCCATGCGTGTACATTGAATCGACTCCGCCCATGCGTGTACATTGAATCGACTCCGCCCATGCGTGTACATTGAATCGACTCCGCCCATGCGTGTACATTGAATCGACTCCGCCCATGCGTGTACATTGAATCGACTCCGCCCATGCGTGTACATTGAATCGACTCCGCCCAAGCGTGTAAATTGAATCGACTCCGCCCATGCGTTGACACTGAATCGACCCCGCCCATGCGTGTACATTGAATCGACTCCGCCCATGCGTGTACATTGAATCGACTCCGCCCATGCGTGTACATTGAATCGACTCCGCCCATGCGTGTACATTGAATCGACTCCGCCCATGCGTGTACATTGAATCGACTCCGCCCATGCGTGTACATTGAATCGACTCCGCCCATGCGTGTACATTGAATCGACTCCGCCCATGCGTGTACATTGAATCGACTCCGCCCATGCGTGTACATTGAATCGACTCCGCCCATGCGTGTACATTGAATCGACTCCGCCCATGCGTGTACATTGAATCGACTCCGCCCATGCGTGTACATTGAATCGACTCCGCCCATGCGTGTACATTGAATCGACTCCGCCCATGCGTGTACATTGAATCGACTCCGCCCATGCGTGTACATTGAATCGACTCCGCCCATGCGTGTACATTGAATCGACTCCGCCCATGCGTGTACATTGAATCGACTCCGCCCATGCGTGTACATTGAATCGACTCCGCCCATGCGTGTACATTGAATCGACTCCGCCCATGCGTGTACATTGAATCGACTCCGCCCATGCGTGTACATTGAATCGACTCCGCCCATGCGTGTACATTGAATCGACTCCGCCCATGCGTGTACATTGAATCGACTCCGCCCATGCGTGTACATTGAATCGACTCCGCCCATGCGTGTACATTGAATCGACTCCGCCCATGCGTGTACATTGAATCGACTCCGCCCATGCGTGTACATTGAATCGACTCCGCCCATGCGTGTACATTGAATCGACTCCGCCCATGCGTGTACATTGAATCGACTCCGCCCATGCGTGTACATTGAATCGACTCCGCCCATGCGTGTACATTGAATCGACTCCGCCCATGCGTGTACATTGAATCGACTCCACCCATGCGTGTACATTGAATCGACTCCGGCATGCGTGTACAGTGAATCGACTCCGCCCATGCGTGTACATTGAATCGACTCCGCCCATGCGTGTACATTGAATCGACTCCGCCCATGCGTGTACATTGAATCGACTCCGCCCATGCGTGTACATTGAATCGACTCCGCCCATGCGTGTACATTGAATCGACTCCGCCCATGCGTGTACATTGAATCGACTCCGCCCATGCGTGTACATTGAATCGACTCCGCCCATGCGTGTACATTGAATCGACTCCGCCCATGCGTGTACATTGAATCGACTCCGCCCATGCGTGTACATTGAATCGACTCCGCCCATGCGTGTACATTGAATCGACTCCGCCCATGCGTGTACATTGAATCGACTCCGCCCATGCGTGTACATTGAATCGACTCCGCCCATGCGTGTACATTGAATCGACTCCGCCCATGCGTGTACATTGAATCGACTCCGCCCATGCGTGTACATTGAATCGACTCCGCCCATGCGTGTACATTGAATCGACTCCGCCCATGCGTGTACATTGAATCGACTCCGCCCATGCGTGTACATTGAATCGACTCCGCCCATGCGTGTACATTGAATCGACTCCGCCCATGCGTGTACATTGAATCGACTCCGCCCATGCGTGTACATTGAATCGACTCCGCCCATGCGTGTACATTGAATCGACTCGCCCATGCGTGTACATTGAATCGACTCCGCCCATGCGTGTACATTGAATCGACTCCGCCCATGCGTGTACATTGAATCGACTCCGCCCATGCGTGTACATTGAATCGACTCCGCCCATGCGTGTACATTGAATCGACTCCGCCCATGCGTGTACATTGAATCGACTCCGCCCATGCGTGTACATTGAATCGACTCCGCCCATGCGTGTACATTGAATCGACTCCGCCCATGCGTGTACATTGAATCGACTCCGCCCATGCGTGTACATTGAATCGACTCCGCCCATGCGTGTACATTGAATCGACTCCGCCCATGCGTGTACATTGAATCGACTCCGCCCATGCGTGTACATTGAATCGACTCCGCCCATGCGTGTACATTGAATCGACTCCGCCCATGCGTGTACATTGAATCGACTCCGCCCATGCGTGTACATTGAATCGACTCCGCCCATGCGTGTACATTGAATCGACTCCGCCCATGCGTGTACATTGAATCGACTCCGCCCATGCGTGTACATTGAATCGACTCCGCCCATGCGTGTACATTGAATCGACTCCGCCCATGCGTGTACATTGAATCGACTCCGCCCATGCGTGTACATTGAATCGACTCCGCCCATGCGTGTACATTGAATCGACTCCGCCCATGCGTGTACATTGAATCGACTCCGCCCATGCGTGTACATTGAATCGACTCCGCCCATGCGTGTACATTGAATCGACTCCGCCCATGCGTGTACATTGAATCGACTCCGCCCATGCGTGTACATTGAATCGACTCCGCCCATGCGTGTACATTGAATCGACTCCGCCCATGCGTGTACATTGAATCGACTCCGCCCATGCGTGTACATTGAATCGACTCCGCCCATGCGTGTACATTGAATCGACTCCGCCCATGCGTGTACATTGAATCGACTCCGCCCATGCGTGTACATTGAATCGACTCCGCCCATGCGTGTACATTGAATCGACTCCGCCCATGCGTGTACATTGAATCGACTCCGCCCATGCGTGTACATTGAATCGACTCCGCCCATGCGTGTACATTGAATCGACTCCGCCCATGCGTGTACATTGAATCGACTCCGCCCATGCGTGTACATTGAATCGACTCCGCCCATGCGTGTACATTGAATCGACTCCGCCCATGCGTGTACATTGAATCGACTCCGCCCATGCGTGTACATTGAATCGACTCCGCCCATGCGTGTACATTGAATCGACTCCGCCCATGCGTGTACATTGAATCGACTCCGCCCATGCGTGTACATTGAATCGACTCCGCCCATGCGTGTACATTGAATCGACTCCGCCCATGCGTGTACATTGAATCGACTCCGCCCATGCGTGTACATTGAATCGACTCCGCCCATGCGTGTACATTGAATCGACTCCGCCCATGCGTGTACATTGAATCGACTCCGCCCATGCGTGTACATTGAATCGACTCCGCCCATGCGTGTACATTGAATCGACTCCGCCCATGCGTGTACATTGAATCGACTCCGCCCATGCGTGTACATTGAATCGACTCCGCCCATGCGTGTACATTGAATCGACTCCGCCCATGCGTGTACATTGAATCGACTCCGCCCATGCGTGTACATTGAATCGACTCCGCCCATGCGTGTACATTGAATCGACTCCGCCCATGCGTGTACATTGAATCGACTCCGCCCATGCGTGTACATTGAATCGACTCCGCCCATGCGTGTACATTGAATCGACTCCGCCCATGCGTGTACATTGAATCGACTCCGCCCATGCGTGTACATTGAATCGACTCCGCCCATGCGTGTACATTGAATCGACTCCGCCCATGCGTGTACATTGAATCGACTCCGCCCATGCGTGTACATTGAATCGACTCCGCCCATGCGTGTACATTGAATCGACTCCGCCCATGCGTGTACATTGAATCGACTCCGCCCATGCGTGTACATTGAATCGACTCCGCCCATGCGTGTACATTGAATCGACTCCGCCCATGCGTGTACATTGAATCGACTCCGCCCATGCGTGTACATTGAATCGACTCCGCCCATGCGTGTACATTGAATCGACTCCGCCCATGCGTGTACATTGAATCGACTCCGCCCATGCGTGTACATTGAATCGACTCCGCCCATGCGTGTACATTGAATCGACTCCGCCCATGCGTGTACATTGAATCGACTCCGCCCATGCGTGTACATTGAATCGACTCCGCCCATGCGTGTACATTGAATCGACTCCGCCCATGCGTGTACATTGAATCGACTCCGCCCATGCGTGTACATTGAATCGACTCCGCCCATGCGTGTACATTGAATCGACTCCGCCCATGCGTGTACATTGAATCGACTCCGCCCATGCGTGTACATTGAATCGACTCCGCCCATGCGTGTACATTGAATCGACTCCGCCCATGCGTGTACATTGAATCGACTCCGCCCATGCGTGTACATTGAATCGACTCCGCCCATGCGTGTACATTGAATCGACTCCGCCCATGCGTGTACATTGAATCGACTCCGCCCATGCGTGTACATTGAATCGACTCCGCCCATGCGTGTACATTGAATCGACTCCGCCCATGCGTGTACATTGAATCGACTCCGCCCATGCGTGTACATTGAATCGACTCCGCCCATGCGTGTACATTGAATCGACTCCGCCCATGCGTGTACATTGAATCGACTCCGCCCATGCGTGTACATTGAATCGACTCCGCCCATGCGTGTACATTGAATCGACTCCGCCCATGCGTGTACATTGAATCGACTCCGCCCATGCGTGTACATTGAATCGACTCCGCCCATGCGTGTACATTGAATCGACTCCGCCCATGCGTGTACATTGAATCGACTCCGCCCATGCGTGTACATTGAATCGACTCCGCCCATGCGTGTACATTGAATCGACTCCGCCCATGCGTGTACATTGAATCGACTCCGCCCATGCGTGTACATTGAATCGACTCCGCCCATGCGTGTACATTGAATCGACTCCGCCCATGCGTGTACATTGAATCGACTCCGCCCATGCGTGTACATTGAATCGACTCCGCCCATGCGTGTACATTGAATCGACTCCGCCCATGCGTGTACATTGAATCGACTCCGCCCATGCGTGTACATTGAATCGACTCCGCCCATGCGTGTACATTGAATCGACTCCGCCCATGCGTGTACATTGAATCGACTCCGCCCATGCGTGTACATTGAATCGACTCCGCCCATGCGTGTACATTGAATCGACTCCGCCCATGCGTGTACATTGAATCGACTCCGCCCATGCGTGTACATTGAATCGACTCCGCCCATGCGTGTACATTGAATCGACTCCGCCCATGCGTGTACATTGAATCGACTCCGCCCATGCGTGTACATTGAATCGACTCCGCCCATGCGTGTACATTGAATCGACTCCGCCCATGCGTGTACATTGAATCGACTCCGCCCATGCGTGTACATTGAATCGACTCCGCCCATGCGTGTACATTGAATCGACTCCGCCCATGCGTGTACATTGAATCGACTCCGCCCATGCGTGTACATTGAATCGACTCCGCCCATGCGTGTACATTGAATCGACTCCGCCCATGCGTGTACATTGAATCGACTCCGCCCATGCGTGTACATTGAATCGACTCCGCCCATGCGTGTACATTGAATCGACTCCGCCCATGCGTGTACATTGAATCGACTCCGCCCATGCGTGTACATTGAATCGACTCCGCCCATGCGTGTACATTGAATCGACTCCGCCCATGCGTGTACATTGAATCGACTCCGCCCATGCGTGTACATTGAATCGACTCCGCCCATGCGTGTACATTGAATCGACTCCGCCCATGCGTGTACATTGAATCGACTCCGCCCATGCGTGTACATTGAATCGACTCCGCCCATGCGTGTACATTGAATCGACTCCGCCCATGCGTGTACATTGAATCGACTCCGCCCATGCGTGTACATTGAATCGACTCCGCCCATGCGTGTACATTGAATCGACTCCGCCCATGCGTGTACATTGAATCGACTCCGCCCATGCGTGTACATTGAATCGACTCCGCCCATGCGTGTACATTGAATCGACTCCGCCCATGCGTGTACATTGAATCGACTCCGCCCATGCGTGTACATTGAATCGACTCCGCCCATGCGTGTACATTGAATCGACTCCGCCCATGCGTGTACATTGAATCGACTCCGCCCATGCGTGTACATTGAATCGACTCCGCCCATGCGTGTACATTGAATCGACTCCGCCCATGCGTGTACATTGAATCGACTCCGCCCATGCGTGTACATTGAATCGACTCCGCCCATGCGTGTACATTGAATCGACTCCGTCCAATGCGTTAACATTGAAGCGAACTGCGCCCTGCGGTGTACATTGAATCGACTCCGCCCATGCGTGTACATTGAATCGACTCCGCCCATGCGTGTACATTGAATCGACTCCGCCCATGCGTGTACATTGAATCGACTCCGCCCATGCGTGTACATTGAATCGACTCCGCCCATGCGTGTACATTGAATCGACTCCGCCCATGCGTGTACATTGAATCGACTCCGCCCATGCGTGTACATTGAATCGACTCCGCCCATGCGTGTACATTGAATCGACTCCGCCCATGCGTGTACATTGAATCGACTCCGCCCATGCGTGTACATTGAATCGACTCCGCCCATGCGTGTACATTGAATCGACTCCGCCCATGCGTGTACATTGAATCGACTCCGCCCATGCGTGTACATTGAATCGACTCCGCCCATGCGTGTACATTGAATCGACTCCGCCCATGCGTGTACATTGAATCGACTCCGCCCATGCGTGTACATTGAATCGACTCCGCCCATGCGTGTACATTGAATCGACTCCGCCCATGCGTGTACATTGAATCGACTCCTCCCATGCGTGTAGATTGAATCGACTCCGCCCATGCGTGTACATTGAAACGACTCCGCCCATGCGTGTACATTGAATCAATTCCGCCCATGCATGTACATTGAATCGACTCCACCCATGCGTGTACATTGAATCAATTCCGCCCATGCGTGTACATTGAATCGACTCCACCCATGCGTGTACATTGAATCGACGCCGCCCATGCTTGTACATTGAATCGACTCCACCAATGCGTGTACATTGAATGAATTCCGCCCATGCGTGTACAAGGATGCGACTCCCCCCATGCGTGTACATTGAATCGACTCCGCCCATGCGTGTACATTGAATCGACTCCGCCCATGCTTGCACATTGAATCAATTCCACCCATGCGTGTACATTGAATCGACTCTGCCCATGCGTGTACATTGAATCGACTCTGCCCCTGCGTGTACATTGAATCAAATCCACCCATGCCTGTACATTGAATCGACTCCGCCCCTGCGTGTATATTGAATCGACTCCGCCCATGCGTGTACGTTGAATCGACTCCGCCCATGCGTGTACATTGAATCGACTTCCGCCCATGCTGTACAGTGAATCGACTCCGCCCATGCGTGTACATTGATATCGACTCCGCCCATGCGTGTACAGTGAATCGACTCCGCCCATGCGTGTACATTGAATCGACTCGCCCATGCGTGTACATTGAATCGACTCCGCCCATGCGATGTACATTGAATCGACTCCGCCCATGCGTGTACATTGAATCGACTCCGCCCATGCGTGTACATTGAATCGACTCCGCCCCATGCGTGTACATTGAATCGACTCCGCCCATGCGTGTACATTGAATCGACTCCGCCCATGCGTGTACATTGAATCGACTCCAGCCCATGCGTGTACATTGAATCGACTCCGCCCATGCGTGTACATTGAATCGACTCCACCCATGCGTGTACATTGAATCGACTCCGCCCATGCGTGTACATTGAATCGACTCCGCCATAGCGATGTACATTGAATCGACTCCGACCATGCGTGTACATTGAATCGACTCCGCCCATGCGTGTACATTGAATCGACTCCGCCCATGCGTGTACATTGAATCGACTCCGCCCATGCGTGTACATTGAATCGACTCCGCCCATGCGTGTACATTGAACCGACTCCGCCCATGCGTGTACATTGAATCGACTCCGCCCATGCGTGTACATTGAACCGACTCCGCCCATGCGTGTCCGTTGAAACCGACTCCGCCCATGCGTGTACGTTGAACCGACTCCTGCCCATGCGTGTACATTGAATCGACTCCGCCATGCGTGTACATTGAACCGACTCCGCCCATGCGTGTACATTGAATCGACTCCGCCCATGCGTGTACGTTGAACCGACTCCGCCCATGCGTGTACATTGAATCGACTCCGCCCATGCGTGTACATTGAATCGACTCCGCCCATGCGTGTACAGTGAATCGACTCCGCCCATGCGTGTACATTGAAATGACTCCGCCCATTCGTGTACATTGAATCGACTCCGCCCCTGCGTGTACATTGAATCGACTCCGCCCATGCGTGTACATTGAATCGACTCCGCCCATGCGTGTACATTGAATCGCTCCGCCCATGCGTGTACATTGAATCGATCTCCGCCCCTGCGTGTACATTGAATCGACTTCCGCCCATGCGTGTACATTGAATCGACTCCGCCCAATGCGTGTACATTGAATCAATTCCGCCCATGCGTGTACTTGAATCGACTCGCCCATGCAGTGTACATTGAATCGACTCCGGCCATGCTTGTACATTGAATCGACTTCCGCCCATGCGTGTACATTGAATCGACTCCGCCCATGCGTAGTACATTGAATCGACTCCGCCCATGCGTGTACTTTGAATCGACTCCGCCATGCGTGTACATTGAATCGATTCCGCCATGAGTATACTTTGAATCGACTCCGCCCATGCGTGTACATTGAATCGACTCCGCCCATGAGTGTACTTTGAATCGACTCCGCCCATGCGTGTACATTGAATCGACTCCGCCCATGCGTGTACATTGAATCGACTCCGCCCATGCGTGTACATTGATCGACTCCGCCCATGCGTGTACATTGAATCGACTCCGCCCATGCGTGTACATTGAATCGACTCCGCCCATGCGTGTACATTGAATCGACTCCGCCCATGCGTGTACATTGAATCGACTCCGCCCATGCGTGTACATTGAATCGACTCCGCCCATGCGTGTACATTGAATCGACTCCGCCCTTGCGTGAACATTGAATCGACTCCGCCCATGCGTGTACATTGAATCGACTCCGCCCATGCGTGTACATGAATCGACTCCGCCCATGCGTGTACATTGAATCGACTCCGCCCATGCGTGTACATTGAATCGACTCCGCCCATGCGTGTACTTTGAATCGACTCCGCCCATGCGTGTACATTGAATCGACTCCGCCCATGCGTGTACATTGAATCGACTCCGCCCATGCGTGTACATTGAATCGACTCCGCCCATGCGTGTACATTGAATCGACTCCGCCCATGCGTGTACATTGAATCGACTCCACCCATGCGTGTACATTGAATCGACTCCGCCCATGCGTGTACATTGAATCGACTCGCCCATGCGTGTACATTGAATCGACTCCGCCCATGCGTGTACATTGAATCGACTCCGACCCATGCGTGTACATTGAATCGACTCCGCCCATGCGTGTACATTGAATCGACTCCGCCCATGCGTGTACATTGAATCGACTCCGCCCATGCGTGTACATTGAATCGACTCCGCCCATGCGTGTACATTGAATCGACTCCGCCCATGCGTGTACATTGAATCGAATCCGCCCATGCGTGTACATTGAATCGACTCCGCCCATGCGTGTACATTGAATCGACTCCGCCCATGCGTGTACATTGAATCGACTCCGCCCATGCGTGTACATTGAATCGACTCCGCCCATGCGTGTACATTGAATCGACTCCGCCCATGCGTGTACATTGAATCGACTCCGCCCATGCGTGTACATTGAATCGACTCTGCCCATGCGTGTACATTGAATCGACTCGCCCATGCGTGTACATTGAATCGATTCCGCCCATGCGTGTACATTGAATCGACTCCTGCCCATGCGTGTACATTGAATCGACTCCGCCCATGCGTGTACATTGAATCGACTCCGCCCATGCGTGTACATTGAATCGACTCCGACCATGCGTGTACATTGAATCGACTCCGCCCATGCGTGTACATTGAATCGACTCCGCCCATGCGTGTACATTGAATCGACTCCGCCCATGCGTGTACATTGAATCGACTCCGCCCATGCGTGTACATTGAATCGACTCCGCCCATGCGTGTACATTGAATCGACTCCGCCCATGCGTGTACATTGAATCGACTCCGCCCATGCGTGTACATTGAATCGACTCCGCCCATGCGTGTACATTGAATCGACTCCGCCCATGCGTGTACATTGAATCGACTCCGCCCATGCGTGTACATTGAATCGACTCCGCCCATGCGTGTACATTGAATCGACTCCGCCCATGCGTGTACATTGAATCGACTCCGCCCATGCGTGTACATTGAATCGACTCCGCCCATGCGTGTACATTGAATCGACTCCGCCCATGCGTGTACATTGAATCGACTCCACCCATGCGTGTACATTGAATCGACTCCGCCCATGCGTGTACATTGAATCGACTCCGCCCATGCGTGTACATTGAATCGACTCCGCCCATGCATGTACATTGAATCGACTCCGCCAATGCGTGTACATTGAATCGACTCCGCCCATGCGTGTACATTGAATCGACTCCGCCCCATGCGTGTACATTGAATCGACTCCGCCCATGCGTGTACATTGAATCGACTCCGCCCATGCGTGTACATTGAATCGACTCCGCCCATGCGTGTACATTGAATCGACTCCGCCCATGCGTGTACATTGAATCGACTCCGCCCATGCGTGTACATTGAATCGACTCCGCCCATGCGTGTACATTGAATCGACTCCGCCCATGCGTGTACATTGAATCGACTCCGCCCATGCGTGTACATTGAATCGACTCCGCCCATGCGTGTACATTGAATCGACTCCGCCCATGCGTGTACATTGAATCGACTCCGCCCATGCGTGTACATTGAATCGACTCCGCCCATGCGTGTACATTGAATCGACTCCGCCCATGCGTGTACATTGAATCGACTCCGCCCATGCGTGTACATTGAATCGACTCCGCCCATGCGTGTACATTGAATCGACTCCGCCCATGCGTGTACATTGAATCGACTCCGCCCATGCGTGTACATTGAATCGACTCCGCCCATGCGTGTACATTGAATCGACTCCGCCCATGCGTGTACATTGAATCGACTCCGCCCATGCGTGTACATTGAATCGACTCCGCCCATGCGTGTACATTGAATCGACTCCGCCCATGCGTGTACATTGAATCGACTCCGCCCATGCGTGTACATTGAATCGACTCCGCCCATGCGTGTACATTGAATCGACTCCGCCCATGCGTGTACATTGAATCGACTCCGCCCATGCGTGTACATTGAATCGACTCCGCCCATGCGTGTACATTGAATCGACTCCGCCCATGCGTGTACATTGAATCGACTCCGCCCATGCGTGTACTTTGAATCGACTCCGCCCATGCGTGTACATTGAATCGACTCCGCCCATGCGTGTACATTGAATCGACTCCGCCCATGCGTGTACATTGAATCGACTCCGCCCATGCGTGTACATTGAATCGACTCCGCCCATGCGTGTACATTGAATCGACTCCGCCCATGCGTGTACATTGAATCGACTCCGCCCATGCGTGTACATTGAATCGACTCCGCCCATGCGTGTACATTGAATCGACTCCGCCCATGCGTGTACATTGAATCGACTCCGCCCATGCGTGTACATTGAATCGACTCCGCCCATGCGTGTACATTGAATCGACTCCGCCCATGCGTGTACATTGAATCGACTCCGCCCATGCGTGTACATTGAATCGACTCCGCCCATGCGTGTACATTGAATCGACTCCGCCCATGCGTGTACATTGAATCGACTCCGCCCATGCGTGTACATTGAATCGACTCCGCCCATGCGTGTACATTGAATCGACTCCGCCCATGCGTGTACATTGAATCGACTCCGCCCATGCGTGTACATTGAATCGACTCCGCCCATGCGTGTACATTGAATCGACTCCGCCCATGCGTGTACATTGAATCGACTCCGCCCATGCGTGTACATTGAATCGACTCCGCCCATGCGTGTACATTGAATCGACTCCGCCCATGCGTGTACATTGAATCGACTCCGCCCATGCGTGTACATTGAATCGACTCCGCCCATGCGTGTACATTGAATCGACTCCGCCCATGCGTGTACATTGAATCGACTCCGCCCATGCGTGTACATTGAATCGACTCCGCCCATGCGTGTACATTGAATCGACTCCGCCCATGCGTGTACATTGAATCGACTCCGCCCATGCGTGTACATTGAATCGACTCCGCCCATGCGTGTACATTGAATCGACTCCGCCCATGCGTGTACATTGAATCGACTCCGCCCATGCGTGTACATTGAATCGACTCCGCCCATGCGTGTACATTGAATCGACTCCGCCCATGCGTGTACATTGAATCGACTCCGCCCATGCGTGTACATTGAATCGACTCCGCCCATGCGTGTACATTGAATCGACTCCGCCCATGCGTGTACATTGAATCGACTCCGCCCATGCGTGTACATTGAATCGACTCCGCCCATGCGTGTACATTGAATCGACTCCGCCCATGCGTGTACATTGAATCGACTCCGCCCATGCGTGTACATTGAATCGACTCCGCCCATGCGTGTACATTGAATCGACTCCGCCCATGCGTGTACATTGAATCGACTCCGCCCATGCGTGTACATTGAATCGACTCCGCCCATGCGTGTACATTGAATCGACTCCGCCCATGCGTGTACATTGAATCGACTCCGCCCATGCGTGTACATTGAATCGACTCCGCCCATGCGTGTACATTGAATCGACTCCGCCCATGCGTGTACATTGAATCGACTCCGCCCATGCGTGTACATTGAATCGACTCCGCCCATGCGTGTACATTGAATCGACTCCGCCCATGCGTGTACATTGAATCGACTCCGCCCATGCGTGTACATTGAATCGACTCCGCCCATGCGTGTACATTGAATCGACTCCGCCCATGCGTGTACATTGAATCGACTCCGCCCATGCGTGTACATTGAATCGACTCCGCCCATGCGTGTACATTGAATCGACTCCGCCCATGCGTGTACATTGAATCGACTCCGCCCATGCGTGTACATTGAATCGACTCCGCCCATGCGTGTACATTGAATCGACTCCGCCCATGCGTGTACATTGAATCGACTCCGCCCATGCGTGTACATTGAATCGACTCCGCCCATGCGTGTACATTGAATCGACTCCGCCCATGCGTGTACATTGAATCGACTCCGCCCATGCGTGTACATTGAATCGACTCCGCCCATGCGTGTACATTGAATCGACTCCGCCCATGCGTGTACATTGAATCGACTCCGCCCATGCGTGTACATTGAATCGACTCCGCCCATGCGTGTACATTGAATCGACTCCGCCCATGCGTGTACATTGAATCGACTCCGCCCATGCGTGTACATTGAATCGACTCCGCCCATGCGTGTACATTGAATCGACTCCGCCCATGCGTGTACATTGAATCGACTCCGCCCATGCGTGTACATTGAATCGACTCCGCCCATGCGTGTACATTGAATCGACTCCGCCCATGCGTGTACATTGAATCGACTCCGCCCATGCGTGTACATTGAATCGACTCCGCCCATGCGTGTACATTGAATCGACTCCGCCCATGCGTGTACATTGAATCGACTCCGCCCATGCGTGTACATTGAATCGACTCCGCCCATGCGTGTACATTGAATCGACTCCGCCCATGCGTGTACATTGAATCGACTCCGCCCATGCGTGTACATTGAATCGACTCCGCCCATGCGTGTACATTGAATCGACTCCGCCCATGCGTGTACATTGAATCGACTCCGCCCATGCGTGTACATTGAATCGACTCCGCCCATGCGTGTACATTGAATCGACTCCGCCCATGCGTGTACATTGAATCGACTCCGCCCATGCGTGTACATTGAATCGACTCCGCCCATGCGTGTACATTGAATCGACTCCGCCCATGCGTGTACATTGAATCGACTCCGCCCATGCGTGTACATTGAATCGACTCCGCCCATGCGTGTACATTGAATCGACTCCGCCCATGCGTGTACATTGAATCGACTCCGCCCATGCGTGTACATTGAATCGACTCCGCCCATGCGTGTACATTGAATCGACTCCGCCCATGCGTGTACATTGAATCGACTCCGCCCATGCGTGTACATTGAATCGACTCCGCCCATGCGTGTACATTGAATCGACTCCGCCCATGCGTGTACATTGAATCGACTCCGCCCATGCGTGTACATTGAATCGACTCCGCCCATGCGTGTACATTGAATCGACTCCGCCCATGCGTGTACATTGAATCGACTCCGCCCATGCGTGTACATTGAATCGACTCCGCCCATGCTGTACATTGAATCGACTCCGCCCATGCGTGTACATTGAATCGACTCCGCCCATGCGTGTACATTGAATCGACTCCGCCCATGCGTGTACATTGAATCGACTCCACCCATGCGTGTACATTGAATCGACTCTGCCCATGCGTGTACATTGAATCGACTCCGCCCATGCGTGTACATTGAATCGACTCCGCCCATGCGTGTACATTGAATCGACTCCGCCCATGCGTGTACATTGAATCGACTCCGCCCATGCGTGTACATTGAATCGACTCAGCCCATGCGTGTACATTGAATCGACTCCGCCCATGCGTGTACATTGAATCGACTCCGCCCATGCGTGTACATTGAATCGACTCCGCCCATGCGTGTACATTGAATCGACTCCGCCCATGCGTGTACATTGAATCGACTCCGCCCATGCGTGTACATTGAATCGACTCCGCCCATGCGTGTACATTGAATCGACTCCGCCCATGCGTGTACATTGAATCGACTCCGCCCATGCGTGTACATTGAATCGACTCCGCCCATGCGTGTACATTGAATCGACTCCGCCCATGCGTGTACATTGAATCGACTCCGCCCATGCGTGTACATTGAATCGACTCCGCCCATGCGTGTACATTGAATCGACTCCGCCCATGCATGTACATTGAATCGACTCCACCCATGCGTGTACATTGAATCGACTCCGCCCATGCGTGTACATTGAATCGACTCCACCCATGCGTGTACATTGAATCGACTCCGCCCATGCGTGTACATTGAATCGACTCCGCCCATGCGTGTACATTGAATCGACTCCGCCCATGCGTGTACATTGAATCGACTCCGCCCATGCGTGTACATTGAATCGACTCCGCCCATGCGTGTACATTGAATCGACTCCGCCCATGCGTGTACATTGAATCGACTCCGCCCATGCGTGAATATTGAACCGACTCCGCCCATGCGTGTACATTGAATAGACTCCGCCCATGCGTGTACGTTGAACCGACTCTGCCCATGCGTGAATATTGAATCGACTCCGCCCATGCGTGTACGTTGAACCGACTCCGCCCATGCGTGAATATTGAATCGACTCCGCCCATGCGTGTACGTTGAACCGACTCCGCCCATGCGTGTACATTGAATCGACTCCGCCCCTGCGTGTACATTGAATCGACTCCGCCCATGCGTGTACATTGAATCGACTCCGCCTCTGCGTGTACATTGAATCGACTCCGCCCATGCGTGTACAGTGAATCGACTCCGCCCATGCGTGTACATTGAATCGACTCCGCCCATGCATGTACATTGAATCGACTCCGCCCATGCGTGTACATTGAATCAATTCCGCCCATGCGTGTACATTGAATCGACTCCACCCATGCGTGTACATTGAATCAATTCCGCCCATGCGTGTACATTGAATCGACTCCGCCCATGCGTGTACGTTGAATCGACTCCGCCCATGCGTGTACATTGAATCGACTCCGCCCATGCATGTATATTGAAGCGACTCCGCCAATGCGTGTACATTGAATCGACTGCGCCCATGCGTGTACATTGAATCGATTCCGCCCCATGAGTATACTTTGAATCGACTCCGCCCATGCGTGTACATTGAATCGACTGCGCCCATGCGTGTACATTGAATCGACTCCGCCCATGAGTGTACATTGAATCGACTCCGCCCATGCGTGTACATTGAATCGATTCCGCCCATGAGTGTACTTTGAATCGACTCCGCCCATGCGTGTACATTGAATCGACTCCGCCCATGCGTGTACATTGAATCGACTCCACCCATGCGTGTACATTGAATCGACTCTGCCCATGCGTGTACATTGAATCGACTCCGCCCATGCGTGTACATTGAATCGACTCCGCCCATGTGTGTACATTGAATCGACTCCGCCCATGCGTGTACATTGAATCGACTCCAGCCCATGCGTGTACATTGAATCGACTCCGCCCATGCGTGTACATTGAATCGACTCCGCCCATGCGTGTACATTGAATCGACTCCGCCCATGCGTGTACATTGAATCGACTCCGCCCATGCGTGTACATTGAATCGACTCCGCCCATGCGTGTACATTGAATCGACTCCGCCCATGCGTGTACATTGAATCGACTCCGCCCATGCGTGTACATTGAATCGACTCCGCCCATGCGTGTACATTGAATCGACTCCGCCCATGCGTGTACATTGAATCGACTCCACCCATGCGTGTACATTGAATCGACTCCGCCCATGCGTGTACATTGAATCGACTCCGCCCATGCGTGTACATTGAATCGACTCCGCCCATGCGTGTACATTGAATCGACTCCGCCCATGCGTGTACATTGAATCGACTCCAGCCCATGCGTGTACATTGAATCGACTCCGCCCATGCGTGTACATTGAATCGACTCCGACCATGTGTGTACATTGAAATGACTCCGCCCATGCGTGTACATTGAATCGACTCCGCCCATGCGTGTACAAGGATGCGACTCCGCCCATGCGTGTACATTGAATCGACTCCGCCCATGCGTGTACATTGAATCGACTCCGCCCATGCGTGTACATTGAATCAATTCCACCCATGCGTGTACATTGAATCGACTCTGCCCATGCATGTACATTGAATCGACTCCACCCATGCGTGTACATTGAATCGACTCTGCCCATGCGTGTACATTGAATCGACTCCGCCCATGCGTGTACATTGAATCGACACCGCCCATGCGTGTACATTGAATCGACTCTGCCCATGCGTGTACATTGAATCGACTCCACCCATGCGTGTACATTGAATCGACTCTGCCCATGCGTGTACATTGAATCAATTCCACCCATGCGTGTACATTGAATCGACTCTGCCCATGCGTGTACATTGAAGAGACTCCGCCCATGCGTGTACATTGAATCGACTCCGCCCATGCGTGTACATTGAATCGACTCCACCCATGCGTGTACATTGAATCGACTCCGCCCATGCGTGTACATTGAATCGACTCTGCCCATGCGTGTACATTGAATCGACTCTGCCCATGCGTGTACATTGAATCGACTCCACCCATGCGTGTACATTGAATCGACTCCGCCCATGCGTGTACGTTGAATCGACTCCGCCCATGCGTGTACATTGAATCGACTCCGCCCATGCGTGTACATTGAATCGACTCCGCCCATGCGTGTACATTGAATCGACTCCGCCCATGCGTGTACATTGAATCGACTCCGCCCATGCGTGTACATTGAATCGACTCCGCCCATGCGTGTACATTGAATCGACTCCACCCATGCGTGTACATTGAATCAATTCCGCCCATGCGTGTACATTGAATCGACTCCGCCCATGCGTGTACATTGAATCGACTCCGCCCATGCGTGTACATTGAATCGACTCCGCCCATGCGTGTACATTGAATCGACTCCGCCCATGCGTGTACATTGAATCGACTCCGCCCATGCGTGTACATTGAATCGACTCCGCCCATGCGTGTACATTGAATCGACTCCGCCCATGCGTGTACATTGAATCGATTCCGCCCATGAGTATACTTTGAATCGACTCCGCCCATGCGTGTACATTGAATCGACTCCGCCCATGAGTATACTTTGAATCGACTCCGCCCATGCGTGTACATTGAATCGATTCCGCCCATGAGTATACTTTGAATCGACTCCGCCCATGCGTGTACATTGAATCGACTCCGCCCATGCGTGTACATTGAATCGACTCCGCCCATGCGTGTACGTTGAACCGACTCCGCCCATGCGTGAATATTGAACCGACTCCGCCCATGCGTGTACGTTGAACCGACTCCGCCCATGCGTGTATATTGAATCGACTCCGCCCATGCGTGTACATTGAACCGACTCCGCCCATGCGTGAATATTGAACCGACTCCGCCCATGCGTGAATATTGAACCGACTCCGCCCATGCGTGAATATTGAACCGACTCCGCCCATGCGTGTACGTTGAATCGACTCCGCCCCTGCGTGTACGTTGAACCGACTCCGCCCATGCGTGTTCACTGAATCGACTCCGCCCCTGCGTGTACATTGAATCGACTCCGCCCCTGCGTGTACAGTGAAACGACTCCGCCTCTGCGTGTAGATTAAATCGACTCCGCCCATGCGTGTACAGTGAATCGACTCCGCCCCTGCGTGTACATTGAATCGACTCCGCCCCTGCGTGTACATTGAATCGACTCCGCCCAGGCGTGTACACTGAATCGACTCCGCCCCTGCGTGTATATTGAATCGACTCCCCCCATGCCTGTACGTTGAATCGACTCCGCCCATGTGTGTACATTGAATCGACTCTGCCCATGCGTGTATATTGAAATCACTCCGCGCATGCGTGTACATTGAATCGACTCCGCCCATGTGCGTACATTGAATCGACTCCGCCATGCGTGTACATTGAATCGACTCCGCCCATGCGTGTACATTGAATCGACTCCGCCCATGCGTGTACATTGAATCGACTCCGCCCATGCGTGTACATTGAATCGACTCGCCCATGCGTGTACATTGAATCGACTCCGCCCATGCGTGTACATTGAATCGACTCCGCCCATGCGTGTACATTGAAATGACTCGCCCATGCGTGTACATTGAATCGACTCCGCCCATGCGTGTACATTGAATCGACTCGCCCATGCGTGTACATTGAATCGACTCCGCCCATGCGTGTACATTGAATCGACTCCGCCCATGCGTGTACATTGAATCGACTCCGCCCATGCGTGTACATTGAATCGACTCCGCCCATGCGTGTACATTGAATCGACTCCGCCCATGCGTGTACATTGAATCGACTCTGCCCATGCGTGTACATTGAATCGACTCCGCCCATGCGTGTACATTGAATCGACTCCGCCCATGCGTGTACATTGAATCGACTCCGCCCATGCGTGTACATTGAATCGACTCCGCCCATGCGTGTACACTGAATCGACTCCGCCCCTGCGTGTATATTGAATCGACTCCGCCCATGCGTGTACATTGAATCGACTCCGCCCATGCGTGTACATTGAATCGACTCCGCCCATGCGTGTACATTGAATCGACTCCGCCCATGCGTGTACATTGAATCGACTCCGCCCATGCGTGTACATTGAATCGACTCCGCCCATGCGTGTACATTGAATCGACTCCGCCCATGCGTGTACATTGAATCGACTCCACCCATGCGTGTACATTGAATCGACTCCGCCCATGCGTGTACATTGAATCGACTCTGCCCATGCGTCTACATTGAATCGTATCTGCCCATGCGTGTACATTGAATCGACTCCACCCATGCGTGTACATTGAATCGACTCCACCCATGCGTGTACGTTGAATCGACTCCGCCCATGCGTGTACATTGAAATGACTCCGCCCATGCGTGTACATTGAATCGACTCCGCCCATGCGTGTACATTGAAATGACTCCGCCCATGCGTGTACATTGAATCGACTCCGCCCATGCGTGTACATTGAATCGACTCCGCCCATGCGTGTACATTGAATCGACTCCACCCATGCGTGTACATTGAATCAATTCCGCCCATGCATGTACATTGAATCGACTCCGCCCATGCGTGTACATTGAATCGACTCCGCCCATGCATGTATATTGAAGCGACTCCGCCAATGCGTGTACATTGAATCGACTGCGCCCATGCGTGTACATTGAATCGATTCCGCCCCATGAGTATACTTTGAATCGACTCCGCCCATGCGTGTACATTGAATCGACTGCGCCCATGCGTGTACATTGAATCGATTCCGCCCCATGAGTATACTTTGAATCGACTCCGCCCATGCGTGTACATTGAATAGACTCCGCCCATGAGTATACTTTGAATCGACTCCGCCCATGCGTGTACATTGAATCGATTCCACCCATGAGTATACTTTGAATCGACTCCGCCCATGCGTGTACGTTGAATCGACTCTGCCCATGCGTGTACATTGAACCGACTCCGCCCATGCGTGTACGTTGAACCGACTCCGCCCATGCGTGAATATTGAACCGACTCCGCCCATGCGTGAATATTGAACCGACTCCGCCCATGCGTGAATATTGAACCGACTCCGCCCATGCGTGAATATTGAACCGACTCCGCCCATGCGTGAATATTGAACCGACTCCGCCCATGCGTGTACGTTGAACCGACTCCGCCCATGCGTGTTCACTGAATCGACTCCGCCCCTGCGTGTACATTGAATCGACTCCGCCCCTGCGTGTACAGTGAAACGACTCCGCCTCTGTGTGTAGATTAAATCGACTCCGCCCATGCGTGTACAGTGAATCGACTCCGCCCCTGCGTGTACATTGAATCGACTCCGCCCCTGCGTGTACATTGAATCGACTCCGCCTCTGTGTGTAGATTAAATCGACTCCGCCCATGCGTGTACATTGAATCGACTCCGCCCCTGCGTGTACGTTGAACCGACTCCGCCCATGCGTGTTCACTGAATCGACTCCGCCCCTGCATGTACATTGAATCGACTCCGCCCCTGCGTGTACAGTGAAACGACTCCGCCTCTGTGTGTAGATTAATCGACTCCGCCCATGCGTGTACAGTGAATCGACTCCGCCCCTGCGTGTACATTGAATCGACTCCGCCCCTGCGTGTACATTGAATCGACTCCACTCAGGCGTGTACACTGAATCGACTCCGCCCCTTCGTGTATATTGAATCGACTCCCCCCATGCCTGTACGTTGAATCGACTCCGCCCATGTGTGTACATTGAATCGACTCTGCCCATGCGTGTATATTGAAATCACTCCGCGCATGCGTGTACATTGAATCGACTCCGCCCATGTGCGTACATTGAATCGACTCCGCCTTGCGTGTACATTGAATCAACTCCGCCCATGCGTGTACATTGAAATGACTCCGCCTATGCGTGTACAGTGAATCGACTCCGCCCATGCGTGTACATTGAATCGACTCTGCCCATACGTGTACATTGAATCGACTCCGCCCATGCGTGAACATTGAATCGACTCCGCCAATGCGTGTACATTGAATCGACTCCGCCCATGCGTGTACAGTGAATCGACTCCGCCCATGCGTGTACATTGAATTGACTCTGCCCATGCGTGTACATTGAATCGACTCCGCCCATGCGTGTACATTGAATCGACTCCGCCCATGCGTGTACATTGAATCGACTCCGCCCATGCGTGTACATTGAATCGACTCCGCCCATGCGTGTACATTGAATCGACTCCGCCCATGCGTGTACATTGAATCGACTCCGCCCATGCGTGTACATTGAATCGACTCCGCCCATGCGTGTACATTGAATCGACTCCGCCCATGCGTGTACATTGAATCGACTCCGCCCATGCGTGTACATTGAATCGACTCCGCCCATGCGTGTACATTGAATCGACTCCGCCCATGCGTGTATATTGAATCGACTCCGCCCATGCGTGTACATTGAATCGACTCCGCCCATGCATGTACATTGAATCTATTCCGCCCATGCGTGTACATTGAATTGACTCCGCCCATGCGTGTACATTGAAATCACTCCGCCCATGCGTGTACATTGAATCAATTCCGCCCATGCGTGTACATTGAATCGACTCCGCCCATGCGTGTACAATGAATCGATTCCGCCCATGCGTGTACGTTAAATCGACTCTGCCCATGCGTGTACATTGAATCGACTCCGCTCATGCATGTACATTGAAGCGACTCTGCCCATGCATGTACACTGAATCGACTCCGCCCATACATGTACATTGAATCGACTCCGCCCATGCGTGTACACTGAATCGACTCCTCCCCTGCGTGTATATTGAATCGACTCCGCCCATGCGTGTACATTGAATCGACTCCGCCCATGCATGTACATTGAATCAATTCCGCCCATGCGTGTACATTGAATTGACTCCGCCCATGCGTGTACATTGAAATCACTCCGCCCATGCGTGTACATTGAATCAATTCCGCCCATGCGTGTACATTGAATCGACTCCGCCCATGCGTGTACATTGGATCGACTCCGCCCATGCGTGTACAATGAATCGATTCCGCCCATGCGTGTACGTTAAATCGACTCTGCCCATGCGTGTACATTGAATCGACTCCGCCCATGCATGTACATTGAATCGACTCCGCCCATGCGTGTACATTGAATCGACTCCACCCTGCGTGTAAATTGAATCGACTCCGCCCATTCGTGTACATTGAATCGACTCCGCCCATGCGTGTACACTGAATCGACTCCGCCCATGCGTGTACATTGAATCGACTCCGCCCATGCGTGTACATTGAATCGACTCCGCCCATGCGTGTACACTGAATCGACTCTGCCCATGCGTGTACATTGAATCAATTCCGCCTATGCTTGTACACTGAATCGACTCCGCCCATGCATGTACATTGAATCAATTCCGCCTATGCGTGTACGTTGAATCGACTCCGCCCATGCGTGTACATTGAATCGATTCCGCCCATGTGTGTACATTGAATCGACTCCGCCCATGCGTGTACATTGAATCAATTCCGTCCATGCGTGTATATTGAATCGACTTCTCCCATGCATGTACATTGAATCGATTCCGCCCATGTGTGTACATTGAATCGACTCCGCCCATGCGTGTACATTGAATCAATTCCGTCCATGCGTGTATATTGAATCGACTCCGCCCATGCGTGTACGTTGAATCGAGGAACCTCATCGAGCGGACCATCGGGGTGCTCAAGCAAATGGTCCACTGCCTTGACTGCACGGGAGGAATCCTCCAGTACACGTCAGAGCCGGTGTCCCATTTTGTGGTGGTCTGGTGCATGCTCCACAACTTGACCATCATGAGGGTGCGGCCACCATGGGTTCCGGGACCACCTCAGGATGAGGAGGAGGAGGAAGGCAGCAGATCCCCGTTCCGGAGCTGTCCGTGAGCGCCTCATCAGATTCCAGATCCTCTGAATGACACCCCAGGTCCCCGTTGCTCACCACTTCCCCACCTTACCATCCCTCTGTCATGGAACATCAAAGCTGAAATGAGAGCCACCACAAAACAAACATTTCAAACATAATGTGCCAGAAATTCGGCTCCCTGGCTTCCCGCGGGTGCAAGGATCGCGCGCACACCTACCTACCGCGCCTGCCGTTGACCTCTGGGCCCACGGGGACTTCGGCTCCTGGGCCTCCCCCAACTGTCGGCGCGCAGTGCTTGTGTATCCCAGGGGCGCAGTTAGTGCAATGCGTCCCCTGGGATCACGTGGGCCATGGAGAGCCAATGGCAGCAGACCATCTTTCATTCATAGATTTGACAGGACCTGTCAAATCTATAAATACAGATCGGCCCCAAAACATCCCTAAAACTACAAATAAATTTAAAAAAAACATCACATTTTTAAAATAACTATAAATTACATTAATTAACTATTTTAAACAAAAATTAAAGTTTTTGAAAAAATTAATTAAATTTTTTAACGGGGCTAAAACTAAACTTACCTTTCTTTAAAGTAATTAAAAAAGATAAATCTGTGAAAAAAATGTTTAAATTTTATAAAATCATCACTTACCTTGTTAAAAGAAGGCCTTGTGCATCCTTTTTAAAAGTGCATCTTCTCCGTGCTTACCCACACGGAGGAACCTGTAAAAAAATCCGAAGTGCGAGGCGAACGCGCTGGCCCTCCAGCGTGTGCGTTCGACCTCTGTACCCCTTTCTTGCTCCACTGCCACTCCCCCAGGACGGCACCTCAGCATTCATAGCCATCTGTTGGGGGACAGATTGCTGGACTGCTGAGACCCTTCAAGCCCCTTTCCACACTGGTAAATGAGCTAGGATGGCAATACTGAGATATTGTGTCGCTTCCGCCTGTGCTGCAATGGAAGCTGAGACATCGCCCATCACATGCAGCATCATGGTTGGGTCCACAAGGTCTCTCATGGAGTTGCCCATCATTTCTATCCTGGAGATCACAGGATCCAAGCTCCACGTAAAGCCCTGTGCAATGTTGGAGCCAAACTCCTCCATGCTCCTTGACACTGACACGAGGCTCTCTGGCAGGCTTGGCATTGCACCAAGCAGTTCTGTGTCCATGCCTATCACCCTTCTTCTGAAGGCCGCCTCATCAAGGTCATCATCTGAGTCCTGTGCAGCAGAACTCGCGCGCGAACTCGTCCTCCGGGGAGCTGGCGCCCGAGCTACCCTTGCCCCCTGGCCTGGCTGCAGCCCACTCATGCCCGGTGACTCACCATGTGCATGTCACGTCTCTTTACTACCCTCAAGTTCGCGCAGTGCCATTTTCTGAGTTGGTGCCTGCGAGTGTCAGATGCAGTGACGGTGTCTCTTCTTCAACTTCACTCTCCTCCTCCATGATTTCAGGGACTGGCTGAGCTGGTGGGACTTCTTGGGTATCTGGAAGGCGAAAGGCACAAGGGTTGGGTTGTGGTGAGGGGAGGGGGGAAACATAGGAACATAGGACAGGGGTAAGCCATTTAGCCCCTCGAGCCTGTTCCGCCATTCAATGAGATCATGGCTGATCTGCGACCTAATTCCATATACCTGCCTTTGGCCCATATCCCTTAATACTTTTTGGTTAACAAAAATCTATCAATCTCAGATTTAAAATTAACAATTGATCAAGCATCAATTGCCGTTTGTGGAAGAGAGTTCTAAACTTCTACCACCCTGTGTGTGTAGAAGTGTTTCCTAATTTCACTCCTGAAAGGTCTGGCTCTAATTTTTAGACTATGCCTCCTAGTCCGAGAATCTCCAACCAGCGGAAATAGTTTCTCTCTATCTACCCTATCTGTTCCCCTTAATATCTTGAAAACTTTGATCAAATCACCCCTGAACCTTCTGAATTCCAGCAAGATAACCATGCATACACCATCAACAGCTTGTAAGTGAGAAGGGATTGTGGGATGAGGGGGAAATGGGATGTGAGAAGAAGGATTAGGTATGAGCATACCGTCACCATCAGCAATGCTTTGAACTTCGCCACTTGCCACGGACTCAGTGACGGCCCCTCCAATGATCTCCAGTTCTGTCAGGTTCTGCACCCGTCTGCTGCTGCTCCTAGCGGTTATCAGCCACCTTTACCTGCAAGAGAAAGGGAAGTGTGTCAGTGAGTGTGGTGCAATGTGTTTGGGTGAAGTGTGTCAGTGAGTGTGGTGCAATGTGCCTGGGTGATGTGTGTGTCAGTGAATGTGGTGCAATGTGTTTGGGTGAAGTGTGTCAGTGAGTGTGGTGCAATGTGTTTGGGTGAAGTGTGTCAGTGAGTGTGGTGCAATGTGTTTTGGTGATGTGTGTCAGTGAGTGTGGTGCAATGTGTTTGGGTGAAGTGTGTCAGTGAGTGTGGTGCAATGTGTTTGGGTGAAGTGTGTCAGTGAGTGTGGTGCAATGTGTTTGGGTGAAGTGTGTGTCAGTGAGTGTGGTGCAATGTATTTGGGTGATGTGTGTCAGTGAGTGTGGTGCAATGTGTTTGGGTGAAGTGTGTCAGTGAGTGTAGTGCAATGTGTTTGGGTGATGTGTGTGTCAGTGAGTGTAGTGCAATGTGTTTGGGTGATGTGTATGTCAGTGAGTGTGGTGCAATGTGTTTGGGTGAAGTGTGTCAGTGAGTGTAGTGCAATGTGTTTGGGTGAAGTGTGTCAGTGAGTGTAGTGCAATGTGTTTGGGTGAAGTGTGTCAGTGAGTGTAGTGCAATGTGTTTGGGTGATGTGTGTCAGTGTGTGTGGTGCAATGTGTTTGGGTGAAGTGTGTGTCAGTGAGTGTGGTGCAATGTGTTTGGGTGACGTGCCTGCCATAGTTGAATAGCTGGCAGTGTGCGCACGGTGTGAGATGTGGGTGTGAGTCTTGTAGCAATCGTAAGTGTGTGAGGGTGAGGTGAAGCTATGATTGTGAGGTATGAGTGGTGATTGCTTGAGATTGTTGGTAGGTGAGTGATGGGGGTGTGGTGCATTGAGTAGTGTGTGAGGCTGGTGGTGCAGGTGGTGGGATATGGCATTTGAAGATGCATTCACTGACCTTCACCACTGGTGTGAGGTCATTAAACTTCTTGCGGCACTGGATCCAGGTCCTGGAGACAACACTCGTTGCACTGACGGCTTCAGCTATCTCCTCCCACAGCCTTCTGCTGTTCTGCCTGGAAGGCCTCCTGCCCCGCTGTGGGTAGAGGACCTGATGGTGTCTTTGAGCCCCCAGGACCAAGGCCTCCAGTGCCGCGTCAGAAATTCTTCTCGCCCTCTCTCTTGGCTGTTGGGCCCTGGCTTTCTCCACACTGACAATGAGGAGCTTCTGCAACAAAGCACCTCCCCTTTAAGTAGTACAGAGAGCCTGCGCCAAACTTTATTGGCCAGTAGACTGACCCGATACTGGGTCCCTGTTCAGCGCTAAACCAATCAGCAGCGCGTTTAGCACAGAGATCAGCGCTGCAATTATTATAATGAGCAGGCAGCACAAATGTTGCGTTCTACCTGCACCACCTTGATCGGGCGCGGGCAGATCGCACTTTGCACTCTGCGCTTGTTTTTGGGCCTTATCCAATTTCTCGGCCTCTATCTTTTAGTTAAAGGAAAAAGACAGGCACCCCAGAACAGGTGAGCTGCCCAGAGGAAGACGAGAGAGAAGTACTGCTTTGCCCAGGTGCTTTACTTACATGGGGAAAGACCCTGTCATCAGTCCAGTCCACACCACTCCAATCCTGGCAGCACCTTTCTCCCTTTGCTGGAGACATGCAGCCCATCTCCTCACTTCTTTTCCCTCTCTCTAGAATAACTCCACAGCAAATTGGACTAACAATTAAAAGCAAAGCTCTCCTTGTTCAATATTGTTTGAACCCAAAGCTTTTCCCACCAATTTATTATTTACTGTTTGTCATATGAAGACTTTTTGACATGTTTAAGAGGGAGCTCTTCTAAGCTTTGATTCAAAGCAACTGTTCAGATCTTGTGTGAGGGGCGACAAACAAGAGCTCCCCCTCATGTAATTAGAGATTAAAACAAGTTTTCCGATCTCAGTGGGATCCTACTTGTCGTGACTTCATCACAGAAGTGATGAAATGGGCATCAGCAGACAGTGTGTAAAGGTCCTGATCCTAATCCATCAATCCCAGACGGCTGGTCTGTCGAGCACCTTCCTTTCCCGAGATCAGGGTGGATCACGAATATCTATTCGGAACTCTTCGTGTTTTCAGGTTCAGGACACACTTTGTCGCTCGATCTGACCTCTATACATGGCTACAGATTGTCTGATGGAAGGCAACGGATCATTGGTTTACTTCTGGTTGTTGACTGGAGTTCATTAGGGATACCCCATGTTCGACCAGCTGTGTTTAATCTGCACCAAGCCTTTCCTGCATCTCTGAGGAAAGAGGTTCTTCGCACTGACTGTGTGGGCTGGATCCAAAGACGTCTTTTTGGTTTACACCGATGACACGTTCTTCACAGGGTGAAATCCTGCTGCCTTGTAGAAGGTTCATGTGGGAAAGCAAGTGCACTCTGTGTGAGAATCGACTGGGCGAAGTGCTTTGTACTTTTAGCAGGCGGGCTCCCTGCTGGCGATAGGGGCATTAGTACTGAATGGCGATAGGGGCATTAGTACTGAATGGTGATAGGGGTATTAGTACCGAAAAGTGATAGGTGTATTAGTACTGAATGGCGATAGGGGCATTCGTACTGAATGGTGATAGGGGCATTAGTACTGAATGGTGATAGGGGTATTAGTACTGAATAGTGATAGGTGTATTAGTACTGAATGGCGATAGGGGCATTCGTGCTGAATGGTGATTGGGGAATTAGTACTGCATGGTAATAGGGGTATTAGTACTGAATGGTGATAGGGACATTAGTACTGAATGGTGATAGGGGCATTAGTACTGAATGGTGATAGGGATATTAATACTGAATGGCGATCGGGGTATTAGTACTGAATGGCGATAGGGGCATTAGTACTGAATGGCGATAGGGACATTGGTACTGAATGGCGATAGGGACATGAGTACTGAATGGCGATAGGGACATTAGTACTGAATGGTGATAGGGATATTAATACTGAATGGCGATAGGGACATTAGTAATGAATGGCGATAGGGACATTAGTACTGAATGGCGATACGGACATTGGTACTGAATGGCGATAGGGATATTGGTAGTGAATGGTGATAGGGGCATTAGTACTGAATGGTGATAGGGATATTAATACTGAATGGCGATAGGGGCATTGGTAGTGAATGGCGATAGGGACATTGGTAGTGAATGGCGATAGGGGCATTAGTACTGAATGGCGATAGGGACATTGGTAGTGAATGGCGATAGGGGCATTAGTACTGAATGGCGATAGGGACATTGGTAGTGAATGGCGATAGGGACATTGGTAGTGAATGGCGATAGGGACATTAGTAGTGAATGGCGATAGGGACATTGGTAGTGAATGGCGATAGGGACATTAGTACTGAATGGCGATAGGGACATTGGTAGTGAATGGCGATAGGGACATTGGTAGTGAATGGCTATAGGGACATTGGTAGTGAATGGCGATAGGGGCATTAGTAGTGAATGGCGATAGGGACATTGGTACTGAATGGCGATAGGGACATTGGTAGTGAATGGCGATAGGGGCATTAGTACTGAATGGTGATAGGGACATTAGTACTGAATGGCGATAGGGACATTGGTAGTGAATGGTGATAGGGACAATAGTACTGAATGGCGATAGGGACATTAGTACTGAATGGCGATAGGGACATTGGTAGTGAATGGTGATAAGGACATTAGTACTGAATGGCGATAGGGACATTAGTACTGAATGGCGATAGGGACATGAGTACTGAATGGCGATAGGGACATTGGTAGTGAATGGCGATAGGGGCATTCGTACTGAATGGCGATAGGGACATTAGTACTGAATGGCGATAGGGACATGAGTACTGAATGGCGATAGGGACATTAATACTGAATGGCGATAGGGACATTAGTACTGAATGGCGATAGGGACATTAATACTGAATGGGGATAGGGGCATTAGTACTGAATGGTGATAGGGACATGAGTACTGAATGGTGATAGGGACATTAATACTGAATGGCGACAGGGACATTAGTACTGAATGGTGATAGGGACATGAGTACTGAATGGTGATAGGGACATGAGTACTGAATGGTGATAGGGACATTAGTACTGAATGGTGATAGGGGCATTAGTACTGAATGGTGATAGGGGCATTAGTACTGAATGGTGATAGGGACATTAGTACTGAATGGTGATAGGGACATTGGTACTGAATGGCGATAGGGACATTGGTAGTGAATGGTGATAGGGAGCTGAGTACTGAATGGCGATAGGGACATTGGTAGTGAATGGTGATAGGGACATGAGTACTGAATGGCGATAGGGACATTGGTACTGAATGGTGATAGGGACATGGGTACTGAATGGTGATAGGGACATTGGTAGTGAATGGTGATAGGGACATGGGTACTGAATGGTGATAGGGACATTAGTACTGAATGGCGATAGGGACATTAGTACTGAATGTCGATAGGGACATTGGTAGTGAATGGTGATAGGGACATGAGTACTGAATGGTGATAGGGACATTAGTACTAAATGGGGATAGGGGCATTAGTACTGAATGGTGATAGGGACATTAGTACTGAATGGTGATAGGGGCATTAGTACTGAATGGTGATAGGTACATTAGTACTGAATGGTGATAGGGACATTAGTACTGAATGGGGATAGGGGCATTAGTACTGAATGGGGATAGGGGCATTAGTACTGAATGGCGATAGGGACATTAGTACTGAATGGCGATAGGGACATTAATACTGAATGGCAATAGGGGCATTAGTACTGAATGAATATAGGGACATTAGTACTGAATGGTGATAGGGATATTAATACTGAATGGCGATATGGACATTAATACTGAATGGGGATAGGGGCATTAGTACTGAATGGTGATAGGGACATGAGTACTTAATGGTGATAGGGACATTAGTACTGAATGGCGATTGGGGCATTAGTACTGAATGGTGATAGGGACATTAGTAATGAATGGCGATAGGGGCATTAGTACTGAATGGTGATAGGGACATTGGTAGTGAATGGCGATAGGGACATTAGTAGTGAATGGCGATAGGGACATTGGTAGTGAATGGCGATAGGGACATTAGTAGTGAATGGCGATAGGGACATTGGTAGTGAATGGTGATAGGGACATTAGTACTGAATGGCGATAGGGACATTGGTAGTGAATGGCGATAGGGACAGTAGTACTGAATGGCGATAGGGACATTGGTAGTGAATGGCGATAGGGACATTGGTAGTGAATGGCGATAGGGACATTAGTAGTGAATGGCGATAGGGACATGAGTACTGAATGGTGATAGGGACATTGGTAGTGAATGGTGATAGGGGCGTTAGTACTGAATGGTGATAGGGGCATTAGTACTGAATGGTGATAGGGACATTAGTACTGAATGGTGATAGGGACATTAGTACTGAATGGGGATAGGGGCATTAGTACTGAATGGCGATAGGGACATTAGTACTGAATGGTGATAGGGACATTGGTACTGAATGGCGATAGGGACATTGGTAGTGAATGGTGATAGGGAGCTGAGTACTGAATGGCGATAGGGACATTGGTAGTGAATGGTGATAGGGACATGAGTACTGAATGGCGATAGGGACATTGGTACTGAATGGTGATAGGGACATTGGTAGTGAATGGTGATAGGGACATGGGTACTGAATGGTGATAGGGACATTAGTACTGAATGGCGATAGGGACATTAGTACTGAATGGCGACAGGGACATTGGTAGTGAATGGTGATAGGGACATGAGTACTGAATGGTGATAGGGACATTAGTACTGAATGGGGATAGGGGCATTAGTACTGAATGGTGATAGGGACATTAGTACTGAATGGTGATAGGGGCATTAGTACTGAATGGTGATAGGGACATTAGTACTGAATGGTGATAGGGACATTAGTACAGAATGGGGATAGGGGCATTAGTACTGAATGGGGATAGGGGCATTAGTACTGAATGGCGATAGGGACATTAGTACTGAATGGCGATAGGGACATTAATACTGAATGGCAATAGGGGCATTAGTACTGAATGAATATAGGGACATTAGTACTGAATGGTGATAGGGATATTAATACTGAATGGCGATAGGGACATTAGTACTGAATGGCGATAGGGGCATTAGTACTGAATGGTGATAGGGACATTAGTACTGAATGGCGATAGGGACATGAGCACTGAATGGTGATAGGGACATTGGTACTGAATGGTGATAGGGATATTAGTACTGAATGGTGATAGGGACATTAGTACTGAATGGTGATAGGGACATGAGTACTGAATGGTGATAGGGACATTAGTACTGAATGGCGATAGGGGCATTAGTACTGAATGGTGATAGGGACATTAGTAATGAATGGCGATAGGGGCATTAGTAATGAATGGTGATAGGGACATTAGTACTGAATGGTGATAGGGACATGAGTAATGAATGGCGATAGGGGCATTAGTACTGAATGGTGATAGGGACATTAGTACTGAATGGTGATAGGGACATTAATACTGAATGGTGATAGGGACATTAGTACTGAATGGCGATAGGGACATGAGTACTGGATGGTGATAAGGACATTAGTACTGAATGATGATAGGGACATTAGTACTGAATGGCGATAGGGACATGAGTACTGAATGGCGATAGGGACATTAGTACTGAATGGTGATAGGGACATTAGTACTGAATGGCGATAGGGACATTCGTACTGAATGGTGATAGGGACATTAGTACTGAATGGTGATAGGGACATGAGTACTGAATGGCGATAGGGACATTAGTACTGAATGGTGATAGGGTCATTAGTACTGAATGGTGATAGGGACATTAGTACTGAATGGCGATAGGGACATTAATACTGAATGGCGATAGGGACATTAATACTGAATGGCAATAGGGGCATTAGTACTGAATGAATATAGGGACATTAGTACTGAATGGTGATAGGGATATTAATACTGAATGGCGATAGGGACATGAGCACTGAATGGTGATAGGGACATTGGTACTGAATGGTGATAGGGATATTAGTGCTGAATGGTGATAGGGACATTAGTACTGAATGGCGATAGGGACATGAGTACTGAATGGTGATAGGGACATTAGTAATGAATGGCGATAGGGGCATTAGTAATGAATGGTGATAGGGACATTAGTACTGAATGGTGATAGGGACATGAGTAATGAATGGCGATAGGGGCATTAGTACTGAATGGTGATAGGGACATTAGTACTGAATGGTGATAGGGACATTAATACTGAATGGTGATAGGGACATTAGTACTGAATGGCGATAGGGACATGAGTACTGGATGGTGATAAGGACATTAGTACTGAATGGCGATAGGGACATTAGTACTGAATGGCGATAGGGACATTAATACTGAATGGCAATAGGGGCATTAGTACTGAATGAATATAGGGACATTAGTACTGAATGGTGATAGGGATATTAATACTGAATGGCGATAGGGACATTAGTACTGAATGGCGATAGGGGCATTAGTACTGAATGGTGATAGGGACATTAGTACTGAATGGCGATAGGGACATGAGCACTGAATGGTGATAGGGACATTGGTACTGAATGGTGATAGGGATATTAGTACTGAATGGTGATAGGGACATTAGTACTGAATGGTGATAGGGACATGAGTACTGAATGGTGATAGGGACATTAGTACTGAATGGCGATAGGGGCATTAGTACTGAATGGTGATAGGGACATTAGTAATGAATGGCGATAGGGGCATTAGTAATGAATGGTGATAGGGACATTAGTACTGAATGGTGATAGGGACATGAGTAATGAATGGCGATAGGGGCATTAGTACTGAATGGTGATAGGGACATTAGTACTGAATGGTGATAGGGACATTAATACTGAATGGTGATAGGGACATTAGTACTGAATGGTGATAGGGACATGAGTACTGGATGGTGATAAGGACATTAGTACTGAATGATGATAGGGACATTAGTACTGAATGGCGATAGGGACATGAGTACTGAATGGCGATAGGGACATTAGTACTGAATGGTGATAGGGACATTAGTACTGAATGGCGATAGGGACATTCGTACTGAATGGTGATAGGGACATTAGTACTGAATGGTGATAGGGACATGAGTACTGAATGGCGATAGGGACATTAGTACTGAATGGTGATAGGGTCATTAGTACTGAATGGTGATAGGGACATTAGTACTGAATGGCGATAGGGACATTAATACTGAATGGCGATAGGGACATTAATACTGAATGGCAATAGGGGCATTAGTACTGAATGAATATAGGGACATTAGTACTGAATGGTGATAGGGATATTAATACTGAATGGCGATAGGGACATGAGCACTGAATGGTGATAGGGACATTGGTACTGAATGGTGATAGGGATATTAGTGCTGAATGGTGATAGGGACATTAGTACTGAATGGCGATAGGGACATGAGTACTGAATGGTGATAGGGACATTAGTAATGAATGGCGATAGGGGCATTAGTAATGAATGGTGATAGGGACATTAGTACTGAATGGTGATAGGGACATGAGTAATGAATGGCGATAGGGGCATTAGTACTGAATGGTGATAGGGACATTAGTACTGAATGGTGATAGGGACATTAATACTGAATGGTGATAGGGACATTAGTACTGAATGGCGATAGGGACATGAGTACTGGATGGTGATAAGGACATTAGTACTGAATGATGATAGGGACATTAGTACTGAATGGCGATAGGGACATGAGTACTGAATGGTGATAGGGACATTAGTACTGAATGGTGATAGGGACATTAGTACTGAATGGCGATAGGGACATTAGTACTGAATGGTGATAGGGACATTAGTACTGAATGGTGATAGGGACATGAGTACTGAATGGTGATAGGGACATTAGTACTGAATGGTGATAGGGTCATTAGTACTGAATGGTGATAGGGACATTAGTACGGAATGGTGATAGGGACATTAGTACAGAATGGTGATAGGGACATGAGTACTGAATGGTGATAGGGACATTAGTACTGAATAGCGATAGGGACATTAGTACTGAATGGCGATAGGGACATTGGTACTGAATGGCGATAGGGACAGTAGTACTGAATGGCGATAGGGACATTGGTAGTGAATGGCGATAGGGACATTGGTACTGAATGGTGATAGGGACATGAGTACTTAATGGTGATAGGGACATTAGTACTGAATGGCGATTGGGGCATTAGTACTGAATGGTGATAGGGACATTAGTAATGAATGGCGATAGGGGCATTAGTACTGAATGGTGATAGGGACATTGGTAGTGAATGGCGATAGGGACATTAGTAGTGAATGGCGATAGGGACATTGGTAGTGAATGGCGATAGGGACATTAGTAGTGAATGGCGATAGGGACATTGGTAGTGAATGGTGATAGGGACATTAGTACTGAATGGCGATAGGGACATTGGTAGTGAATGGCGATAGGGACAGTAGTACTGAATGGCGATAGGGACATTGGTAGTGAATGGCGATAGGGACATTGGTAGTGAATGGCGATAGGGACATTAGTAGTGAATGGCGATAGGGACATGAGTACTGAATGGTGATAGGGACATTGGTAGTGAATGGTGATAGGGGCGTTAGTACTGAATGGTGATAGGGGCATTAGTACTGAATGGTGATAGGGACATTAGTACTGAATGGTGATAGGGACATTAGTACTGAATGGGGATAGGGGCATTAGTACTGAATGGCGATAGGGACATTAGTACTGAATGGTGATAGGGACATTGGTACTGAATGGCGATAGGGACATTGGTAGTGAATGGTGATAGGGAGCTGAGTACTGAATGGCGATAGGGACATTGGTAGTGAATGGTGATAGGGACATGAGTACTGAATGGCGATAGGGACATTGGTACTGAATGGTGATAGGGACATTGGTAGTGAATGGTGATAGGGACATGGGTACTGAATGGTGATAGGGACATTAGTACTGAATGGCGATAGGGACATTAGTACTGAATGGCGATAGGGACATTGGTAGTGAATGGTGATAGGGACATGAGTACTGAATGGTGATAGGGACATTAGTACTGAATGGGGATAGGGGCATTAGTACTGAATGGTGATAGGGACATTAGTACTGAATGGTGATAGGGGCATTAGTACTGAATGGTGATAGGGACATTAGTACTGAATGGTGATAGGGACATTAGTACAGAATGGGGATAGGGGCATTAGTACTGAATGGGGATAGGGGCATTAGTACTGAATGGCGATAGGGACATTAGTACTGAATGGCGATAGGGACATTAATACTGAATGGCAATAGGGGCATTAGTACTGAATGAATATAGGGACATTAGTACTGAATGGTGATAGGGATATTAATACTGAATGGCGATAGGGACATTAGTACTGAATGGCGATAGGGGCATTAGTACTGAATGGTGATAGGGACATTAGTACTGAATGGCGATAGGGACATGAGCACTGAATGGTGATAGGGACATTGGTACTGAATGGTGATAGGGATATTAGTACTGAATGGTGATAGGGACATTAGTACTGAATGGTGATAGGGACATGAGTACTGAATGGTGATAGGGACATTAGTACTGAATGGCGATAGGGGCATTAGTACTGAATGGTGATAGGGACATTAGTAATGAATGGCGATAGGGGCATTAGTAATGAATGGTGATAGGGACATTAGTAGTGAATGGTGATAGGGACATGAGTAATGAATGGCGATAGGGGCATTAGTACTGAATGGTGATAGGGACATTAGTACTGAATGGTGATAGGGACATTAATACTGAATGGTGATAGGGACATTAGTACTGAATGGCGATAGGGACATGAGTACTGGATGGTGATAAGGACATTAGTACTGAATGATGATAGGGACATTAGTACTGAATGGCGATAGGGACATGAGTACTGAATGGCGATAGGGACATTAGTACTGAATGGTGATAGGGACATTAGTACTGAATGGCGATAGGGACATTCGTACTGAATGGTGATAGGGACATTAGTACTGAATGGTGATAGGGACATGAGTACTGAATGGCGATAGGGACATTAGTACTGAATGGTGATAGGGTCATTAGTACTGAATGGTGATAGGGACATTAGTACTGAATGGCGATAGGGACATTAATACTGAATGGCGATAGGGACATTAATACTGAATGGCAATAGGGGCATTAGTACTGAATGAATATAGGGACATTAGTACTGAATGGTGATAGGGATATTAATACTGAATGGCGATAGGGACATGAGCACTGAATGGTGATAGGGACATTGGTACTGAATGGTGATAGGGATATTAGTGCTGAATGGTGATAGGGACATTAGTACTGAATGGCGATAGGGACATGAGTACTGAATGGTGATAGGGACATTAGTAATGAATGGCGATAGGGGCATTAGTAATGAATGGTGATAGGGACATTAGTACTGAATGGTGATAGGGACATGAGTAATGAATGGCGATAGGGGCATTAGTACTGAATGGTGATAGGGACATTAGTACTGAATGGTGATAGGGACATTAATACTGAATGGTGATAGGGACATTAGTACTGAATGGCGATAGGGACATGAGTACTGGATGGTGATAAGGACATTAGTACTGAATGATGATAGGGACATTAGTACTGAATGGCGATAGGGACATGAGTACTGAATGGTGATAGGGACATTAGTACTGAATGGTGATAGGGACATTAGTACTGAATGGCGATAGGGACATTAGTACTGAATGGTGATAGGGACATTAGTACTGAATGGTGATAGGGACATGAGTACTGAATGGTGATAGGGACATTAGTACTGAATGGTGATAGGGTCATTAGTACTGAATGGTGATAGGGACATTAGTACGGAATGGTGATAGGGACATTAGTACAGAATGGTGATAGGGACATGAGTACTGAATGGTGATAGGGACATTAGTACTGAATAGCGATAGGGACATTAGTACTGAATGGCGATAGGGACATTGGTACTGAATGGCGATAGGGACATTGGTAGTGAATGGTGATAGGGAGCTGAGTACTGAATGGCGATAGGGACATTGGTAGTGAATGGTGATAGGGACATGAGTACTGAATGGCGATAGGGACATTGGTACTGAATGGTGATAGGGACATGGGTACTGAATGGTGATAGGGACATTGGTAGTGAATGGTGATAGGGACATGGGTACTGAATGGTGATAGGGACATTAGTACTGAATGGCGATAGGAACATTAGTACTGAATGTCGATAGGGACATTGGTAGTGAATGGTGATAGGGACATGAGTACTGAATGGTGATAGGGACATTAGTACTAAATGGGGATAGGGGCATTAGTACTGAATGGTGATAGGGACATTAGTACTGAATGGTGATAGGGGCATTAGTACTGAATGGTGATAGGTACATTAGTACTGAATGGTGATAGGGACATTAGTACTGAATGGGGATAGGGGCATTAGTACTGAATGGGGATAGGGGCATTAGTACTGAATGGCGATAGGGACATTAGTACTGAATGGCGATAGGGACATTAATACTGAATGGCAATAGGGGCATTAGTACTGAATGAATATAGGGACAATAGTACTGAATGGTGATAGGGATATTAATACTGAATGGCGATATGGACATTAATACTGAATGGGGATAGGGGCATTAGTACTGAATGGTGATAGGGACATGAGTACTTAATGGTGATAGGGACATTAGTACTGAATGGCGATTGGGGCATTAGTACTGAATGGTGATAGGGACATTAGTAATGAATGGCGATAGGGGCATTAGTACTGAATGGTGATAGGGACATTGGTAGTGAATGGCGATAGGGACATTAGTAGTGAATGGCGATAGGGACATTGGTAGTGAATGGCGATAGGGACATTAGTATTGAATGGCGATAGGGACATTGGTAGTGAATGGTGATAGGGACATTAGTACTGAATGGCGATAGGGACATTGGTAGTGAATGGCGATAGGGAC
The DNA here is from genome assembly GCA_030390025.1 of Squalus acanthias. Classification (NCBI taxonomy): domain Eukaryota; kingdom Metazoa; phylum Chordata; class Chondrichthyes; order Squaliformes; family Squalidae; genus Squalus; species Squalus acanthias. The sequence continues at coordinate 19,327,126 of CM059442.1, read as the reverse complement.
AGTAGTACTGAATGGCGATAGGGACATTGGTAGTGAATGGCGATAGGGACATTGGTAGTGAATGGCGATAGGGACATTAGTAGTGAATGGCGATAGGGACATTAGTACTGAATGGTGATAGGGACATTGGTAGTGAATGGTGATAGGGGCGTTAGTACTGAATGGTGATAGGGGCATTAGTACTGAATGGTGATAGGGACATTAGTACTGAATGGTGATAGGGACATTAGTACTGAATGGGGATAGGGGCATTAGTACTGAATGGCGATAGGGACATTAGTACTGAATGGTGATAGGGACATTGGTACTGAATGGCGATAGGGACATTGGTAGTGAATGGTGATAGGGAGCTGAGTACTGAATGGCGATAGGGACATTGGTAGTGAATGGTGATAGGGACATGAGTACTGAATGGCGATAGGGACATTGGTACTGAATGGTGATAGGGACATTGGTAGTGAATGGTGATAGGGACATGGGTACTGAATGGTGATAGGGACATTAGTACTGAATGGCGATAGGGACATTAGTACTGAATGGCGATAGGGACATTGGTAGTGAATGGTGATAGGGACATGAGTACTGAATGGTGATAGGGACATTAGTACTGAATGGGGATAGGGGCATTAGTACTGAATGGTGATAGGGACATTAGTACTGAATGGTGATAGGGGCATTAGTACTGAATGGTGATAGGGACATTAGTACTGAATGGTGATAGGGACATTAGTACAGAATGGGGATAGGGGCATTAGTACTGAATGGGGATAGGGGCATTAGTACTGAATGGCGATAGGGACATTAGTACTGAATGGCGATAGGGACATTAATACTGAATGGCAATAGGGGCATTAGTACTGAATGAATATAGGGACATTAGTACTGAATGGTGATCGGGATATTAATACTGAATGGCGATAGGGACATTAGTACTGAATGGCGATAGGGGCATTAGTACTGAATGGTGATAGGGACATTAGTACTGAATGGCGATAGGGACATGAGCACTGAATGGTGATAGGGACATTGGTACTGAATGGTGATAGGGATATTAGTACTGAATGGTGATAGGGACATTAGTACTGAATGGTGATAGGGACATGAGTACTGAATGGTGATAGGGACATTAGTACTGAATGGCGATAGGGGCATTAGTACTGAATGGTGATAGGGACATTAGTAATGAATGGCGATAGGGGCATTAGTAATGAATGGTGATAGGGACATTAGTACTGAATGGTGATAGGGACATGAGTAATGAATGGCGATAGGGGCATTAGTACTGAATGGTGATAGGGACATTAGTACTGAATGGTGATAGGGACATTAATACTGAATGGTGATAGGGACATTAGTACTGAATGGCGATAGGGACATGAGTACTGGATGGTGATAAGGACATTAGTACTGAATGATGATAGGGACATTAGTACTGAATGGCGATAGGGACATGAGTACTGAATGGCGATAGGGACATTAGTACTGAATGGTGATAGGGACATTAGTACTGAATGGCGATAGGGACATTCGTACTGAATGGTGATAGGGACATTAGTACTGAATGGTGATAGGGACATGAGTACTGAATGGCGATAGGGACATTAGTACTGAATGGTGATAGGGTCATTAGTACTGAATGGTGATAGGGACATTAGTACTGAATGGCGATAGGGACATTAATACTGAATGGCGATAGGGACATTAATACTGAATGGCAATAGGGGCATTAGTACTGAATGAATATAGGGACATTAGTACTGAATGGTGATAGGGATATTAATACTGAATGGCGATAGGGACATGAGCACTGAATGGTGATAGGGACATTGGTACTGAATGGTGATAGGGATATTAGTGCTGAATGGTGATAGGGACATTAGTACTGAATGGCGATAGGGACATGAGTACTGAATGGTGATAGGGACATTAGTAATGAATGGCGATAGGGGCATTAGTAATGAATGGTGATAGGGACATTAGTACTGAATGGTGATAGGGACATGAGTAATGAATGGCGATAGGGGCATTAGTACTGAATGGTGATAGGGACATTAGTACTGAATGGTGATAGGGACATTAATACTGAATGGTGATAGGGACATTAGTACTGAATGGCGATAGGGACATGAGTACTGGATGGTGATAAGGACATTAGTACTGAATGATGATAGGGACATTAGTACTGAATGGCGATAGGGACATGAGTACTGAATGGTGATAGGGACATTAGTACTGAATGGTGATAGGGACATTAGTACTGAATGGCGATAGGGACATTAGTACTGAATGGTGATAGGGACATTAGTACTGAATGGTGATAGGGACATGAGTACTGAATGGTGATAGGGACATTAGTACTGAATGGTGATAGGGTCATTAGTACTGAATGGTGATAGGGACATTAGTACGGAATGGTGATAGGGACATTAGTACAGAATGGTGATAGGGACATGAGTACTGAATGGTGATAGGGACATTAGTACTGAATAGCGATAGGGACATTAGTACTGAATGGCGATAGGGACATTGGTAGTGAATGGTGATAGGGGCATTAGTACTGAATGACGATAGGGACATTGGTAGTGAATGGCGATAGGAAGGACGTGGAAGCATTGGAAAGAGTGCAAAGGAGATTTACCAGGATGCTGCCTGGTTTGGGGGGGAGGTCTTATGAGGAAAGATTGAGGGAGTTGGGGCTTTTCTCTTTAGAGCGGAGGAGGATGAGAGGCGACTTAATAGAGGTTTATAAGATGATGAGGGGGATAGATAGGGTGGATGTTCAGAGACTATTTCCTCGGGTAGAGGCAGCTGTTACAAGGGGGCATAACTATAAGGTGCATGGGGGGAGATATAGAAGGGATGTCCGAGGTAGATTCTTTACTCAGAGAGTGGTTGGGGTGTGGAATGGACTGCCTGCTGTGATAGTGGAGTCGGACACTTTAGGAACTTTCAAGCGGTTATTGGATAAGCACATGGAGCACACCAGAGTGATAGGGAGTGTGATAGCTTGATCTTGGTCTCGGAAAATGCTCGGCACAACATCTAGGGCCGAAGGGCCTGTACTGTGCTGTACTGTTCTATGTATCTATGTATGTAGGGACATGAGTACTGAATGGTGATAGGGACATGAGTACTGAATGGCGATAGGGACATTGGTAGTGAATGGCGATAGGGGCATTAGTAGTGAATGGTGATAAGGACATTGGTAGTGAATGGCGATAGGGACATTAGTACTGAATGGCGATAGGGACATTGGTAGTGAATGGCGATAGGGACATTAGTAGTGAATGGCGATAGGGACATTGGTAGTGAATGGCGATAGGGACATTGGTAGTGAATGGCGATAGGGACATTAGTACTGAATGGTGATAGGGACATTAGTACTGAATGGGGATAGGGGCATTAGTACTGAATGGTGATAGGGACATTAGCACTGAATGGTGATAGGGACATTAGTACTGAATGGCGATAGGGACATTAATACTGAATGGCGATAGGGACATTAGCACTGAATGGTGATAGGGACATGAGTACTGAATGGTGATAGGGACATGAGTACTGAATGGTGATAGGGACATGAGTACTGAATGGTGATAGGGACATTAGTACTGAATGGGGATAGGGGCATTAGTACTGAATGGCGATAGGGACATTAGTACTGAATGGTGATAGGGTCATTGGTACTGAATGGCGATAGGGACATTGGTAGTGAATGGTGATAGGGACATTAGTACTGAATGGGGATAGGGGCATTAGTACTGAATGGCGATAGGGACATTAGTACTGAATGGTGATAGGGAGATTGGTACTGAATGGCGATAGGGACATTGGTAGTGAATGGTGATAGGGACATGAGTACTGAATGGCGATATGGACATTGGTACTGAATGGTGATAGGGACATTGGTAGTGAATGGTGATAGGGACATGGGTACTGAATGGTGATAGGGACATTAGTACTGAATGGCGATATGGACATTAGTACTGAATGGCGATAGGGACATTGGTAGTGAATGGTGATAGGGACATGGGTACTGAATGGTGATAGGGGCATTAGTACTGAATGGTGATAGGGACATTAGTACTGAATGGTGATAGGGACATTAGTACTGAATGGGGATAGGGGCATTAGTACTGAATGGTGATAGGGACATTAGCACTGAATGGTGATAGGGGCATTAGTACTGAATGGTGATAGGGACATTAGTATTGAATGGTGATAGGGACATTAGTACTGAATGGGGATAGGGGCATTAGTACTGAATGGGGATAGGGGCATTAGTACTGAATGGCGATAGGGACATTAGTACTGAATGGCGATAGGGACATTGGTAGTGAATGGTGATAGGGGCATTAGTACTGAATGGCGATAGGGACATTGGTAGTGAATGGTGATAGGAAGGACGTGGAAGCATTGGAAAGAGTGCAAAGGAGATTTACCAGGATGCTGCCTGGTTTGGGGGGGAGGTCTTATGAGGAAAGATTGAGGGAGTTGGGGCTTTTCTCTTTAGAGCGGAGGAGGATGAGAGGCGACTTAATAGAGGTTTATAAGATGATGAGGGGGATAGATAGAGTGGATGTTCAGAGACTATTTCCTCGGGTAGAGGCAGCTGTTACAAGGGGGCATAACTATAAGGTGCATGGGGGGAGATATAGAAGGGATGTCCGAGGTAGATTCTTTACTCAGAGAGTGGTTGGAGTGTGGAATGGACTGCCTGCTGTGATAGTGGAGTCGGACACTTTAGGAACTTTCAAGCGGTTATTGGATAAGCACATGGAGCACACCAGAGTGATAGGGAGTGTGATAGCTTGATCTTGGTCTCGGAAAATGCTCGGCACAACATCGAGGGCCGAAGGGCCTGTACTGTGCTGTACTGTTCTATGTATCTATGTATGTAGGGACATGAGTACTGAATGGTGATAGGGACATGAGTACTGAATGGCGATAGGGACATTGGTAGTGAATGGCGATAGCGACATTGGTAGTGAATGGCGATAGGGACATTGGTAGTGAATGGCGATAGGGACATTGGTAGTGAATGGCGATAGGGACATTAGTACTGAATGGCGATAGGGACATTGGTAGTGAATGGCGATAGGGACATTAGAACTGAATGGTGATAGGGACATTGGTAGTGAATGGCGATAGGGACATTAGTACTGAATGGCGATAGGGACATTGGTAGTGAATGGCGATAGGGACATTGGTAGTGAATAGCGATAGGGACATTAGTAGTGAATGGCGATAGGGACATTGGTAGTGAATGGCGATAGGGGCATTAGTACTGAATGGCGATAGGGACATGAGTACTGAATGGTGATAGGGACATTAGTACTGAATGGCGATAGGGACATTGGTAGTGAATGGTGATAGGGACATTAGTACTGAATGGCGATAGGGACATTGGTAGTGAATGGCGATAGCGACATTGGTAGTGAATGGCGATAGGGGCATTAGTACTGAATGGCGATAGGGACATTAGTACTGAATGGCGATAGGGACATGAGTACTGAATGGCGATAGGGACATTAATACTGAATGGCGATAGGGACATTAGTACTGAATGGCGATAGGGATATTAATACTGAATGGGGATAGGGGCATTAATACTGAATGGTGATAGGGACATGAGTACTGAATGGTGATAGGGACATTAATACTGAATGGCGATAGGGACATTAGTACTGAATGGTGATAGGGACATGAGTACTGAATGGTGATAGGGACATGAGTACTGAATGGCGATAGGGACATTAGTACTGAATGATGATAGGGACATTAGTACTGAATGGCGATAGGGGCATTAGTACTGAATGGCGATAGGGACATTAGTACTGAATGGCGATAGGGACATTAATACTGAATGGCAATAGGGGCATTAGTACTGAATGAATATAGGGACATTAGTACTGAATGGTGATAGGGATATTAATACTGAATGGCGATAGGGACATTAGTACTGAATGGCGATAGGGGCATTAGTACTGAATGGTGATAGGGACATTAGTACTGAATGGCGATAGGGACATGAGCACTGAATGGTGATAGGGACATTGGTACTGAATGGTGATAGGGATATTAGTACTGAATGGTGATAGGGACATTAGTACTGAATGGTGATAGGGACATGAGTACTGAATGGTGATAGGGACATTAGTACCGAATGGCGATAGGGGCATTAGTACTGAATGGTGATAGGGACATTAGTAATGAATGGCGATAGGGGCATTAGTAATGAATGGTGATAGGGACATTAGCACTGAATGGTGAAAGGGACATGAGTAATGAATGGCGATAGGGGCATTAGTACTGAATGGTGATAGGGACATTAGTACTGAATGGTGATAGGGACATTAATACTGAATGGTGATAGGGACATTAGTACTGAATGGCGATAGGGACATGAGTACTGGATGGTGATAAGGACATTAGTACTGAATGATGATAGGGACATTAGTACTGAATGGCGATAGGGACATGAGTACTGAATGGCGATAGGGACATTAGTACTGAATGGTGATAGGGACATTAGTACTGAATGGCGATAGGGACATTAGTACTGAATGGTGATAGGGACATTAGTACTGAATGGTGATAGGGACATGAGTACTGAATGGTGATAGGGACATTAGTACTGAATGGTGATAGGGTCATTAGTACTGAATGGTGATAGGGACATTAGTACAGAATGGGGATAGGGGCATTAGTACTGAATGGGGATAGGGGCATTAGTACTGAATGGCGATAGGGACATTAGTACTGAATGGCGATAGGGACATTAATACTGAATGGCAATAGGGGCATTAGTACTGAATGAATATAGGGACATTAGTACTGAATGGTGATAGGGATATTAATACTGAATGGCGATAGGGACATTAGTACTGAATGGCGATAGGGGCATTAGTACTGAATGGTGATAGGGACATTAGTACTGAATGGCGATAGGGACATGAGCACTGAATGGTGATAGGGACATTGGTACTGAATGGTGATAGGGATATTAGTACTGAATGGTGATAGGGACATTAGTACTGAATGGTGATAGGGACATGAGTACTGAATGGTGATAGGGACATTAGTACTGAATGGCGATAGGGGCATTAGTACTGAATGGTGATAGGGACATTAGTAATGAATGGCGATAGGGGCATTAGTAATGAATGGTGATAGGGACATTAGTACTGAATGGTGATAGGGACATGAGTAATGAATGGCGATAGGGGCATTAGTACTGAATGGTGATAGGGACATTAGTACTGAATGGTGATAGGGACATTAATACTGAATGGTGATAGGGACATTAGTACTGAATGGCGATAGGGACATGAGTACTGGATGGTGATAAGGACATTAGTACTGAATGATGATAGGGACATTAGTACTGAATGGCGATAGGGACATGAGTACTGAATGGCGATAGGGACATTAGTACTGAATGGTGATAGGGACATTAGTACTGAATGGCGATAGGGACATTAGTACTGAATGGTGATAGGGACATTAGTACTGAATGGTGATAGGGACATGAGTACTGAATGGTGATAGGGACATTATTACTGAATGGTGATAGGGTCATTAGTACTGAATGGTGATAGGGACATTAGTACGGAATGGTGATAGGGACATTAGTACTGAATGGTGATAGGGACATGAGTACTGAATGTTGATAGGGACATTAGTACTGAATGGCGATAGGGACATTAGTACTGAATGGCAATAGGGACATTGGTAGTGAATGGTGATAGGGGCATTAGTACTGAATGACGATAGGGACATTGGTAGTGAATGGCGATAGGAAGGACGTGGAAGCATTGGAAAGAGTGCAAAGGAGATTTACCAGGATGCTGCCTGGTTTGGGGGGGAGGTCTTATGAGGAAAGATTGAGGGAGTTGGGGCTTTTCTCTTTAGAGCGGAGGAGGATGAGAGGCGACTTAATAGAGGTTTATAAGATGATGAGGGGGATAGATAGGGTGGATGTTCAGAGACTATTTCCTCGGGTAGAGGCAGCTGTTACAAGGGGGCATAACTATAAGGTGCATGGGGGGAGATATAGAAGGGATGTCCGAGGTAGATTCTTTACTCAGAGAGTGGTTGGGGTGTGGAATGGACTGCCTGCTGTGATAGTGGAGTAGGACACTTTAGGAACTTTCAAGCGGTTATTGGATAAGCACATGGAGCACACCAGAGTGATAGGGAGTGTGATAGCTTGATCTTGGTCTCGGAAAATGCTCGGCACAACATCTAGGGCCGAAGGGCCTGTACTGTGCTGTACTGTTCTATGTATCTATGTATGTAGGGACATGAGTACTGAATGGTGATAGGGACATGAGTACTGAATGGCGATAGGGACATTGGTAGTGAATGGCGATAGGGGCATTAGTAGTGAATGGTGATAAGGACATTGGTAGTGAATGGCGATAGGGACATTAGTACTGAATGGCGATAGGGACATTGGTAGTGAATGGCGATAGGGACATTAGTAGTGAATGGCGATAGGGACATTGGTAGTGAATGGCGATAGGGACATTGGTAGTGAATGGCGATAGGGACATTAGTACTGAATGGTGATAGGGACATTAGCACTGAATGGTGATAGGGACATTAGTACTGAATGGGGATAGGGGCATTAGTACTGAATGGTGATAGGGACATTAGCACTGAATGGTGATAGGGACATTAGTACTGAATGGCGATAGGGACATTAATACTGAATGGCGATAGGGACATTAGTACTGAATGGTGATAGGGACATGAGTACTGAATGGTGATAGGGACATGAGTACTGAATGGTGATAGGGACATGAGTACTGATTGGTGATAGGGACATGAGTACTGAATGGTGATAGGGACATGAGTACTGAATGGTGATAGGGACATGAGTACTGAATGGTGATAGGGGCATTAGTACTGAATGGTGATAGGGACATTGGTAGTGAATGGTGATAGGGACATTAGTACTGAATGGGGATAGGGGCATTAGTACTGAATGGCGATAGGGACATTAGTACTGAATGGTGATAGGGACATTGGTACTGAATGGCGATAGGGACATTGGTAGTGAATGGTGATAGGGACATTAGTACTGAATGGGGATAGGGGCATTAGTACTGAATGGCGATAGGGCCATTAGTACTGAATGGTGATAGGGAGATTGGTACTGAATGGCGATAGGGACATTGGTAGTGAATGGTGATAGGGACATGAGTACTGAATGGCGATATGGACATTGGTACTGAATGGTGATAGGGACATTGGTAGTGAATGGTGATAGGGACATGGGTACTGAATGGTGATAAGGACATTGGTACTGAATGGCGATAGGGACATTAGTACTGAATGGCGATAGGGACATTGGTAGTGAATGGTGATAGGGACATGGGTACTGAATGGTGATAGGGGCATTAGTACTGAATGGTGATAGGGACATTAGTACTGAATGGTGATAGGGACATTAGTACGGAATGGTGATAGGGACATTAGTACTGAATGGTGATAGGGACATGAGTACTGAATGGTGATAGGGACATTAGTACTGAATAGCGATAGGGACATTAGTACTGAATGGCGATAGGGACATTGGTAGTGAATGGTGATAGGGGCATTAGTACTGAATGACGATAGGGACATTGGTAGTGAATGGCGATAGGAAGGACGTGGAAGCATTGGAAAGAGTGCAAAGGAGATTTACCAGGATGCTGCCTGGTTTGGGGGGGAGGTCTTATGAGGAAAGATTGAGGGAGTTGGGGCTTTTCTCTTTAGAGCGGAGGAGGATGAGAGGCGACTTAATAGAGGTTTATAAGATGATGAGGGGGATAGATAGGGTGGATGTTCAGAGACTATTTCCTCGGGTAGAGGCAGCTGTTACAAGGGGGCATAACTATAAGGTGCATGGGGGGAGATATAGAAGGGATGTCCGAGGTAGATTCTTTACTCAGAGAGTGGTTGGGGTGTGGAATGGACTGCCTGCTGTGATAGTGGAGTCGGACACTTTAGGAACTTTCAAGCGGTTATTGGATAAGCACATGGAGCACACCAGAGTGATAGGGAGTGTGATAGCTTGATCTTGGTCTCGGAAAATGCTCGGCACAACATCTAGGGCCGAAGGGCCTGTACTGTGCTGTACTGTTCTGTGTATCTATGTATGTAGGGACATGAGTACTGAATGGTGATAGGGACATGAGTACTGAATGGCGATAGGGACATTGGTAGTGAATGGCGATAGGGGCATTAGTAGTGAATGGTGATAAGGACATTGGTAGTGAATGGCGATAGGGACATTAGTACTGAATGGCGATAGGGACATTGGTAGTGAATGGCGATAGGGGCATTAGTAGTGAATGGTGATAAGGACATTGGTAGTGAATGGCGATAGGGACATTAGTACTGAATGGCGATAGGGACATTGGTAGTGAATGGCGATAGGGACATTAGTAGTGAATGGCGATAGGGACATTGGTAGTGAATGGCGATAGGGACATTGGTAGTGAATGGCGATAGGGACATTAGTACTGAATGGTGATAGGGACATTAGCACTGAATGGTGATAGGGACATTAGTACTGAATGGGGATAGGGGCATTAGTACTGAATGGTGATAGGGACATTAGCACTGAATGGTGATAGGGACATTAGTACTGAATGGCGATAGGGACATTAATACTGAATGGTGATAGGGACATTAGTACTGAATGGTGATAGGGACATGAGTACTGAATGGTGATAGGGACATGAGTACTGAATGGTGATAGGGACATGAGTACTGATTGGTGATAGGGACATGAGTACTGAATGGTGATAGGGACATGAGTACTGAATGGTGATAGGGACATGAGTACTGAATGGTGATAGGGGCATTAGTACTGAATGGTGATAGGGACATTGGTAGTGAATGGTGATAGGGACATTAGTACTGAATGGGGATAGGGGCATTAGTACTGAATGGCGATAGGGACATTAGTACTGAATGGTGATAGGGTCATTGGTACTGAATGGCGATAGGGACATTGGTAGTGAATGGTGATAGGGACATTAGTACTGAATGGGGATAGGGGCATTAGTACTGAATGGCGATAGGGACATTAGTACTGAATGGTGATAGGGAGATTGGTACTGAATGGCGATAGGGACATTGGTAGTGAATGGTGATAGGGACATGAGTACTGAATGGCGATATGGACATTGGTACTGAATGGTGATAGGGACATTGGTAGTGAATGGTGATAGGGACATGGGTACTGAATGGTGATAGGGACATTAGTACTGAATGGCGATAGGGACATTAGTACTGAATGGCGATAGGGACATTGGTAGTGAATGGTGATAGGGACATGGGTACTGAATGGTGATAGGGGCATTAGTACTGAATGGTGATAGGGACATTAGTACTGAATGGTGATAGGGACATTAGTACTGAATGGCGATAGGGGCATTAGTACTGAATGGTGATAGGGACATTAGTAATGAATGGCGATAGGGGCATTAGTAATGAATGGTGATAGGGACATTAGTACTGAATGGTGATAGGGACATGAGTAATGAATGGCGATAGGGGCATTAGTACTGAATGGTGATAGGGACATTAGTACTGAATGGTGATAGGGACATTAATACTGAATGGTGATAGGGACATTAGTACTGAATGGCGATAGGGACATGAGTACTGGATGGTGATAAGGACATTAGTACTGAATGATGATAGGGACATTAGTACTGAATGGCGATAGGGACATGAGTACTGAATGGCGATAGGGACATTAGTACTGAATGGTGATAGGGACATTAGTACTGAATGGCGATAGGGACATTAGTACTGAATGGTGATAGGGACATTAGTACTGAATGGTGATAGGGACATGAGTACTGAATGGTGATAGGGACATTATTACTGAATGGTGATAGGGTCATTAGTACTGAATGGTGATAGGGACATTAGTACGGAATGGTGATAGGGACATTAGTACTGAATGGTGATAGGGACATGAGTACTGAATGGTGATAGGGACATTAGTACTGAATGGCGATAGGGACATTAGTACTGAATGGCGATAGGGACATTGGTAGTGAATGGTGATAGGGGCATTAGTACTGAATGACGATAGGGACATTGGTAGTGAATGGCGATAGGAAGGACGTGGAAGCATTGGAAAGAGTGCAAAGGAGATTTACCAGGATGCTGCCTGGTTTGGGGGGGAGGTCTTATGAGGAAAGATTGAGGGAGTTGGGGCTTTTCTCTTTAGAGCGGAGGAGGATGAGAGGCGACTTAATAGAGGTTTATAAGATGATGAGGGGGATAGATAGGGTGGATGTTCAGAGACTATTTCCTCGGGTAGAGGCAGCTGTTACAAGGGGGCATAACTATAAGGTGCATGGGGGGAGATATAGAAGGGATGTCCGAGGTAGATTCTTTACTCAGAGAGTGGTTGGGGTGTGGAATGGACTGCCTGCTGTGATAGTGGAGTAGGACACTTTAGGAACTTTCAAGCGGTTATTGGATAAGCACATGGAGCACACCAGAGTGATAGGGAGTGTGATAGCTTGATCTTGGTCTCGGAAAATGCTCGGCACAACATCTAGGGCCGAATGGCCTGTACTGTGCTGTACTGTTCTATGTATCTATGTATGTAGGGACATGAGTACTGAATGGTGATAGGGACATGAGTACTGAATGGCGATAGGGACATTGGTAGTGAATGGCGATAGGGGCATTAGTAGTGAATGGTGATAAGGACATTGGTAGTGAATGGCGATAGGGACATTAGTACTGAATGGCGATAGGGACATTGGTAGTGAATGGCGATAGGGACATTAGTAGTGAATGGCGATAGGGACATTGGTAGTGAATGGCGATAGGGACATTGGTAGTGAATGGCGATAGGGACATTAATACTGAATGGTGATAGGGACATTAGCACTGAATGGTGATAGGGACATTAGTACTGAATGGGGATAGGGGCATTAGTACTGAATGGTGATAGGGACATTAGCACTGAATGGTGATAGGGACATTAGTACTGAATGGCGATAGGGACATTAATACTGAATGGCGATAGGGACATTAGTACTGAATGGTGATAGGGACATGAGTACTGAATGGTGATAGGGACATGAGTACTGAATGGTGATAGGGACATGAGTACTGATTGGTGATAGGGACATGAGTACTGAATGGTGATAGGGACATGAGTACTGAATGGTGATAGGGACATGAGTACTGAATGGTGATAGCGGCATTAGTACTGAATGGTGATAGGGACATTGGTAGTGAATGGTGATAGGGACATTAGTACTGAATGGGGATAGGGGCATTAGTACTGAATGGCGATAGGGACATTAGTACTGAATGGTGATAGGGACATTGGTACTGAATGGCGATAGGGACATTGGTAGTGAATGGTGATAGGGACATTAGTACTGAATGGGGATAGGGGCATTAGTACTGAATGGCGATAGGGCCATTAGTACTGAATGGTGATAGGGAGATTGGTACTGAATGGCGATAGGGACATTGGTAGTGAATGGTGATAGGGACATGAGTACTGAATGGCGATATGGACATTGGTACTGAATGGTGATAGGGACATTGGTAGTGAATGGTGATAGGGACATGGGTACTGAATGGTGATAGGGACATTGGTACTGAATGGCGATAGGGACATTAGTACTGAATGGCGATAGGGACATTGGTAGTGAATGGTGATAGGGACATGGGTACTGAATGGTGATAGGGGCATTAGTACTGAATGGTGATAGGGACATTAGTACTGAATGGTGATAGGGACATTAGTACGGAATGGTGATAGGGACATTAGTACTGAATGGTGATAGGGACATGAGTACTGAATGGTGATAGGGACATTAGTACTGAATAGCGATAGGGACATTAGTACTGAATGGCGATAGGGACATTGGTAGTGAATGGTGATAGGGGCATTAGTACTGAATGACGATATGGACATTGGTAGTGAATGGCGATAGGAAGGACGTGGAAGCATTGGAAAGAGTGCAAAGGAGATTTACCAGGATGCTGCCTGGTTTGGGGGGGAGGTCTTATGAGGAAAGATTGAGGGAGTTGGGGCTTTTCTCTTTAGAGCGGAGGAGGATGAGAGGCGACTTAATAGAGGTTTATAAGATGATGAGGGGGATAGATAGGGTGGATGTTCAGAGACTATTTCCTCGGGTAGAGGCAGCTGTTACAAGGGGGCATAACTATAAGGTGCATGGGGGGAGATATAGAAGGGATGTCCGAGGTAGATTCTTTACTCAGAGAGTGGTTGGGGTGTGGAATGGACTGCCTGCTGTGATAGTGGAGTCGGACACTTTAGGAACTTTCAAGCGGTTATTGGATAAGCACATGGAGCACACCAGAGTGATAGGGAGTGTGATAGCTTGATCTTGGTCTCGGAAAATGCTCGGCACAACATCTAGGGCCGAAGGGCCTGTACTGTGCTGTACTGTTCTATGTATCTATGTATGTAGGGACATGAGTACTGAATGGTGATAGGGACATGAGTACTGAATGGCGATAGGGACATTGGTAGTGAATGGCGATAGGGGCATTAGTAGTGAATGGTGATAAGGACATTGGTAGTGAATGGCGATAGGGACATTAGTACTGAATGGCGATAGGGACATTGGTAGTGAATGGCGATAGGGGCATTAGTAGTGAATGGTGATAAGGACATTGGTAGTGAATGGCGATAGGGACATTAGTACTGAATGGCGATAGGGACATTGGTAGTGAATGGCGATAGGGACATTAGTAGTGAATGGCGATAGGGACATTGGTAGTGAATGGCGATAGGGACATTGGTAGTGAATGGCGATAGGGACATTAGTACTGAATGGTGATAGGGACATTAGCACTGAATGGTGATAGGGACATTAGTACTGAATGGGGATAGGGGCATTAGTACTGAATGGTGATAGGGACATTAGCACTGAATGGTGATAGGGACATTAGTACTGAATGGCGATAGGGACATTAATACTGAATGGTGATAGGGACATTAGTACTGAATGGTGATAGGGACATGAGTACTGAATGGTGATAGGGACATGAGTACTGAATGGTGATAGGGACATGAGTACTGATTGGTGATAGGGACATGAGTACTGAATGGTGATAGGGACATGAGTACTGAATGGTGATAGGGACATGAGTACTGAATGGTGATAGGGGCATTAGTACTGAATGGTGATAGGGACATTGGTAGTGAATGGTGATAGGGACATTAGTACTGAATGGGGATAGGGGCATTAGTACTGAATGGCGATAGGGACATTAGTACTGAATGGTGATAGGGTCATTGGTACTGAATGGCGATAGGGACATTGGTAGTGAATGGTGATAGGGACATTAGTACTGAATGGGGATAGGGGCATTAGTACTGAATGGCGATAGGGACATTAGTACTGAATGGTGATAGGGAGATTGGTACTGAATGGCGATAGGGACATTGGTAGTGAATGGTGATAGGGACATGAGTACTGAATGGCGATATGGACATTGGTACTGAATGGTGATAGGGACATTGGTAGTGAATGGTGATAGGGACATGGGTACTGAATGGTGATAGGGACATTAGTACTGAATGGCGATAGGGACATTAGTACTGAATGGCGATAGGGACATTGGTAGTGAATGGTGATAGGGACATGGGTACTGAATGGTGATAGGGGCATTAGTACTGAATGGTGATAGGGACATTAGTACTGAATGGTGATAGGGACATTAGTACTGAATGGGGATAGGGGCATTAGTACTGAATGGTGATAGGGACATTAGCACTGAATGGTGATAGGGGCATTAGTACTGAATGGTGATAGGGACATTAGTATTGAATGGTGATAGGGACATTAGTACTGAATGGGGATAGGGGCATTAGTACTGAATGGGGATAGGGGCATTAGTACTGAATGGCGATAGGGACATTAGTACTGAATGGCGATAGGGACATTGGTAGTGAATGGTGATAGGGGCATTAGTACTGAATGGCGATAGGGACATTGGTAGTGAATGGCGATAGGAAGGACGTGGAAGCATTGGAAAGAGTGCAAAGGAGATTTACCAGGATGCTGCCTGGTTTGGGGGGGAGGTCTTATGAGGAAAGATTGAGGGAGTTGGGGCTTTTCTCTTTAGAGCGGAGGAGGATGAGAGGCGACTTAATAGAGGTTTATAAGATGATGAGGGGGATAGATAGAGTGGATGTTCAGAGACTATTTCCTCGGGTAGAGGCAGCTGTTACAAGGGGGCATAACTATAAGGTGCATGGGGGGAGATATAGAAGGGATGTCCGAGGTAGATTCTTTACTCAGAGAGTGGTTGGGGTGTGGAATGGACTGCCTGCTGTGATAGTGGAGTCGGACACTTTAGGAACTTTCAAGCGGTTATTGGATAAGCACATGGAGCACACCAGAGTGATAGGGAGTGTGATAGCTTGATCTTGGTCTCGGAAAATGCTCGGCACAACATCGAGGGCCGAAGGGCCTGTACTGTGTTGTACTGTTCTATGTATCTATGTATGTAGGGACATGAGTACTGAATGGTGATAGTGACATGAGTACTGAATGGCGATAGGGACATTGGTAGTGAATGGCGATAGGGACATTGGTAGTGAATGGCGATAGGGACATTGGTAGTGAATGGCGATAGGGACATTAGTACTGAATGGCGATAGGGACATTGGTAGTGAATGGCGATAGGGACATTAGTAGTGAATGGCGATAGGGACATTGGTAGTGAATGGCGATAGGGACATTGGTAGTGAATGGCGATAGGGACATTAGTACTGAATGGTGATAGGGACATTAGCACTGAATGGTGATAGGGACATTAGTACTGAATGGGGATAGGGGCATTAGTACTGAATGGTGATAGGGACATTAGCACTGAATGGTGATAGGGACATTAGTACTGAATGGCGATAGGGACATTAATACTGAATGGCGATAGGGACATTAGTACTGAATGGTGATAGGGACATGAGTACTGAATGGTGATAGGGACATGAGTACTGAATGGTGATAGGGACATGAGTACTGATTGGTGATAGGGACATGAGTACTGAATGGTGATAGGGACATGAGTACTGAATGGTGATAGGGACATGAGTACTGAATGGTGATAGGGGCATTAGTACTGAATGGTGATAGGGACATTGGTAGTGAATGGTGATAGGGACATTAGTACTGAATGGGGATAGGGGCATTAGTACTGAATGGCGATAGGGACATTAGTACTGAATGGTGATAGGGACATTGGTACTGAATGGCGATAGGGACATTGGTAGTGAATGGTGATAGGGACATTAGTACTGAATGGGGATAGGGGCATTAGTACTGAATGGCGATAGGGCCATTAGTACTGAATGGTGATAGGGAGATTGGTACTGAATGGCGATAGGGACATTGGTAGTGAATGGTGATAGGGACATGAGTACTGAATGGCGATATGGACATTGGTACTGAATGGTGATAGGGACATTGGTAGTGAATGGTGATAGGGACATTAGCACTGAATGGTGATAGGGACATTAGTACTGAATGGGGATAGGGGCATTAGTACTGAATGGTGATAGGGACATTAGCACTGAATGGTGATAGGGACATTAGTACTGAATGGCGATAGGGACATTAATACTGAATGGCGATAGGGACATTAGTACTGAATGGTGATAGGGACATGAGTACTGAATGGTGATAGGGACATGAGTACTGAATGGTGATAGGGACATGAGTACTGATTGGTGATAGGGACATGAGTACTGAATGGTGATAGGGACATGAGTACTGAATGGTGATAGGGACATGAGTACTGAATGGTGATAGGGGCATTAGTACTGAATGGTGATAGGGACATTGGTAGTGAATGGTGATAGGGACATTAGTACTGAATGGGGATAGGGGCATTAGTACTGAATGGCGATAGGGACATTAGTACTGAATGGTGATAGGGACATTGGTACTGAATGGCGATAGGGACATTGGTAGTGAATGGTGATAGGGACATTAGTACTGAATGGGGATAGGGGCATTAGTACTGAATGGCGATAGGGACATTAGTACTGAATGGTGATAGGGAGATTGGTACTGAATGGCGATAGGGACATTGGTAGTGAATGGTGATAGGGACATGAGTACTGAATGGCGATATGGACATTGGTACTGAATGGTGATAGGGACATTGGTAGTGAATGGTGATAGGGACATGGGTACTGAATGGTGATAGGGACATTAGTACTGAATGGCGATAGGGACATTAGTACTGAATGGCGATAGGGACATTGGTAGTGAATGGTGATAGGGACATGGGTACTGAATGGTGATAGGGGCATTAGTACTGAATGGTGATAGGGACATTAGTACTGAATGGTGATAGGGACATTAGTACTGAATGGGGATAGGGGCATTAGTACTGAATGGTGATAGGGACATTAGCACTGAATGGTGATAGGGGCATTAGTACTGAATGGTGATAGGGACATTAGTATTGAATGGTGATAGGGACATTAGTACTGAATGGGGATAGGGGCATTAGTACTGAATGGGGATAGGGGCATTAGTACTGAATGGCGATAGGGACATTAGTACTGAATGGCGATAGGGACATTGGTAGTGAATGGTGATAGGGGCATTAGTACTGAATGGCGATAGGGACATTGGTAGTGAATGGCGATAGGAAGGACGTGGAAGCATTGGAAAGAGTGCAAAGGAGATTTACCAGGATGCTGCCTGGTTTGGGGGGGAGGTCTTATGAGGAAAGATTGAGGGAGTTGGGGCTTTTCTCTTTAGAGCGGAGGAGGATGAGAGGCGACTTAATAGAGGTTTATAAGATGATGAGGGGGATAGATAGAGTGGATGTTCAGAGACTATTTCCTCGGGTAGAGGCAGCTGTTACAAGGGGGCATAACTATAAGGTGCATGGGGGGAGATATAGAAGGGATGTCCGAGGTAGATTCTTTACTCAGAGAGTGGTTGGGGTGTGGAATGGACTGCCTGCTGTGATAGTGGAGTCGGACACTTTAGGAACTTTCAAGCGGTTATTGGATAAGCACATGGAGCACACCAGAGTGATAGGGAGTGTGATAGCTTGATCTTGGTCTCGGAAAATGCTCGGCACAACATCTAGGGCCGAAGGGCCTGTACTGTGCTGTACTGTTCTATGTATCTATGTATGTAGGGACATGAGTACTGAATGGTGATAGGGACATGAGTACTGAATGGCGATAGGGACATTGGTAGTGAATGGCGATAGGGACATTGGTAGTGAATGGCGATAGGGACATTGGTAGTGAATGGCGATAGGGACATTGGTAGTGAATGGCGATAGGGACATTAGTACTGAATGGCGATAGGGACATTGGTAGTGAATGGCGATAGGGACATTACTACTGAATGGTGATAGGGACATTGGTAGTGAATGGCGATAGGGACATTAGTACTGAATGGCGATAGGGACATTGGTAGTGAATGGCGATAGGGACATTGGTAGTGAATAGCGATAGGGACATTAGTAGTGAATGGCGATAGGGACATTGGTAGTGAATGGCGATAGGGGCATTGGACTGAATGGCGATAGGGACATGAGTACTGAATGGTGATAGGGACATTAGTACTGAATGGCAATAGGGACATTGGTAGTGAATGGTGATAGGGACATTAGTACTGAATGGCGATAGGGACATTGGTAGTGAATGGCGATAGCGACATTGGTAGTGAATGGTGATAGGGGCATTAGTACTGAATGGCGATAGGGACATTAGTACTGAATGGCGATAGGGACATGAGTACTGAATGGCGATAGGGACATTAATACTGAATGGCGATAGGGACATTCGTACTGAATGGCGATAGGGACATTAATACTGAATGGGGATAGGGGCATTAGTACTGAATGGTGATAGGGACATGAGTACTGAATGGTGATAGGGACATTAATACTGAATGGCGATAGGGACATTAGTACTGAATGGTGATAGGGACATGAGTACTGAATGGTGATAGGGACATGAGTACTGAATGGCGATAGGGACATTAGTACTGAATGATGATAGGGACATTAGTACTGAATGGCGATAGGGGCATTAGTACTGAATGGCGATAGGGACATTAGTACTGAATGGCGATAGGGACATTAATACTGAATGGTGATAGGGACATTAGTACTGAATGGCGATAGGGACATGAGTACTGGATGGTGATAAGGACATTAGTACTGAATGACGATAGGGACATTAGTACTGAATGGCGATCGGGACATGAGTACTGAATGGCGATAGGGACATTAGTACTGAATGGTGATAGGGACATTAGTACTGAATGGCGATAGGGACATGAGTACTGAATGGTGATAGGGACATTAGTACTGAATGGCGATAGGGACATTAGTACTGAATGGTGATAGGGACATTAGTACTGAATGGTGATAGGGACATGAGTACTGAATGGTGATAGGGACATTAGTACTGAATGGCGATAGGGGCATTAGTACTGAATGGTGATAGGGACATTAGTAATGAATGGCGATAGGGGCATTAGTACTGAATGGTTATAGGGACATTAGTACTGAACGGTGATAGGGACATGAGTAATGAATGGCGATAGGGGCATTAGTACTGAATGGTGATAGGGACATTAGTACTGAATGGTGATAGGGACATGAGTACTGAATGGTGATAGGGACATTAGTACTGAATGGTGATAGGGACATTAGTACTGAATGTGATAGGGACATTAGTACTGAATGGTGATAGGGGCATTAGTACTGAATGGTGATAGGGACATTCGTACTGAATGGTGATAGGGACATGAGTACTGAATGGTGATAGGGACATTAGTACTGAATGGCGATAGGGGCATTAGTACTGAATGGTGATAGGGACATTAGTAATGAATGGCGATAGGGGCATTAGTACTGAATGGTGATAGGGACATTAGTACTGAATGGTGATAGGCACATGAGTAATGAATGGCGATAGGGGCATTAGTACTGAATGGTGATAGGGACATTAGTACTGAATGGTGATAGGGACATTAATACTGAATGTTGATAGGGTCAGTAGTACTGAATGGTGATAGCGACATGAGTACTGGATGGTGATAAGGACATTAGTACTGAATGATGATAGGGACATTAGTATTGAATGGCGATAGGGACATGAGTACTGAATGGCGATAGGGACATTAGTACTGAATGGCGATAGGGACATTAGTACTGAATGGCGATAGGGACATTAGTAATGAATGGCGATAGGGGCATTAGTACTGAATGGTGATAGGGACATTAGTACTGAATAGCGATAGGGACATTATTAATGAATGGCGATAGGGGCATTAGTACTGAATGGCGATAGGGACATTAGTACTGAATGGTGATAGGGACATTAGTACTGAATGAAGAGAGGGACATGATTGACATAAGACGTTCTGATTGTCTGACAGTTTATAGAGTTCAGACCCGTGGAACAGACAACACAAAACCCAATGAATCTGTGAAATTTCTTTTACTTAAAAATCAACAAGTGGTTACAAGTAATTACCAGAATACAAACTGTACTCAATTCATGTATTTATTACAAGCAAGCATCTAAAATCATTTACTTTAAGGTCAGGTGATTATAAGCAAAACCACATACGTAATATCACCAGATGAGAGTTCAACTCAGCGATGACTGGACGAATGACTTTAACTAGCAACTGACCCGGTTACCATTGACTGCAGCCCCGAATGTCAGTGTCCAATAACACTTATACCCCAAAACTTGGCAACTCGCCGCCAGCATTCATGTCCCAAACTCTGTGATTAACGTTGTTTTTCTCTCTCTCTATCTGTTTGATGCTTAGTTAACCAAGGCCAGACATTCAAGGGTTGGAGAGAGTCGTTGTTTTCACATTTGCAGGTTGTTGACTCGTGGTTCTCACAGAATTTTCAAGATCTTGGCCCAAAAATTAGTCCCGCGACGCGAGAGTACGCACTGTGTACTCTCGCGTATTCTGTCACCAATTGCCGGTTCTCTGCATGCCCTGCGCATGCGCTGAAAACCGGCACTTGGTTTTTGGAAAAAGGGGCGGTTCCTCGGTGCACCGCGTGCGCGCTACAGGCTGCGCGCACGCTGTGCACTTAGTGCTTTGGACGCGCAGGTAAGGACGGAAGATTTTAGAAATGAAAAAAGGAGGAGTAAGACCCACTTTTAACAAGGTAAGTAGTGAATTAAGTATTATTTTGAATTTTTTTTAACAGGTATATCTTTTTTAGAGACTTTAAAGACAGGTAAGTTTATTTTTATAACTTTTTAAAAGATTTAAAAAAATTTCAAAAATTTAATTTTTTATTTAAAATGGTTAATTTATTTAACTATACTTATTTTATTAATGTGATGTTTTTTTTTAATTTAATTGAGGTTTAGCTGTTATTTTGGGGGGGTGTAAGATTCATAGCTTTCACAGCACGTATGTGAAACTTATGAATGGAAGATGGTGTGCTGCCATTGGCTCTAACTGAGTCACGTGATCCCACAGCTCGCACAAATTCACTACGCCGGTGGGATACGCAAGCACTGCCCAGCTGATGTCTAGAACATCAAGTTCGTGCGAGCTGGATCTGAAAAAGCCAACGCGGAGTGAGAGATCGCGGGGAAGCCTTACCCCCGCGTCAACACTCAGTCTTTAATTTCTGGGCCCTTATCTTTTGAAGGAAAAGTACCAACACATCACTTATTTTACAAATGTTTTAGCCAAGCAGTCTCTTGCCCTCAAAGCTTGTCGGTACATTTGGTCACTTTTAGTTCAGTCAAGTTTACCGTGGACAGTGTTACATAATCCACCCTCAAGTGTCTGGACCTGAATTTAAGGTCACAGGCACTTATATGTTGTCGTCGTCCTCTTCTTTCCGGGTCTTCTGTAACAGCTTGACCAATGCTTGCTGCTTGCGGCATCTGTTGACTCGACAAGTTATTATCAGTAAGTATAACACAATCACCAACTGAACAATGACTAAAACATGGGAGGTAATTCTTATCCAGGGTGAACCTCGATATTCATACCGATATCTCACCAAGACGAATCATCCCCAATCTTAGATATTTCTTTGTGCAGATTCCGTTTTTTCTGGGCCAGGGTATAAAAGTGCTTTTGAGACTGACTAACTCGTTGCATTAACTCGACCAGGTGTTCGGGTAGAGGTGGAATGTCATAGCTGAATCGAGTCACAAACTGGTGTCATTGCTCTTTTAACTCATCTTCTACAGCGATATCTACTTGCCTATGCAAATAAAACCTGCGCCCCAAATCTTACAGGTTGGACTGGGATAAAGCAAAAAGTTCCCACCACAATGGGACAAGTCAGGTTGTTACGTACTGGTATTTATGGTGGAGACACAATACTCACCTTTCCCTCGGTACACAGATTCAACGGGGAAAAGCTTTCCTGCAACTACTTTCATGGTGCAGTTCCATTCTATCCCATCCCAATCAAACCCGCACACAGGGGCTGCGTGTTCTACCACGTCATAAGGGCAGAAGAATGTGTCCCGAGTTTGAGCGCACCCAGTAAGTTCTGGGCCACCCAAGTGGTCCCATCCACCCGGGTCACATACTGCGGGGGTTCGTCATACCTACTAAGTGGTCTCCCTGACGTATTCCTATATTCTCCACGTGGAATAGAGGATTTGGGGTTGCCTTTTCGTGCAGGATGGGATAATACCATACCATCCCATATAAGGTGATGTCGTTCTGTTCCTGCAAATGACATTCGTGTTTTACCGGGTACACCTGTACTAACCCCCTGGCTTTACACATAGTTATGGTAAATTGGTAAGTGGACATTGCCCTCAAGTGTTGATCAGTCACCCACAAGGGAAGTTTCCCCTCAGCAATCAACGCGCTGGAAGTTTTCACGGGCTTGTTCCACTAACCAGGATCCACACATTACACAAACATCATTTCGCGTGGCCTCACTAGAGGGATTCAGATTCTCCTTGAAAATTTGATTTATCTTTTTAGCATGGGATTCCACATAGTTAACCATGTCCTGCAGATGAATGGTCATAATTTGGTCCTCCTTCAATTCCTCTTGTTCCAGACCATTCATTTTATTCAGAATTTCCTTTAGACGATTTCAAACTACCTTTACAGATTGATCCAAATTAGCCAAATCAAGACTATTAACGAGGGAGGTTCTGGTATTAAAAACAGTGGCTGCATTATTTATCAGACCCCTTCGCCTTCTGATATGGTCCACTTTAACCCCGTAACCGACGTTGTTTCCTTCAATGATCTCAGTATTTTTCCCCAAATTATTGTTAAATCCATTACCATCTCCTGAGCCCTGGCGATATAATGGGTCTAATTCCGATTCCACCAGTGTTGTGCTGGCCCTTTCCCAAAATCCTTCTATTAATTCCTGCACCATTCTCCAATATAACCGCACTGTTTCTGGTTTGCACCAGTTTGGCAGTCCCACCTCGGTCAGATTTAATATTACAGGCACCACCTCATGATGCACATCATGGTACAATATCATCTGAGTTGGGATTACCACGAACCCATTTGTTGGCCCCGGAGTGTGTTTGGGACAAACAGCCCGGGTTTGTGTTTTATTCATAGGAGGGGGAAGTTTAGGACAGACTTTCAATTCCACCGTGTGTATTAATTCCGTTTTCACATTCCTGCACATGATAATGTGAGCAACCCTCCAATCCCTTACACGGCCTTCCCTCCCTGTCCACGAACCATTGGTAGGGACCCCTGTCATCTATTCCATTCGCTTGGATACTTTTCCCGCCTATCCAGTGGATGGGAGCTCCACAACGCGGCTCTGTGGATATATAAATATGGTTGGATGGCATCCCCGAAGGGTTTACGCACCCATAGATTCCCTCATGCTCTTGTCACCACCGTGACCAACACAACAGAGTGTCTCCCGCTGCTCGGGATTGTGTCGGACTTCCTACATTCCCCTGAGGGTTCCCTATCTGATAATACCTTGAATGGTCACTTGGTTCTGCTTGTAAAAACCACACCCTTGGCCCGGTGGGGTGATCTTTGCATTTTATGCATGCCCTCTCTACCTTCCTGGACCTCATAATTGGAAACCCACAGTGTCCCTGAACACGCGGTTTCACAATCACCCTTGATGTACTGGAGGTTAATGTTTCGACTGGCGTCCCGGGGCAACTGCAATTGACCTATTATAGGGAAAATAGTTAGTGGTGGTCCAGTATGACAAATAGGCTGACGTGGAATCTTCGAGACAGAGCAGAATCGCGACCATTGGCCAGAATAACTCCTTCATTTTATACAGTTCAGGCTCTCAATACTGATGGTTTTTTTAAAAGCAAAACAAAACGGGACTTCCTACTTTTCTTTTTCTGTATAGGGCAATTTTCAACTCCTACCACTGGCGATACTTCAAGGGTGTCTTTTTATTTCTTTTACTACGTCGTGGGGTAGGAGGAGTCTGTTGGACTCGTCTGTGGACAGGAGGTGGTTCCAGACCTGGGGCGAGGAGGTTTCTACAGCTCCCATGTCCTGTCCACCTTCATTTGAATCATACTGTACCTGTGGAGGTGCCACTTCAGGCAAGGGTGCCTCATTGGGTGGGGGTGTCCCATTAGGCACCCCTTCTTCATCATCCCACTGGAGTGGCTGAGTCAGTCTCACCGTGCTCATAATTGTGGCTTGTCTTCTTCACCTGCTAGTGGGCTGAAAAAGCTTCATCTGGTTAATATGAAACCATTTGATTTTCTTAGGTAACTGAACCGTGTACACCACAGGACTAGCTTTGTCAATAATGTTATATGGCCTCTTGTGGAGGGGTTCAAAACACTCCCACCCTCGCATAGTTTCGTACCATTACCTGGCTCCCTACTTCCCACTCCTGAGGTTTACTCGGAGACAGGTGTAGTCGGTTGTGTCGGTAAGCCTTCCCAATGTTGTGGGCGGCCCTCAAGTTCAGTTCTTTTAAAGTTCCCCACAGGTCACTCAGGAATTTGTTCCGAGTCACCTCTTTAATTTGTTTATCAGTCAGAGTGGGGACCAACAGGTGTGTGGGGTTCGCATGGGTCTCCCTGTTACCAATTCATGAGGGGAGTGACCCGTTCCTTTGGATTTGTTACTATGTATCCCCATAAGGATTAGGGGAAGTACCTCATCCCACTTAGTGTGCTGTTTGTTTAATTCCTTTCACAGGGCCAATTTCAATGTACGGTTCATTCTTTGCACAATTCCAGATGATTGTGGGTTGTGGGTCACATGCCATTTCCCTTCAATTCCAAGCAATTTCAGAGTGGCTTGTATTACCTGACCTGTAAAATGACTTCCCTGGCCTGAATCTACCACATCTGGAGAATACCTCTCTAACTAGGGTCTTGGCCGTCCATGAGGCTGCGGCCGACTTGCATGGGAAGACTTCTACCCACCTGGCAATCTTGCACCATCAACACTCATCTGGCCCCCTGCTTAAAAGAAAAAACAGACAATCCATTGTGGCTTGCCTACGAATCCAATGGGTTAATTCGTCAATTCCTGATTCCCTTCTGTCAATCTGGGGAAATATTCACTTAAAATTAAGAAACTTAAATTTAATAATGTCCAATATCTTTAAATTTCATTCAGCAATAAAAAGTTGTGTGGTGAATTAAAAAAAAACAGCTGTCAGCGGAAAGGGTTAACTCCTTTGCAGGTTTGTAAGAAGGCGGAGCAAATGTGTCACTTCACGTAAATTAAAAAAACATTCCCGATCGAAAAAGACAGGTTGGTTTTCACAATTTAATAGGTTAGTTAACATTTTTCAAAAGAAAACAATCCCAGATACCATCAATCAATGTCAACTTGTGTCACACAGCTTCTCGCAGCTTTCAGGTAAATTTAAAACAAAATCTTTGTGCCTTTAAAATTAGTAACACCACTACAAACATTTTGTGAAACAACTCCACACACAACAATAGCATTTCTTTTTCTTTCCGGGTCACACACACTTGAAATTGGTCAGAAATTTCAAAAATACCAATTGTTGATGTGATTGCCTCATGTCCGGAGCGAGAGGCTTTCACACAATTTACACCAACCAGAATTTCACCGTGGCCACAATAAAGTCTGGTTTAAACAGGTTAATTAACCTCAATAACTCCAATTCAATTCAAACCAATATCTGAAACTAACCAGTACCACTTCAAAAGAAAGGGAGAAGCTTCCCTCAGCCTGTAGGTTCGAAACATGCATACAATTTCACCATAGGTTACTTGTCAAAACTTAGGAAGTGGGTGTCTCGGACTCGCAGTAACCAAATTAAGAAGACAGTGCTTTGTAAACGTTCAAATTGATTTAAAATCAAATCAAACAATAACTATTTTTTGTAATCCAATTAAAACACAATACTTTCGAAAAGTCCAAATTCATTTTCTACCAGACACGATTAGAAACCATGGCAACCATAACTTCAAGGCTGGAGCTTATCTTTTGTGAAACAAACTGCCTCTGATTTACAGTTTGCTGTACAAACCGTCCCAGTCAAAATATATCCACAGCAGTGTCTTTACTTTAAAAATGCAAATCACAAAGTTTCTCCCACTTCTAGGTGCACAATCTTAAATTGAAATGAACATATTTAACACATCCACACACTCAAAACTTCCAACATCCAACAAAGGATTAAACGACTTTAGCTCCATGTACAGAAAAGTGGGTGGAGCTAAAACAAACACAACAGACACTTTCTTTCAAAAACAGACTTTCAGACAAAAGGAATACTGTAACTTCTTAAAATTCATAGTCAGGAAAACTTCCATACTTTAACACACACTTTCACACAAACTGAAATTCCAGCATCCTTTAAGGTTCCTTTCACTCAGCAAATCTTGTGTTTCATTTTTCTTGGCACAGAAACTAGCTTCAGTATTGGTAAAAGTTTAAGTTCCTTTTTTTTTTCTTCTTTTAAATCGTCATCTCAGCAGCTTTCCCTGGCTTTCCAAATCCCTGTTTTTTCCCTTCCTTTGCTGAGTTTTCAGATTGGTTAGCCTGCAACTTAGATCTTTTCCCTTCATTATCTCCCACTCTTTATGCTTATTACATTCAGTGTGGTCCCCATGAGCACTCCATTCCTCCAGAGCCTGTTTCTGGGTGACCCTAAACGCAACCTTCAGGTCCTCATTGATCTTTTCTGCCTACTCTGACCAATGTCTCTGTTTGGATAGTTCTTTTCACAAGGCGTCGCACTGATTCTGATTATTTATACACTGGCTCTCAAGTTGTTGTTCTTTATTACACCACCTCTCCTCCTGTTCTAACTTTTCCTCGAGACTGTTTCTACATTCCCTTTCTTCTTCTGTTTCTTTCCTTAACTTGATCTTTACCCTTTCATCAGATTTAGCCTGCCTCTGATAGGCCAATAAACAAACGGATTTCCTTAACCTTTGCTGACACATGGACCCTTGGGTCCACTGTTCAGCCTCAAATACAAGATCATCACCATCTATAATGACCCGTACCCACCCCTCTTTCAGGGGTAACTTCACTGTCACATGCCGAGTGAATAACTCATCCATTGTCTTTGCCATTATCTGCTCCAAACGGGTCCCTGTTCGGGCACCAATTATGTGTAAGATGTTCTGATTGTCTGACAGTTTATAGAGTTCAGACCCGTGGAACAACAACAGAAAATCCAATGAATCTGTGAAATTTCTTTTACTTAAAAATCAACAAGTGGTTACAAGTAATTACCAGAATACAAACTGTACTCAATTCATGTATTTATTACAAGCAAGCATCTAAAATCATTTACTTTAAGCTCAAGTGATTATAAGCAAAACCACATACGTAATATCACCAGATGAGAGTTCAACTCAACGATGACTGGACGAATGACTTTAACTAGCAACTGACCCGGTTACCATCGACTGCAGCCCCGAATGTCAGTGTCCAATAACACTTATACCCCAAAACTTGGCAACTCGCCCCCAGCATTCATGTCCCAAACTCTGTGATTAACGTTGTTTTCCTCTCTCACTCTATCTGTTTTGACGCTTAGTTAACCAAGGCCAGACATTCAAGGGTTGGAGTCGTTGTTTTCACATTTGCAGGTTGTTGACTCGTGATTCTCACAGAATTTTCAAGATCTTATCTTTTGAAGGAAAAGTACCAACATATCACTTATTTTACAAATGTTTTAGCCAAGCAGTCTCTTGCCCTCAAAGCTTGGTCACTTTTAGATTCATCGTTATTGTTCACAGATGTGATTTCCAGTTTTAAAAACAAGTAAAAAGCTTAACTGCAGACTGCAGCATTTGACATGTTGGACCCCCTGTGACCCCACCTCATTGTCTTAGCTGTATTTTGCTGTGTCTTTGATGTAATGCCTTCCTGACTGATTGTATCTCTGCCGAGGAGTGATGGAGGGCAATCAGAAACACATTGTTCTCTGTTTATATATGCTTTGCTGATTTGTATTCCCTCACTTTACCTGACGAAGGAGCAGCGCTCCAAAAGCTCGTGATTTCAAATAAAACTGTTGGACTATAACCTGGTGTTGTGCGACTCCTCATTTTTGTCCACCCCAGTCCAACACCGGCATCTCCGCATCATGACTTTTAGATTCAGTCAAATTTACCATGACAGTGTTACAGTACTGAATGGTGATAGGGACATGAGTACTGAATGGTGATAGGGACATGAGTACTGAATGGTGATAGGGACATGAGTACTGAATGGTGATAGGGACATGAGTACTGAATGGTGATAGGGACATGAGTACTGAATGGTGATAGGGACATGAGTACTGAATGGTGATAGGGACATGAGTACTGAATGGTGATAGGGACATTAGTACTGAATGGCGATAGGGGCATTAGTACTGAATGGTGATAGGGACATTAGTACTGAATGATGATAGGGACATTAGTACTGAATGGTGATAGGAACATGAGTACTGAATGGTGATAGGGACATTAGTACTGAATGGCGATAGGGGCATTAGTACTGAATGGTGATCGGGACATTAGTACTGAATGGTGATAGGGACATGAGTACTGAATGGTGATAGGGACACTAGTACTGAATGGTGATAGGGACATTAGTACTGAATGGCGATAGGGACATTAGTACTGAATGGTGATAAAGGCATTAGTACTGAATGGTGATAGGGACATTAGTACTGAATGGTGATAGGGACATTAGTACTGAATGGTGATAGGGACATTAGTACTGAATGGTGATAAAGGCATTAGTACTGAATGGTGATAGGGACATTAGTACTGAGTGGTGATAGGGACATGAGTACTGAATGGTGATAGGGACATGAGTACTGAATGGTGATAGGGACATTAGTACTGAATGGCGATAGGGACATGAGTACTGAATGGCGATAGGGACATGAGTACTGAATGGCGATAGGGACATGAGTACTGAATGGCGATAGGGACATGAGTACTGAATGGCGATAGGGACATTAGTACTGAATGGCGATAGGGACATTAGTACTGAATAGCGATAGGGACATTAGTACTGATTGGCGATATGCGCGATAACCACCCAGATGTCCTGCCTATGTTTGGCTTACAGACGATGCCATCCAGGTTATAAAATCCACACTCTGACTCCAATGGGATCCATCAAAGATTCTCAGACATGCAGGATGGTTCTGTCCAATTTCGCCTCCGTTCAGACAGAGTTGCTCAATGGTGTGGTGCCTGAAAAATCCCGCGGGACCCTTCACTTCACAACTAGAGTCTCTAATGGAAATTCCCTGTGCCATCCATTCTACATTTCAGTACTTCCTCTATGTCTGCTGTTGCACACTCCCTGCTGTTGCACACACTCTCACCCTCGCCTTCCATCCTTCCTCTGGACTGGTGGGGGAAGCATTTCCAGTGGAAAGCCCTGTGTTTGGGGATCATTCCCGGCCTGGGTTGCAGAGTGCTGCAGTATTTGAGCCACTTCACTTGCATCTTGACTGTATGCCCATTTTGAGACCAAGACAAATATTTATGTACCGGCCAGAGGTTTAACCCCACTTCAAGGCAACTTCTGGCTACAACTTTTGTACTTTATCTTTGGTTGCCCAGTGTACAGGGTGGAGGAGCTGCTGGGAGGTCTGCTCCTACTCCTGGTTAAATCTTCTGTCGAAAGATCCAACAACAACTTGTATTTATATAACACCTTTAATGTAGTAAAACGTCCCAAGGCACGTCGCAGAAGCGTAATCAGGCAAAAATTCACACCGGGCTAAAGGAGGCATTAGGGCAGGTGCACAAAAGTTTGTCAAAGAGGTAGTTTTTAAGGAGTGACTTAAAGGAGGAGAGGTAGCAAGGCGGAGAGATTTAGGGATGGAATTCCAGAGCTTACGGCATTGGCGGCTGAAGGTACGGCCACCAATTGTGGGGCAAAAGAAGTGGGGGATAGACAAGAGTCCAGAATTGGAGGAACGCAGAGATCTCGGAGAGATCTGAACTCGTGGATGAGAATTTTAAAATTGAATCATTGGCTGTACTCTGTATCTTACCCGTGCAGTGTAGAGGGAGATTTGCTCTGTATCTAACCCGTGCTGTATCTGCCCTGGGAGTGTTTGATGGGACAGTGTAGAGGGAGATTTGCTCTGTATCTAACCCGTGCTGTACCTGTCCTGGGAGTGTTTGATGGGACAGTGTAGAGGGAGCTTTACCCTGTATCTAACCCGTGCAGTACCTGCCCTTTTCATTTTTTCACTGGAAGACAGAAATGTCCCATTTTACTGATGCTAATTTTCTTCAATTGGTCCACTGAAAATATTGTCACCAAAAAGAACCGAGCTATTCTGAAAGAATAAGACAAACGCTTGGTCTTACAGAAATAGTTTTTAATTGGCTGGAAGAATTGAGAGCTGAATTATCACCACACACAGCACAACATTTCACACACACGCCTCGCACTGTTGGATTTACAGAAACTAATCAACAGCGATACATAAAGGCAATCAACAAAATATAGTCAGAGAGAAATGATCCTTAAATCTCAACTACTGAAAACATGAGTGGCACCCTGGAGTTTTCCTCCCCCTCTACACACACAGAGGGCTGAAAGTGTAAGATCGTGCCTGCCCCTGTGGAAGAAAACCATCAACTGTTTCAGCTCTTTTGGTTTATTTTCAATACAAAACTATTAAAAAGATGATGCGTGCTCATAAATGCTCTCCTTAAAGTGAAATGTTGCGTTTACCTAAAGGACTTATTTTTTTTATTCACATTTCTAATTAGGTTTGTTAAATTCTTCTCTGCTGCTGGCTTTTGGAAGTTTCATTGTCCTGTGCTGTTTCCAGGCTGTGGCTTTGCTTCCTCTTCCCAAACCTTCAATAACGTACTGACGCCTGTTTGTCTGGAACCACGGTTTAATCCCCTGTGCTCGTGAAGTTAAAGTGGAGAGTTCAGTGGCAGCAAAGGGGCAGCACAATAAGTTAGTGCGCGGTCCTTTCACCTCAGACACTGGGTGCAGCGCAGACTGATGGAACAAAGTCGAGCTGTTTGCTGGCTTCAAGTATCCGACATGGAATGAGTTTGCAGTTTGGCCCCAATAGGTGTCAGTCTGCAGCGCAAAAGTTGCTTTAATTTAGCACTCGGAATATCTGCTGTGCGACAGTGTCAAACTGGCAGAGCAGGGGTGGGTTTCACAATTTATAGATCCGGCACACTGTTGGAGCAGAACATTTACTCTGTATCTAACCCATGCTGTACCTGCCCTGGGAGTGTTTGGTGGGACAGTGTAGAGGGAGCTTTACTCTGTATCTAACCCATGCTGTACCTGCCCTGGGAGTGTTTGGTGGGACAGTGTAGAGGGAGCTTTACTCTGTATCTAACCCATGCTGTACCTGCCCTGGGAGTGTTTGGTGGGACAGTGTAGAGGGAGCTTTTCTCTGTATCTAACCCGTGCTGTATCTGCCCAGGGAGTGTTTGATGGGACAGTGTAGAGGGAGCTTTTCTCTGTATCTAACCCATGCTGTAACTGCCCTGGGAGTGTTTGATGGGACAGTGTAGAGGGAGCTTTTCTCTGTATCTAACCCGTGCTGTATCTGCCCAGGGAGTGTTTGATGGGACAGTGTAGAGGGAGCTTTTCTCTGTATCTAACCCATGCTGTAACTGCCCTGGGAGTGTTTGATGGGACAGTGTAGAGGGAGCTTTACTTTGTATCTAACCCGTGTTGTACCTGCCCTGGGAGTGTTTGATGGGACAGTGTAGAGGGAGCTTTACTCTGTATCTAACCCACGCTGTACCTGCCCTGGGAGCGTGTGAGACTGACACTGGTTATAATTTAATCTCTGTACTATTTTTAGCACAATGCCTACATGGGTTATTTTAAAGAGATTAACGAGTGTGTGTTTAACTACCACAGACAGGAATATAATACTCGTGTTAGCCAATGTGCTAACAGTGATCACAAGGTTCACGGCACTGGCCGTGATTGACTCCTCCATTCCCAGCACACTCAGCCCTCACCTGGTTGGAGAAGAAAAAACAAAAAAAATTGTGGGGAGAAAAAAGGGAAGTTTACGAAGTCTATTTGAAGAGTAAATTTAATATTACATTTTTATGAATGAAGCCCTGTTCTCATCTCATAATAAAATGATCTAAAAGTATCAGTTATTCATTTCAGTCACTTGTTTCTGAAAGGCAAACAGGAAGTGACAATAACACAATCAGCTTTGGGATGACCCCACAAGTGCGTCTGTGGTGCATCTGCTCAGAGACTATCAGTGGTTTTAAAGCCGTGTGATTTACCAGTTCTGCCATCTGCATTGCTTGCTTCCTGTCTGAGTCTATGCTGGTTGTTGTCGCTTTTCATCCCAGCCTAGGTGTTCTTGCTGCAAATCACGCACCCAGTTCCCAGCGCGTAGTTTTTGCTGTTGGTTATTTTCCTGCTCCAGTTGTTTGACCCCAGTTGGGTTCGCGTTCTACGTTTCCTCCATATCGGCTTGTCCATGGATTCTTGCTCATTTTCCTAAACTCACCCCTGAATGACTTACTGCTGTCACAGTTTCTCTCCAGTGATTGGCTGATTGTTCTTCCGCTCTTTGTCACTGACAGAATCTGCTGACCAATTACTTCTCACCACTAATCCCACCTCACTCTTGTGCTTTCACAACCACTGTGATTGTCAGATGTGTTTTTGCTGATCGTGACTTCCAGTTTCTTACTACAGGAAACTCTCGTTTAAACGGCACCTAAATATCTGGAATTCTCTATTAACCGGCAAAATTCATACTCCGAAAACAACACCTCAATAACCAGAAATGTTGCCGAGTCCGAGTCCAAGTCTCCCACGGTGGCCGAGTTAGTCAGTGGGGGTAGTTCTCCAAACCGCCACTACTCGGCTTCTTGGCGCTGTCGGAAGTCCAAACACCTCAATAACAGGAGTCTGACTCTCCCGCGCTGCCGGTAGTCTCTTTAACACAACATTCTGTAGGTGAGTACCCAATTATACTGCACATTTCTTGATTTTTTTATTTTTGTTTGTTAAAAATAGCCTCGGTAGATAATCCTCTCCGTCATCCGGAATTTTTAATCAACCGGCACCATCCCGGTCCCGTCGGTGCCGGATACCAAAGAGTTTCCTGTACCTGATCCACACTGATCACTGATCCCTCCTCTCATGTTTCCTCACTGCCAGGTCTCTCCTCACCAGAAATACATTACTGGCTCTTGTTTAAGTTTTCCCCTCATCAGCTACTCCCTCTTGTCTCACAGGTTTCTCATCAAACATAGTTCAATGGTCAGCTCAAACATGGGACAAGGGCAGTGAACCAACATCAGCGCAGATTGAGAGCACAGAGCTGTTGGGAGAGAGCGTAACTACAAGAGCAAATTCATGGAATGTTGCTGTGATTGAGGTCACACAACTCACAGACAAGAGAGAAGAACCATGAGATTATACTGTGATTGAGGGTAAGGGACTGCAGAATGACTGACTATGGAAATCATGCATGCTTGGCCAGCGATAATGTGACTGAGCTGAGAAACATAGGAAATCAGTGTGACTGTGTTCATGGAATGATGTAAAAAACAGAATTGCAAAACAACAGAAGCACAGCTGTGGGACGGAGCCCAAGAAACCAGGGGTGAAAGTGACCACAGCCTTGGGACGGACTGTAAAACCAGGGGGTGAAAGTGACCACAGCCATGGGACGGACTGTAAAACCAGGGGGAGAGAGTGACCACAGCCATGGGACGGACTGTAAAACCAGGGGGAGAGAGAGTGACCACAGCCTTGGGACGGACTGTAAAACCAGGGGGAGAGAGAGTGACCACAGCCTTGGGACGGACTGTAAAACCAGGGGGAGAGAGAGTGACCACAGCCTTGGGACGGACTGTAAAACCAGGGGGAGAGATTGACCACAGCCTTGGGACGGACTGTAAAACCAGGGGAGAGAGAGTGACCACAGCCTTGGGACGGAGTCTGAGAAACCAGGGAGAGATAACGGCGCTTTCTAGGCAAACATGTGAAGGTCAGGGTTAAAAAAAAAAGTCTGTACTGAAGAGCAACTGGAAATTAGAATTGGGGTCTGGCATTCCCAAGTATCAGCCTTCAGTGTGGCGGTCAGCAGCATTAAACAGCAAAAACCCAAATCAGATTAGGACTGAGATATAAACCATAGATTAATGCACACAATGCAGCAAAATGACCTGAATGGTGGGGCACAAGGGTGGGGGTCAATTTGCCAGTGGCATCAGTAACTGGTGAGAAGACAATAGGCACGGTGAATGTTCCTGTTCTTGGCTGCTGCACAGTGACTCCCAATGGACACACGGTGCGGGGGGACCCAGGAGACGGCGGGAAACCTGGAAGTTCGGGTTTCC
This sequence comes from Squalus acanthias, assembly GCA_030390025.1. NCBI lineage: Eukaryota > Metazoa > Chordata > Chondrichthyes > Squaliformes > Squalidae > Squalus > Squalus acanthias. The sequence goes on along the minus strand of CM059442.1, from coordinate 19,291,314 downwards.
CGGCACGCTGTGGAGTTTTAACTCCACAGCGTGCGTGTGACAGAAAGGGCAGGTTCCCCGCCCGGAATCAGCCTGATTGACAAGCTGACTTCCTGTCGTGCGGGGAATGCAGACCAAGAGCACACAGGACCAGTTAGGTGCTGGGCCCTGGATGGTGAGAGGGCTGTTTCAAGGCCGGGGGGCGGGGGGGGAGTGTCCGATCCTTGACCCCGGGGCTGAGTTGTGATCCCGGGGGGGGGGGGGAGCTTCCAGGCCCGGTGGGGTGGGCCGAACCCCGACACTGGGGATGGGCAGGCTGATGGTGGGGGAGCTTGGGGGGCCGGGAGGAAGCACACCTGCTCCTCCCAGCCGACATGAATTGCTCGCCGAGGCTGAGGCCACCTCAGTGCAGCCACCGGGAATCCTGAGCCCCGGGATCCCTGGCCGCCTGCAGTAAAACCTGAAAAGCAGGTTAATGTAGAGGCTTCAGGCCTCATTATAATATTTAAATTGCCAACCCGCCTCCTGGCAGCGGGTTGGCAGCCTGCCCCCCCTCCCACCTGAGTGAAAGGTGAAAGTGGGCGGGTTGGAGGCAGGTTGGGGTCGGGTTTTTCATTTTTATAACTTTCACTTCCCCCCCATGCCCCCAACCCACCCACTCTTACCTGTGAAAATTCCGGCCATAGAGTGGGAAGAGTGGGTGCAACTGGCTGCCATCTCCTGCTCCTCCCCAACATTTAATAAAGGTTGGACAATGGCCATGTAGGTGAGGTACGGGAATGCTGCTGACTGCTTGTAAACACACCATCAGCCAAGGAAACTGACAAGTTCTTGAGTCTGTTATATTGCTGATGTCACTGATGGTCATGTGTGAGTCTAGACAGTGAGGCTTGGCAAGCTATTTGAGTGTGGGAAGTATCAAAGGCAAAAACAAACAATCCAGCAGCGGTCACTGGGTGGGTCAGGAGTGGGAACCTGGCTGATTTTTCCCCGACTCCACCCCAGCCCAGAGATGCTGAGGTCAGTTACAGAGCTGCTAAAATCACGCGTCTACTGGAATGAATGACTGAATTCATGGAGCATCTCTAAGTTTATCACAGCTTTTCTGACCGTAGAGTGAATCATGGGGTCGGGAGGGGGCAGGCCGGGGGGAGCTCTCCATTTACTGTTTGTGCTCTGCTAGAGAATCCCACTCAAAGCAATTTGAAAATCACTTCTACAGAGCTCAGGAAGACTGGTGGAGGAGAATGCAAGGAGGTGTCCCACTAAAGGAGGGATCCTCATCTCTCTGCTCAGACTGTTGCTGTTCATCAATTTATAGACTCCTACCCTGAGAGGAGGGGTGGCTGCGTTAATTTGCGATGGATTCCTGCGTCACTCTCTGTATAACCTGCTGCTGGATGTTTTATGCATAAATTCAATGAGTATGAGTCACAAAATGAGACAATGACAGGGCAAATGTACCTAAAGACATTTCATTCCGTAATGCTATATTACCAACATGCTTTAGCATACCAACATATTTACAGCATTTTAGGGGGAACAGGATCAAATCAACCACTCATTGTCAATGGTTTTCAACAAAATACTCCTGAATTAAACTGAACACTGATAGTCAAAGTAATTCATTCCATTACACAGAGGTGCAACCATGTATAAAGGGCTGGGGGAACATGCTCGCACACTTGCCTGTACCAAACAGCCCCAGTAATTTGCTTGAGCCATATTGCAAATGTATTTTGGAGCAGTAGTAGTAGGCGACATGGGGTAGAATTTCCTGCGGTAACACCAGCGAATGAGCGGGAGAGACCCAGCAGAAATTACTGCCATCCATCATTATGATTTGGAGAACAGAAGCCATGACCCAGGACCTGCTCCCTCCGCACTTTACAGACCAACGGTTGCCCCCATGCCTGTATCACTCAGAGTTCCCACCCTAGATTTACTGTCAATGCTTCAACAACAACTTGCATTTATATAGCGCCTTTAACATAGATAAACGTCCCAAGGCGCTTCACCGAAGCGTAATCAGATAAAAATTGACACCGAGTAAATGATTAGGAGAGGTGATCAAAAGCTTGTCAAAGATGTCGGTTTTAAAGAGGATAGGTTTCTCAGCTCTTTCTTATCCTTTCAGGTTAAAGCACAGTGTGCTCACTAATTTAAACTGGAACATTTTGTTTCCCCTGAAAAAATAAGAGTAGCTGATGCCCCTACAGAGCACACTTCGGTCTGTTAAAGAAGGAAGGAGGAAGCTAGAGATGGAGATGCTATAAGTTGCTGAAAGAATCTGACACCATTAAGTGTGAGCTGGTGTAAATGCCAGACAAGCTGCTACTGATTTGTAACAGGCCGGCACCATTCCCTATCACATACAAAAAAAGATTCATTTATGTTACACATACCAAAGAACTTTGTTGTCTTCATATAGACCATAAATAGCACAAAATAACGTCACGTTGGATACTCAATGGTCCTTTTGAACATAACATCATGCTATTAGGTTTTAGACGCAATCAACAACCAGAGGAAAGCTGCTTTGCCTCACTATCAAAAGGTCCATGTGGAACATAGCAGCTTCAAAGTTTGGGAGCTCCTCAGAGGGAGCTCAGTGACTCCAATGGGTACCCTCCTAATACCCTATTTGAATTCCTGTTTCAAAATTGTTCAGGTGATTGAATAATGTGCAAGTATTCCTAAAGTTTGAAAGTACACAGACCATCAACGTTGCAGGACAATGAATCTCTTCCCTCCTGCTTTCATCTTCACCATGGAGATTCCTAAACAATCCCCAAAACTCTCCCCAATCCACAAAACCTAGATCCTGAAGAAACAAAATCTTTGCTCCTCTCCCTCCACCCTTTCATTTTAACACAAAGTCTCAGTCTTTGGTAAGATCAGGAAGTAGGTTGCCCTCTGGCCCTTAGCACGGCTGAATATTTCTGTCTCACGTGCCAGGTGGGGGGTTTGGTCGCACAATAATGCCACACAGGAGAAGGAGTGTGGACACCAGTCACTGATGTAGCTAATCCACATCTCATACAGTTGTTGCTTTACCATACTGCACTAATAGCGGGGAGTACTCTTTAATACGAACACATAATCTTCCCTTGGTCCATGGATTCTGTAGGGAAAGGGGCAGAAAGTCATCCCGTAGCCATTTCTCCGTGTTGTCCATGGATAACACCAGGCCAAAGTGATCGAGCTGATCATCTCTGTAAAACAGGGCATCCGTGTCGCCACTCATTTTCATCGCTGTCTCATTTGTTTCCCTTATCACCAGCTTAACAATCTCTCGTGCTGAGGTACTGTCTGTGACATGAAGCTAGAACCGGAGAAATAAGGCTGGTTAGGAACAAGAAGGGTGGAAGTGAGGTGCTGCAAAAAATGCATTTAATAAAGTCTCTAATCAATAATAAGCTTTAAGTAACCTCATTGGAGTACAATTTCCAAAAGAGAAGAGGCTGTGGCTAAATCACAGTCCCCCACACAGCCGGATATTTGGATCTTTTTAAATAGTTAGTAGCAATGACACTATCAGAGCAGCAGTGACAGAGTGGAAATACTGCATCAACACACAGAGTGAAACCTCTGACACCTGGGTTCAAATCCATGAATTTAAAGTCTTCTCAGCTGGCTTTAGGAGTCCGACATGAACTTAGGTTGAGCAAACTCAATCCTAATCAGTATGGGCCCTCAGCACAAAACCGGCCCTTATCCAGCACTGATTGGCAAACTTGTTCAGAGTGGCCAAGAGGGCAGCTGGTGTGGGAAATGGAAACCGCCACTGAGTGCATCGGGGGGACTGTGTAGAGGGAGCTTTACCCTGTATCTAACCCGTGCTGTACCTGCCCTGGGAGTGTTTGATGGGACAGTGTAGACGGAGCTTTACACTGTATCTAACCCGTGCTGTACCTGCCCTGGGAGTGTTTGATGGGACAGTGTAGAGGGAGCTTTACTCTGTATCTAACCTGTGCTGTACCTGCCCTGGGAGTGTTTGATGGGACAGAGTAGAGGGAGCTTTACTCTGTATCTAACCCATGCTGCACCTGCCCTGGGAGTTTTTGATGGGACAGTGTAGAGGAAGCTTTACCCTGTATCTAAACCGTGCTGTACCTGCCCTGGGAGTGTTTGATGGGACAGAGTAGAGGGAGCTTTACTCTGTATCTAATGCTTGCTGTACCTGCCCTGGGAGTGTTTGATGGGACAGTGTAGAGGGAGCTTTACCCTATATCTAACCAGTACTGTACCTGCCCTGGGAGTGTTTGATGGGACAGTATAGAGGGAGCTTTACTCTGTATCTGACCCGTGCTGTACCTGCCCTGGGAGTGTTTGATGGGACAGTGTAGAGGGAGCTTTACTCTGTATCAAACCGTGCTGTACCTGCCTTGGGAGTGTTTGATGGGACAGAGTAGAGGGAGCTTTACTCTGTATCTAACCCGCGCTGTACCTGCCCCGGGAGTGTTTGATGGGACAGTGTAGAGGGAGCTTTACTCTGTATCTAACCTGTGCTATACCTGCCCTGGGAGTGTTTGATGAGCATGTACCACACAGGTGAGATGCAGAGTAAAGCTCCCTCTACCTTTCTGATCGTTGGAAATGCTAGGCCTACTTACAGGAATTGGGCAGCCCAAAGGAATATGTAGAATCACCCTGATTTTGTAACAAATATTGAATGGACAGGCATACCTTGACACTTATCTCCTTGGACAATCCTGTCTGGTACTGGGGGTAAACTCTTAAACTCACAGAGTTCAGCTTTTCCCCTCCATTGGGTTGTACTTTCTCCAGAGATTCTTGATGAGGGTTAATCCATTCTGTGGAATCCTGGGATTCGGAATGACTTATTAATTTTGAAGTATCCTCAGAATGAAGAGGAGTGTCTGGTTTGAAGGGCACACTATGCCTACTCACACTTGATCCATTGGACTTTTGTTCTGCTGGACATTCATCCACGGATTCCGGTCGAGACCAACATTTTCTCTGAATATGGAAGGATTGAGTTGGGATGTCAAGGCTACTTGTTCTTACACAATAGGCCTGTCTTTTTTCTGTGATGTGCAAAAGCTCGAGCTGTCTGCTCGGGAGCACAAAGTCACTGTCATAGAGTGCTGTATGCCTGGTGTCCTCGTGACTGCTGCTCAGTAGTTGGGATTTGAGTTCATGTGCCCGGAGAACATCAGGAGCACTATCACGCAGGTTGTGGCTGGGTCTTCTGCTGCAGTCAGGAGCTGATGAGTAGATGAGATCCACCTCTTTGGGGCTCTGAGCTCTGCTAGAGTCATAATCACTATCCGTGGCCAAAAATACCTCTGAAGAACCTTCCTCATCTGATATCGCTTGTGAATCTGAAGGGGGGAAACAAATACATTCAATGTTGCTGCGGGTCCCGTGGCAATGAGTGCCCTGGAATAGCTGCAGACATGGGTGGAAGAGCTGTCGACTACATTATACTAATTACGTAAGAAGAATATTTAGGTACAGAAAAAGCCCATTTGGTCCATTAAGCAGCTATGATAAAAATAAAGCATTTTTGTATAGGTTTGATTTTGTGGCTGTCGTTTAAGTCTTGTCATAATCGTCATCACAGAGAAAGTGGTCAAAATCGTGGAATGGAAGAGAGCGCAACTCACATGGATAGCCCATGGGGGGCAGGGGAAGGCCAGGAGATCGATGGAACCCCTGTAGAAATGGCACAAACAGTTCGATCCCTGGTCTGTGCTGTGCTGTGCTGTGCTGTGCTAGCTGATCGTGGCCAAGGTAGCACTTGGACAACCACAATTGGCCTCAACTTGGGAGCAGAAAATCAGCCAAAGTCCTTTTCCTGATCACCATTCAGTGCCTCCTGTGGAAAGTATATGTGTGGATGTTGGATGAGGAAAGGGACAGGCTCAGTGATGCTGTCCTACATGGAGAATAACCTGTCGCTATGCACTGTCTAGGCTTTCACATGAAAATGGCCACTTGTGTGAGGTATTGCTGGGCCGCTGGCAGAGGCGGATCCCGTAACAGTTAGCGGCTTCAGGAGAGAATTTGGTGTAAAGAAATTCCATCAGCTCACTAACATGGAGCTATGAATAGGATGGGCTGATTGGGGTGAATAAGATTTTATTTAAACAACGGAACAAAGCAATTGACCAAAATAGCCTCTTTGAAAGTTCGGGAAAAAAATCCAGATTCAAAGTTTTAATGAATGACCAGGGTTTGTCTGTGCCCAGTGCTGTATCTTACCGGACTTACCAGAGGGATGTTTGCGACTGGTCTCTGGAGAGGGGGTTGGGGAGGGCAAGTAATCTAGGTTGGATGAAATGGATTGCAGATTGTCCTTCTTTATATCTCTGGTAAAGTCCATCAGCCAGGTCAACGGAATGCCCCCAGGAGGCTGCTTGTACCTTGCGTATTGTAGAACATCCATTATCCAGCGCATCTCCCGCCAGATCTCCTCCATTTGCTGAAAAAAACGTCAGACGTTAATAACCAGATAGCATGGTATAGCTCAAATGGACAATTACCAGAAAGCTATACTGAACATCACCACTCAATAAACTTCCAGAATCAGCACACAATCGGTTTTAATTCACTTTTAACTTTGTGCTTACTAAAGTGAGGGATGTTAGTGCTGGGGAATGGAATACTTTTCAATTCAGACTCTCGGTGCCTGCATTAAATAATCCCTGATCAGGTACAGTGCGGGTTAGATGCAGAGTAACAGTCCCTCTGCACCATGCTATCAATGTACCTGATCTCCAAGTTAAGAAGTGTGCCCACCACTACGTCACTTTTTTTATTTCCTGAATAGAAATCCCGTGGGCTTTGTGAGGCAGATTGCCAATTGATGCACAATGATGGACAGTTTGTGTACTGGGCCATGGCCAGAGAGACAGTCCAAACTCATGTTATGTCAGACTCTCCCAGCCAGAAGACAGAAGCAGCTTTCATCCCTTCGGTCTGGTCTGGGTTTGCTGCCCAAATTCTCAATGTATGCTCCCGTCACACAATACTGTGACCAGCATCACTAACTCCTACAATTTACCCGCTATTTTAAGGGACGGGTTCAAACTGCGGAGATATTGTGGATCATCTCTCTGATCCATTCCTCGCAGACACTGGGACCGTCAGTAAATTGTGCTTTACATTTTTTAAATTTTGCTTCAAAAAGACACCAGGAATCCTGGAGTGTTTTTTTCCTCTGGAATTCACTGCTCTTAAAAAAAACCTTTGTTTATTATTGTTCTAAGATGAGGACAGATTTAAAGGGCTACCATCATCCCAGAATGTTGTGGCTTGTAAACAAAGAGCCACTCAGCACGATCCAAGGTGGGAGCAGTAATCTGTTCCATTTAGTAGATTCTGAATAAACTGTGGATTGTTTAATCTTTTGGTAGAATGTTGCACTGGCACGTTGGCTGGCATTGATGTTGGGAGGTTGTTCAGTATTGTTGCCATTTAATTACTCACCAGCTCACCCTTAACAAGAAAGCAACAGCCACCTGTTGATGGAGCACCCAGCCTAGGTCTTTGTTTGTCCTCAGTTAAATATCCAAGGTACTTATTGATGAATGATGCAAGGGCTGATCTTTGGTTGTATTGGAGCAACAATGATTGGACAGTAGAATTTTGCTCACCTGAACAAAGTCCTGGACTTGCTGATGCCTCTGTTTAGCCACCACTACCTCAGAGTCAGAAAATGCCTCCCTCAGTGCCTGCTGGGAGAGGAGCAAATCCAACTCCAGCAACGCTGACACTTGGCAATACTGGCTGATGAATGCCTTGTCATAGGTGAAGAAGTGAACTGTAAGAGAGACAAGAGACAACAGATTGATCATGGGCTGAAACCTTGACTTGTTTAGGCTCCTACACTCAGCTTTATTAACACCCATAGGGGGCTAAATTCCATAAGGCCCGAAAATGGGCACGGGGATCGCAATGCGCGATCAGCTCATGCCCATTGCACGTAATGCAGGCAGTGTGCAAACTATGTGCTGCCTCCTAATTAACATGATTGAAGCGCTGAGCCCAGCAATGAACGCACTGCTGGTTGGCAGGGGGCCCAATTTCATGGGAAGTGTGATCTCTATTTAAAGCTAGCCTGCAGTGTGAAATGCTGTCTGCACTTCTTAAAGCGGAGGTGCTTTCTGAAAGAAGCACCTCATTGTTAGTGTAGCTAAGGAAAGGGGAAGGTAGCAATGGTGCAACAGGGCAGAGAAAGGGCACCTCGGTCCTTGGACGCAACACTGGGGGCCTGAGTGCAGGGGGTCGAAAGGAGGAGATAGGTCCTCTACCCACAGGGGGCCAAGAGGCTCTCCAGACAGACTGTCGAAGGCAGTGGGAGCAGATTGCTGAAGCGGTCACTGCCACCAGTCTTTCCCCCAGGACCTGGATCCAGTGCCAGAAGAAGTTTAATGGCCTCACGCGAGTGGTGAAGGTCAGTGAATGCATCTTCAAAAGCCATCTCCCACCAACTCCACCACTAGCCTCACACACTGCTCAATGCACCACACCCCCATCACTCACCTACCAACAATCTCTATCAATCACAACTCATACCTCACTTTCATAGCTTCACCTCACCCTCACACAGAAACAAAGGCCAACAGTAAAGAGGGTCAAAGTGCAGAAAAATATTAAACAGGCAAAGTTGAAGGCACTTTATCTAAATGCACGTAACATTCGCAACAAGGTGGATGAATTAATGGCACAAATAGAAGTAAATGGGTATGATGTAATTGCCATTACAGTTACATGGTTGCAGGGTAACCAAAGCTGGGAACTGAATGTCCCAGGGTACTCAACATTTAGGAAGGACAGACAAAAAGGAAAAGGAGGTGGCGTAGCGCTGTTAATAAGGGATGAGATCGGTACGGTAGAGATAAAAGATCTTGGCTTGGCAGATCGTGATGTAGAACTGGAATCAGTTTGGGTGGAGCTAAGAAACAGCAAAGGGTGGAAAACATTGGTGGGAGTTGTGTATAGGCCACCAAACAGTAGTGGTAATGTAGGGCACAGTATCAATCAAGAAATTAGAAGTGCATGTAACAAGGGCAATATGGTAATCATGGGGGACTGTAATCTACATATTGACTGGGCAAATCAAATTACCACTAATGGTGTGGAGGACGAATTCTTGGAATGTATGCAAGATGGTTTCCTGGGTCAGTATGTGGAGGAACCAACCAGGGAACAGGCTATTCTGGATCTGGTACTGTGTAATGAGAAAGGGCTAATCAATAATCTTGTGGTAAAGGGGCCTTTAGGGACAAGTGACCATAATATGATTGAATTTTACATTAAGTTTGAGAGTGATGTAGTCCAATCTGAAACTAAGGTCTTCAATCTAAACAGAGGAAACTACAAGGGTATGAGGGACAAGTTGGTCATGGTAAATTGGGAGACTACACTAAAAGGTATGAAGGTGGACATACAATGGCTAACATTCAAGGAAATAATGCATAATTTGCAACAAACATATATTCCTCTAGGGCATAAAAACCCAAAAGGAAAAGTGATCCAACCATGGCTAACAAAAGAAATTAAAGCTAGTATTAAGTCAAAGGAGGAAGCTTAGAAAGATGCCAGAAAAAGCGGTCAGCCTGAGGATTGGGATCTTTTTAGAAATCAGCAAAGGGGGACCAAGAAATTGATAAAGAAAGGGAAAATGGAATATGAGCACAAACTAGTGAAAAATATAAAAACGGATTGTAAAAGCTTCTATAGGTATGTGAAAAGGAAAAGACTTGCGAAGGTAAATGTAGGTCCTTTACAGTCAGAGACGGGAGAATTTATAATGAGGAATGAGGAAATGGCAGAGAAATTAAATAAATACTTTGTTTCTGTCTTCATGGAGGAAGACACAAAAAAACTCCCAGAAATACGAGAAAACCAAGGGTGTGGCGAGAATGAGAAACTTAAAGAAATTATTATTAGTAAAAAAACAGTACTAGCAGAATTAATGGGACTACGTCGATAAATCCCAAGGACCGGATGACCTATATCCTAGGGTGTTGAAAGAGGTGCCCATTGGGATAGTGGACGCATTGGTTGTCATCTTCCAAAATTCTACAGATTCTGGAACGGTTCCTGCAGATTGGAGGATAGCAAATGTAACCCTGCTATTTAAGAAAGGAGGGAGAGAGAAAACGGGGAACTACAGACCTGTTAGCCTCACATCAGTGGTTGGGAAAATGCTGGAATCTATTATAAAGGATGCAATAACTGGGCACTTAGAAACTAATAGTAAGATTGGGCAGAGTCAACATGGATTTATGAAAGGGAAATCCTGTTTTAACAAACCTATTGGAGTTCTTTGAGGATGTAACTAGTGGAGTAGACAAAGGGGAACCGGTAGATGTGGTGTATTTGGATTTTCAGAAGGCCTTCAATAAGGTCCCACACAAGAGGTTGGTGAACAAAATTAGGGCACAAGGAATTGGGGGTAATATACTAGCATGGATTGAGAATTGGTTAATAGACAGAAAACAAAGAGTAGGGATAAACGGGTCTTTTTCAGGATGGCAGGCTGTGACTAGTGGGGTACCGCAAGGATCGGTGCTTGGGCCCCAGCTATTCACAATCTATATCAATGATTTGAATGAGGGGACTAAATGTAACATTTCCAAATTTGCTGATGATACAAAGCTAGGTGGCAGTGTCAGTTGTGAAGAGAATGTGAAGAGGCTTCAAGGGGATCTCGACAGGCTCAGTGAGTGGGCGAGAACATGGCAGATGGAATATAATGTGGATAAATGTGAAGTTATCCACTTTAGTTGAAAAAACAGAAAGGCAGAGTATTTCCTAAATGGTAAAAGATTGGGGAATGCAGATGCTCAAAGGGACCTGGGTGTCCTTGTACATGAGTCACTGAAAGTGAATGTGCAGGTGCAGCAAGCCATTAGGAAGGCAAATGCTATGCTGGCCTTCATTATGAAAAGATTTGAGTACAGGAGTAAAGAAGTCTTACTTCAATTATATAGGGCCTTGGTGAGACCACACCTGGAGTACTGTGTACAATTTTGGTCTCCTTACCTAAGGAAGGATATACTTGCCATAGAGAGAGTGCAACGAGGTTCACGAGATTGATTCCTGGGATGGAGGGACTGTCGTATGAGAAGAGATTGAGTAAACTAGGCCTGTATTCTCTTGAATTCAGAAGAATACACAATTATTACAAGGCTTGATAGGATGGATGCTGGGAGAATGTTTCCCTTGGCTGGGGAGTCTAGAAACAGGGGCCACAGCCTCAGGATAAAGGGTAGGCCATTGAGGATTGAGATGAGAAGACATTTCTTCACACAGAGGGTGTTGAATCTTTGGAATTCTCTACCCCAGAGGGCTGTGGAGGCTCAGTCATTGGGTATATTCAAAACAGAAGTCAATAGATTTCTGACTAGTAAAGACATCAAGGGATATGGCGATAGGGCCGGTGAATGGAGTTGAGGCAGAAGATCAGCCATGATCTCACTGAATGGCGGAGCAGGCTCGAAGGGCCGAATGGCCTACTCCTGCTCCTATTTCTTATGTTCACATTTACCACTGTTGCAAGCCTCACACCCACATCTCACACCTTGCACACACTGCCAGCTATTCAACCATGACAGGCACATCACCCAAACACATCGCACCACATTCACTGATACACTTCCCTTTCTCTTGAAGGCCAAGTTGGCGCATAACTGGCGCCAGCAGCAGCTAATAGGTGGGGGCAGACACGGCCTCAGAACCTGACCCAGCAGGAGACGACCATGCTGGATATCATTGGAGGGGCCGTCACTGAGGCCGTGGCGATCGGCGAGGCTGAAAGCATTGATGATGACGGTTGCTCATACCTAATCCTCCTTTTCACATCCCACTTCCCCCTCATCCCACAATCTCTGATGGTGTAAGCATGCACATCTTGCTTTCCCCGCCTCCCCTCACCACAACCCTACCCTTGTGCCTTTCTCCTTTCAGATACCCAAGAACTCCAACCAGCCCAGCCTGTGCAGAAAGAACAAGGGGAGGAGAGTGATAGAGAAGAAGAGACACCGACACTCGATCTGACACTTGTAGGTACCAGCTCAGAAAATGGCACTGTGAGAACTTTAGAGGGTAGCTTAGAGGCAGGATCTGCATGTAGTGAGTCACCGGACATGAGTGGGCTGCAGCCAGGGCAGGGGGAATGGGTAGCGCAGGTGCCAACTCCCTGGAGGGCGAGGTCACACATGAGTTCTGCTGCAGAGGAGTCAGATGAGGACTTTGATGGGGCGGCCTTCAGAAGAAAGATGATGGGCATGCACACAGAAATGCTTGGTGCATTGGTAGGCCTGCCAGAGAGCCTGTTGTTACTGTCAAGGAGCATGGAGGAGTCCGGCTCCAACCTTGCACAGGGCTTTGCGCAGAGCTTAGGGCCCATGATTTCCAGGATGGAAGTGATGGGCGATTCCATTATTGCACTTGTGGACCCAACCATGATGCAGGGTGTGATGGGCGATGTCTCAGCTTCCATTGCAGCAAAAGCGAAAGCGACTCAATGTCTGAGTGCTGCAGTGGAAGCTCAGACTGCTCTCATGCAGGCTCAACTTGCTGCCACGCAAGCTCCTCCTGCTTCTCTCTGTTCACAGAGAAGACAATGAAGTCCCTTCTCCTAACGTAAAGAGCCTCTGTGACCTTCCGGATGCAGCAATGGACGGCGAACTGCGAGATGTTTGCTATGTCGCCTGTTCCAGCCTGGAAGGATCCGATGGCAAAATAATTGAGGGCCAAGGTGACCTTGAGGGCCACTGGCAGAGCCGTTATCATCTAGTCTGAGGCTGCAGATCTGGTTCCAAGGGGTGGCAGAGTTCTGTGACCACCTCCTTGGTGAAGCGGAGCCGCCAAACACACTGCTCCTGGCTTAGGTGCAGGTAGGTGAAGTGCTCCTGAAGACCATAGGTGGGTAAGGCCACCTGTTAAGAATACTCTTTCCCCTCCTCCTCCTCCCTCTGTGAGCAGCTTGTCTTCTTTGCTGCCTCTGCTCCATCTCCCTGTCAAGCTGCAGCGCGAGGGGGGGCTACAACGAGAGCCTCCATGACTGGGAGCAAGTGGTGAACTCAGAGGCCTTCCAGTAGCAGGCAACACCTTCCCAACATCCAGCAGCACTCCCTGCACACTTTCACAACTTTTTAAATCTCTTCCAGCAACTCAGTATTCATACAAACTCTGCAAGAGCCAGTACAAGAGAAATAATCAACTTACCTGCAAGTTGGATGTTTCCCTTTAAATAGCGCTGGTGGGGGGGTCCCTCATGCAGCTGAACACACGCTCAGCTGGTCGTGATATGGAGAGGGTGTTAAAAGGAGCAGTGACATCCAAAATGGCAGGTCACGTGCATCAAATCAGCTGACTGGCATCACGATCTGCCTACTCTGCATACTGCCAGCACACGCACGTCCCACCCGCACTATCGCCCTCACCAAGATGGCGAACAGCATGGGTCGTGCCGGAAGTGGTCGGAAGCGAGGCGGACACCATTTTTTTTCCAAACCGGCCTGAACTACCGGCGCTAAGGTGCTGAATTTCGTGGCCATAGTGTGGATTGTACTGCAATATGTCAACACTCAAAGCTGGTTCAAAACTCCAAGCTTGGAGTGCAACACATCAATCTTTTAAATTGATTTCCAAGAAAAGAGAAAACTGAAATCTACAACCAATCACTGGATCAAAGGCTTGCCCGTCAGATGTTGACACAATCTCAATGGGGCAAACATATTACACTGTTCTTAAAATAAATTCCAGAAGAACTGACAAAAAAATCCAACAAAGCAAATTAAATGAATAAGTTATGAAATATAATACATCAGTGAGCTCAATATTTTAGTGTACTGGCCCATTTTGCCAAGTTTCAGTCCAGATCTGTTTCAGTATTATTAGAAAACTTATTGCCAGGAATGTGTGATGTGTTGCTACTGCAATTCTGTGTGGACTTGTTTGATTGGTGCAGAATATTGAGTTGAATTACAGCAGTAAGTGTTGTGTTGGTCCAATACTGACAGCCTGGGGGTATCTGTGTAACATTGTCGCGGTTAAACTCTGTCCACTGCCGAGTTGCAGGGATGTGTTTTTCTGCAGCCTGTCATACAGAGAAACGCCATTTCATCAATACAGATTCTGGCTTTGAGCAATAATTATAAAGAAGGCCACTTTGAATTGTGACCATATAGATTCAGCCCTATTAGTACGGTAGCAGTGTATCAGAATCACAATGGCCTGGAATTTGCAGTCAGCGGCGAAGCAAAGGCGCTCGTTACTGGCACCAAAGAAAGCTGCCCACAGATCTTGCGGGCTCTGTGGCAAGAAGTTTGCCTTTTTCGACACGTAAATGATTTCAGCGCAGTGTAGTGGGGATTCCCTAGTGCGATCTGCTGTGGGTTTTTTTATTCGTTCATGGGATGTGGGCGTCACTGGCAAAGCCAGCAATTATTACCCATCCCTAATTGCCCTTGAGAAGGTGGTGGTGAGCCACCTTCTTGAGCCGCTGCAGTCCATGTGGTGAAGGTAATCCCACAGTGCTGTTAGGGAGGGAGTTCCAGGATTTTGTCAACAAGCTGTCTAAGCAGAATTCTCACAGACAGGGAATCAGGAAACGAGTAGCTGCTTTTATCCCGACTTTTTAAAAATGTTACAGAGAGCAAAATAAAGATTGGGGCTCTCACATGGGGATAAGGTAGAACCTGAAATATCATGAACAAACTTAAAAAAAAATCAAAACATTTTTTTATTAAGTTTCTTTAAAATAGTAATTTTTATCATAATGGAGAAATTTGACACTGCTCAAAATTAAAATTAGTTTTTCAGGGCCATAACGTTTGTGTAGCAGTCAATACACTGTTAAAACCCCATTACACCTAATCCAACAAGGCCTAACTTTTAATGGGGTATTTAACAGCGATATTACTGTGGAGAAGCCCAAGGGGGAGAAATTCATTATAGCCCCGTTTGGGGAGCTAAATTTTAAAAGTTAAAAGCTACTGTTTCTAAACTTTTAAAAAATTTGGTTTTGCGCTCCAAGAAGGAAGTGGAGCACTAAAAAAGCACTCCACTTCCTTCTTGGAGAACAATCGGCAGCAGGCAGGGCGGAGACTTCAGCAGCGCTGCACACTGGGCCGTGCAGCACTGCCCTGTTCAAAGGCTCCTTCCCTCCCTTAAAGGGAAGGGCCATCGCTGCAGACTCTGCAATAGAAAAATTACCAACCTGGACCACCAAGGCAGCCACGATCCAGTGCAATCAACCTGGCACTCAAGCAGAGAGCCGGGCTGATCGATCGCGGGTAGGAACCCGCGAGAAAAAGCGGAACAAGAAAGGTAAGTTTTTTTTTTACTTACCTCGGCCACTTCGCTTTTAATTATCGGCCCCGAAGCGGCCGGCCGACCGATGCACGCCTCCTGCAGCTTGTCAGTGTTTTCGCCCAGCGCTGCTAAAGGGGGCGGAAGTCAATTTTGGGACTGGGGCGATGCGCGCGGCGATGACATCACGATCTCCGGGCGAAGGAGATCGGGGCGCAACGCTGTAGTTCCAATGCAAAACTCCCACCGAATATGGTGGGAGTCGATATCAGCGCCGCGCCCGGTCGCAAAAACATTTGCGCCCTGTTAGCACCCCCTGCTAACGGGAGGTGCAAAGGCACCCAATTTTGCCCCCTCAGGTTTCATCAGTTTCACTGATTTCCCTGATTACACTGATTGCTGGTTATGGGGGAGGAGGTGGTCCACAGCGTAGCCTGTGTCGGAGCAGTGAATGACTGACCGCAACTTTAGGATTTCCATGTTAAGATGCGCATGCGCTAAATCCTGAAGTTACAGTCAGTTTCAACGCTGTTAATTCGCCGTTATTATCCACCGCAAATTCTGGCCCAATATATACAGGCTATGCCAGGCAATTAACAAGACAATTAAAGGGTAGAAATGAGGAACCATTTCTTAATTCAAATGTGGAGTGTGCAATTGTGGAGGAGAAAAGGTGTAGACATTTTGTGGGGCAAGCATCACTCTCAAATATGGAAAGAAGGCAACCAACAAGGCGCTAGGTCATTGAAATAGTGAACATGATATCAACAATTGACAGAACTTGGTAGAACATTGGAGGAGAGTGTAGAATGTAAAGAAGAGCAAAGACATTGACATTACTGTAAAGTAGCAGTACAGGACACATCCAACTATGAAGCGAAATAATAATTGTTAAAGATATATGAAAAATATACCATGAGAGATCATTAAACACCTTCAGACAGCATTAAATACCCTCACAACTGTAGTAAACATCCTGGAACCAGAATTGAAAACATCAGAGTAATACTAAACATCTTCAGACCTGTACTAAACACCGTCACAGCAGCACTGAAAACACCCACACAGCAGTATTAAACACCCTGGCAGCAGTATTAAACACCCTGGCAACAGTATTAAACACCCAGGCAGCAGTATTAAACACCCTGACAGCAGTATTAAACACCCTGGCAACAGTATTAAACACCCTGGCAGCAGTATTAAACACCCTGGCAGCAGTATTAAACACCCTGGCAGCAGTATTAAACACTCTGACAACAGTATTAAACACCCTGGCAACAGTATTAAACACCCTGACAGCAGTATTAAACACTCTGACAGCAGTATTAAACACTCTGACAACAGTATTAAACACTCTGACAACAGTATTAAACACCCTGGCAACAGTATTAAACACCCTGACAGCAGTATTAAACACCCTGGCAACAGTATTAAACACCCTGGCAACAGTATTAAACACCCTGACAGCAGTATTAAACACCCTGGCAGCAGTATTAAACACCCTGACAGCAGTATTAAACACCCTGGCAGCAGTATTAAACACCCTGGCAACAGTATTAAACACCCTGGCAACAGTATTAAACACCCTGGCAACAGTATTAAACACCCACACAGCAGTATTAAACACCCTGGCAACAGTATTAAACACCCACGCAGCAGTATTAAACACCCTGGCAACAGTATTAAACACCCACACATCAGTATTAAACACCCTGGCAACAGTATTAAACACCCTGGCAACAGTATTAAACACCCTGACAGCAGTATTAAACACCCTGGCAACAGTATTAAACACCCTGGCAACAGTATTAAACACCCTGGCAGCAGTATTAAACACCCTGGCAGCAGTATTAAACACCCTGGCAACAGTATTAAACACTCTGACAACAGTATTAAACACCCTGACAGCAGTATTAAACACCCTGGCAACAGTATTAAACACCCTGGCAACAGTATTAAACACTCAGACAACAGTATTAAACACTCTGACAACAGTATTAAACACCCTGGCAACAGTATTAAACACCCTGACAACAGTATTAAACACCCTGACAGCAGTATTAAACACCCTGGCAACAGTATTAAACACCCTGGCAACAGTATTAAACACTCTGACAACAGTATTAAACACTCTGACAACAGTATTAAACACCCTGGCAACAGTATTAAACACTCTGACAACAGTATTAAACACCCTGACAACAGTATTAAACACTCTGACAACAGTATTAAACACCCTGGCAACAGTATTAAACACTGACAACAGTATTAAACACCCTGACAGCAGTATTAAACACTCTGACAGCAGTATTAAACACTCTGACAACAGTATTAAACACCCTGACAGGAGTATTAAACACCCTGACAACAGTATTAAACACCCTGGCAACAGTATTAAATACCCTGACAGGAGTATTAAACACCCTGGCAACAGTATTAAACACCCTGGCAACAGTATTAAATACCCTGACAGGAGTATTAAACACCCTGACAACAGTATTAAACACCCTGGCAACAGTATTAAATACCCTGACAGGAGTATTAAACACCCTGGCAACAGTATTAAACACCCTGGCAGCAGTATTAAACACCCTGACAACAGTATTAAACACCCTGACAACAGTATTAAATACCCTGACAACAGTATTAAATACCCTGACAACAGTATTAAACACCCTGGCAACAGTATTAAACACCCTGACAACAGTATTAAACACGCTGACAGCAGTATTAAACACCCTGACAACAGTATTAAACACCCTGGCAACAGTATTAAACACCCTGGCAACAGTATTAAACACCCTGACAACAGTATTAAACACCCTGGCAACAGTATTAAACACCCTGACAACAGTATTAAACACCCTGGCAACAGTATTAAACACCCTGGCAACAGTATTAAACACCCTGGCAGCAGTATTAAACACCCTGGCAACAGTATTAAACACCCTGGCAACAGTATTAAATACCCTGACAGGAGTACTAAACACCCTGACAACAGTATTAAACACCCTGGCAACAATATTAAACACCCTGGCAACAGTATTAAACACCCTGGCAACAGTATTAAACACCCTGGCAACAGTATTAAACACCCTGGCAACAGTATTAAACACCCTGGCAACAGTATTAAACACCCTGGCAGCAGTATTAAACACTCTGGCAGCAGTATTAAACACCCTGGCAACAGTATTAAACACCCTGGCAGCAGTATTAAACACCCTGACAGCAGTATTAAACACCCTGGCAACAGTATTAAACACCCTGGCAGCAGTATTAAACACTCTGACAACAGTATTAAACACCCTGGCAACAGTATTAAACACCCTGGCAGCAGTATTAAACACCCTGACAGCAGTATTAAACACCCTGGCAACAGTATTAAACACCCTGGCAACAGTATTAAACACCCTGGCAGCAGTATTAAACACCCTGACAACAGTATTAAACACCCTGACAGCAGTATTAAACACTCTGACAACAGTATTAAACACCCTGGCAACAGTATTAAACACCCAGGCAACAGTATTAAACACCCTGGCAACAGTATTAAACACCCTGGCAGCAGTATTAAACACTCTGACAACAGTATTAAACACCCTGACAGCAGTATTAAACACTCTGACAACAGTATTAAACACCCTGGCAACAGTATTAAACACCCAGGCAACAGTATTAAACACCCTGGCAACAGTATTAAACACCCTGACAGCAGTATTAAACACCCTGGCAACAGTATTAAACACCCAGGCAACAGTATTAAACACCTTGGCAACAGTATTAAACACCCTGGCAGCAGTATTAAGCACTCTGACAACAGTATTAAACACCCTGACAGCAGTATTAAACACTCTGACAGCAGTATTAAACACTCTGACAGCAGTATTAAACACTCTGACAGCAGTATTAAACACCCTGACAGCAGTATTAAACACCCTGACAGCAGTATTAAACACTCTGACAGCAGTATTAAACACTCTGACAGCAGTATTAAACACTCTGACAACAGTATTAAACACCCTGACAGCAGTATTAAACACCCTGACAGCAGTATTAAACACTCTGACAGCAGTATTAAACACCCTGGCAGCAGTATTAAACACCCTGACAGCAGCATTAAACACTCTGACAACAGTATTAAACACCCTGACAACAGTATTAAACACTCTGACAGCAGTATTAAACACTCTGACAGCAGTATTAAACACTCTGACAACAGTATTAAACACCCTGACAGCAGTATTAAACACCCTGACAGCAGTATTAAACACCCTGGCAACAGTATTAAACACCCTGACAACAGTATTAAACACCCTGACAGCAGTATTAAACACCCTGACAACAGTATTAAACACCCTGACAGCAGTATTAAACACCCTGGCAACAGTATTAAACACCCTGACAGCAGTATTAAACACCCTGACAACAGTATTAAACACCCTGGCAGCAGTATTAAACACCCTGGCAGCAGTATTAAACACCCTGGCAGCAGTATTAAACACCCTGACAGAAGTATTAAACACCCTGGCAACAGTATTAAACACCCTGGCAGCAGTATTAAACACTCTGACAACAGTATTAAACACCCTGACAACAGTATTAAACACCCTGACAGCAGTATTAAACACCCTGACAACATTATTAAACACCCTGACAGCAGTATTAAACACCCTGGCAGCAGTATTAAACACTCTGACAGCAGTATTAAACACCCTGACAACAGTATTAAACACCCTGGCAGCAGTATTAAACACCCTGGCAACAGTATTAAACACCCTGACAGCAGTATTAAACACCCTGGCAACAGTATTAAACACCCTGACAACAGTATTAAACACCCTGGCAGCAGTATTAAACACCCTGGCAACAGTATTAAACACTCTGACAGCAGTATTAAACACCCTGGCAGCAGTATTAAACACTCTGACAGCAGTATTAAACACCCTGACAGCAGTATTAAACACCCTGGCAGCAGTATTAAACACTCTGACAGCAGTATTAAACACCCTGGCAGCAGTATTAAACACCCTGGCAACAGTATTAAACACCCTGACAGCAGTATTAAACACTCTGACAACAGTATTAAACACTCTGACAACAGTATTAAACACCCTGGCAGCAGTATTAAACACCCTGACAGCAGTATTAAACACTCTGACAGCAGTATTAAACACCCTGACAACAGTATTAAACACCCTGGCAGCAGTATTAAACACCCTGGCAGCAGTATTAAACACACTGACAGCAGTATTAAACACCCTGACAACAGTATTAAACACCCTGGCAGCAGTATTAAACACCCTGACAACAGTATTAAACACCCTGGCAGCAGTATTAAACACCCTGACAGCAGTATTAAACACCCTGGCAGCAGTATTAAACACTCTGACAACAGTATTAAACACCCTGGCAACAGTATTAAACACTCTGACAGCAGTATTAAACACTCTGACAACAGTATTAAACACCCTGGCAACAGTATTAAACACCCTGGCAACAGTATTAAACACTCTGACAACAGTATTAAACACCCTGACAGCAGTATTAAACACTCTGACAGCAGTATTAAACATTCTGACAACAGTATTAAACACCCTGGCAACAGTATTAAACACTCTGACAGCAGTATTAAACACTCTGACAGCAGTATTAAACACCCTGACAACAGTATTAAACACCCTGGCAGCAGTATTAAACACCCTGGCAGCAGTATTAAACACCCTGACAGCAGTATTAAACACCCTGGCAACAGTATTAAACACCCTGGCAACAGTATTAAACACCCTGTCAGCAGTATTAAACACACCCTGATAGCAGTATTAAACACCCTGGCAGCAGTATTAAACACCCTGGCAGCAGTATTAAACACCCCCGGAGCAGGGTAACTATACACTTGCAGAGTTTTTAGTCGATATTACATCAAATTTTGATCACATTACTTTTTCATTGAACCGATTGAAGAAAGCAAACTATAATCAGTTTTTTTGTAAATCATTCAACTGTGTTCGTGTCATCACTGAGCATAAACCTATCCTCACCCAAAATCCACACACACTTTCCAGTAGCGATCTCTGGGTGGAGATCAGAACCCTCATTGATTTGTTCCTCCTTATCCTGGTTGCAGCTTCTGACCTTTTGAGGTAGGAAGAAACCTGAGAGGGGCTCTGTACCACAGCACAACGTGCACTAACGCACTGAGCAAGGAGGAATGGCACAGGTCGAAAACAAAGCACAGCAAAAAGTTTTGACAAAAGGAATTTATAACTCTTCCACTTATCTTTGAACCTATCATAAAAAAGTTGGGAGCTGAAACTCCCATTCAGGCCACTTCACGCAGGTCTGTTAACATTCACCCGAACTGACAGACTGGTCTTTGGTTTAACATCTCACCCCAATAACAGCATCACCCACAGTGCAGCTCTCTGCTGGAGTGTCAGCCTGGCGTACAGGGTTTAGCAGGAGGTCCTGAATGGGAGCTGCAAGGACAACAGGTCGGAGAGTTAGAGCTACAAAGCTGAAGCCCTCTCTCTGACCCAGGGTTTCTATGGATGTGGCTACCTCAGAGGATTGCAGAATTAGGTCCTGAGTGGGACGTGATCCCACAGATTTGTGACTCAGAAGCCACAGTGTTTATGACTGAGCCAAGCTGATCCTTATTACTGTCTAATAACTTCAGTGTTGTGTTGACCCCTGAAGTTATTGAACTATTTCTCATAGTTGACATGGCTCAGTGAGGCTGTCCTACTTTTCTGATAGAGAAGTGAAGCAAACACCTGTATCAGCCTTTGGAGTCCATAAAAAGCTTTTAAATTGCAGCAGAAAAAGTAATAAAAGTGAAGAGGTGTCGGGAGACAGGCCTGGGTGTTTGCTCAAGGAATTGCAATGACTGTTGCAGACATTAAAAGATTTGTCAAATTAAATTGTTAAAATAGAAAATCTTCCTCTGGGTCTCCAGCAGCTTTCACTGTAAACTCACAAAATGTTGGATTTAGCAGAGAGTGATATGGCAGTGTTGCTGCCAGTGACTCCTCATCATCTAGGCAGCATATTCCGGAAAGTTCTAGCAAATGCAGTGTACGACCCTTATTGCTTCTCCATTCTATGGGGTGTTCAGATGAGTGTTTGAGCTTGTGGGAATGGAGTTTCGATCTTAATCCTCAGGCTGCAGCAATACAGTAGCTCACAGTTATCTTGCAGAAATCATGTTTCTCCGAGTGATATGATGAGGTTTTGTGTGCATGTAGGAGAGGGCTTTGATATCACAGTCACCATTTTCCAATCTGCACACACTGCACCGTATGGGCCGTCAGAATTTCTCTTATCAAAGTCACAAATATATATCAATATATCATATATATCAATGATTTGGATGAGGGAACCAAATGTAATATTTCCAACTTTGCTGATGACACAAAACTAGGTGGGATTGTGAGTTGTGAGGAGGATGCAAAGAGGCTTCAAGGCAATTTAGACAAGTTGAGTGAGTGGGCAAATACATGGCAGATGCAGTATAACATGGACAAATGTGAAGTTATCCACTTCGGTAGGAAAAACAGAAAGGCAGAGTATTATTTAAATGGTGATAGATTGGGAAATGTTGATGTACAAAGGGACCTGGGTGTCCTTGTACACCAGTCACGGAAAGCAAACATGCAGGTGCAGCAAGCAGTTAGGAAGGCAAATTGTATGTTGGCCTTCATTCAAGAGGATTTGAGTACAGGAGCAAGGATGTCTTACTACAGTTATACAGGGCCTTGGTGAGACCACACCTGGAGTATTGTGTGCAGTTTTCGTCTCCTTACCTAAGAAAGGATATACTTGCCATAGAGGGAGTGCAGCGAAGGTTCACCAGACTGATTCCTGGGATGGCAGGACTGTCGTATGAGGAGAGATTGGGTCGACTAGGCCTGTATTCACTAGAGTTTAGAAGAATGAGAGGGGATCTCATTGAAACGTATAAAATTCTGACAGGGCTAGACAGACTGGATGCAGGGAAGATGTTTCCCCTGGCTGGGGGGGTCTAGAACGAGGGGCCACAGTCTCAGGATACGGGGTAGGACATTTAGGACTGAGATGAGGAGAAATTTCTTCATTCAGAGGGTGGTGAACCTGTGGAATTCTCTACCACAGAAGGCTGTGGATGCCAAATCACTGAATATACTTAAGAAGGAGATAGATAGATTTCTAGACACAAAAGGCATCAAGGGGTATGGGGAGAGAGCAGGAATATGGTATTGAGATAGAGGATCAGCCATGATCATATTGAATGGAGGAGCAGGCTCGAAGGGCTGAATGGCCTACTCCTGCTCCTATTTTTCTATGTTTCTAAATAACATCCTATGTGACTGTGACTGTGGTAAACTATTCCACCTCGTCCTTCGCGACCTGTCTGCAGCCTTTCACACGGTTGACCACACCATCCTCCTCTAACGCCTCTCCACCGTCGTCCAGCTGGGTGGCACTATCCTCGCCTGGTTCCATTCTTATCTATCCAGTCGCAGCCAGAGAATCACCTGCAATGGCTTCTCTTCCCGCTCCTGCACCGTTACCTCTGGTGTCCCCCAAGGATCTATCCTTGGCCCCCTCCTGTTTCTCATCTACATGCTGCCCTTTGGCAACATCATCTGTAAACACAGAGCCAGTTTCCACATGTACGCTGACGACTCCCAGCTCTACCTCACCACAACTGCTCTCGACCCCTCCACTGTCTCTAAATTGTCAGACTGCTTGTCCGACATCCAGTACTGGATGAGCAGAAATTTCCTCCAACTAAATATTGCAACCTTGGTGTCGTATTTGACCTCGAGATGAGCTTCCGACCACATAGCCGCACCATCACTAAGACCGCCTATTTCCACCTCATAAAATCGCCCGACTCCGCCCTTGTCTCAGCTCATCTGTTGCTGAAACCCTCATCCATGCCTTTGTTACCTTTAGACTTGACTATTTCAATGCTCTCCTGACTGGCCTCTCATCTTCCACCCTCTGTAAACTTGAGATAATCCAAAACTCTGCTGCCCGTGTCCTAACTTGCACCAAGTCCCGTTCACCCATCACCCGTGCGCTCGCTGACCTACATTGGCTCCCGGTTAAGCAATGCCTCGATTTTAAAATTCTCTTCCTTGTTTTCAAATCCCTCCATGGCCTCACCCCTCCTGATCTCTGTAACCTCCCCCAGCCCTACAACCCTCTGTGATATCTGCGCTCGTCCAATTCTGGCCTCTTGAGCATCCGATTTTAATCGCTCCACCATTGGCGGCCGTGCCTTCAGCTGCCAAGGCCCTAAGCTCTGGAATTCCCTCCCTAAACCTCTCTACCTCTCTTTCCACCTTTAAGACACTTCTTAAAACCTGCTTCTTTGACTAAGCATCTGCTCTAATATTTCCTTTTGTTGCTTGGTGTCAAATGTTGTTTGATAACGCTCCTGTGAAGGGCCTTGGGATGTTTTACTACATTAAAAGGCGCTATATAAATGCAAGTTGTTGCTGTTGTTGCTCTCGTATCAACAGACGAAGTTGAAGGGCAGGAAAAGACCATCTGGTCCATCAAGCTTGCCCCACACATCATGATGGCTGGAGCATTAGGACTAGACACTTTCTAACCACCAGCAGCAGCCGTAATCTCCTGGGAGAGGCATAAATACAGGGGAAAAAACCCAGGGCCAAAAAGGGAAAATAAATCTGGAAAATTCCTCTACGATCCCCTCAGGCGATCAAAACCAGTCCAGGAAACCGCATGGAGCCCAGGAAACCGCATGGAGCCCAGGAAACCGCATGGAGTCCAGGAAACCGCATGGAGCCCAGGAAACCGCATGGAGTCCAGGAAACCGCATGGAGCCCAGGAAACCGCATGGAGTCCAGGAAACCGCATGGAGCCCAGGAAACCGCATGGAGTCCAGGAAACCGCATGGAGCCCAGGAAACCGCATGGAGTCCAGGAAACCGCATGGAGCCCAGGAAACCACATTGAAGGGAGACCCTTCTCCTCCCTGAATGCCCAGGGTTTCAGCACAGCATGCAGGGTGCCAATTTCCAACTTCGGATCTAAGTCAATTCTAAATAGTTAAGAATTTGTGCAAATACCCCCAAAAGGCAAGTGTTAATAGCACTCAATTCTTTGCTGTAAGCTCATTTGCATAATTATTCTCAATACCATATGCAGACTAAAGAGGAGAAAGCTTTTTTGGTGGGAGAGAAAAATTGTAAGTCAAATTGACAGGGATCGAGACAATTAAAGGGAGGTGTCACAATAGGGGACAAAAATTTAGAAAGCCTTTAAAGGGCTCTAAAGGTATTACAAATTAATTGGGAGCAGAGGATTAAAAAGTGGGGCAAAAATGAATGGGAAGAGACAAGGAACCCTGGGTGTTGGCATGAGTGTGCAGGCAAGTGACAAAGCAAACCAGCACCCGAGCCCCTGTTTGATGAA
Source organism: Squalus acanthias (assembly GCA_030390025.1). Classification (NCBI taxonomy): domain Eukaryota; kingdom Metazoa; phylum Chordata; class Chondrichthyes; order Squaliformes; family Squalidae; genus Squalus; species Squalus acanthias. The sequence goes on along the minus strand of CM059442.1, from coordinate 19,265,611 downwards.
GTGGAGGTAGTGATACAGGAGCTGGGTCGCCCTCTGTGCTTCTCCACAGTACCATCCCCACAGGTGAGTATTTCAGCATGCCTGCTAGGAGGTAGAGCCAAGGTTCAGGCCACTAATGACCCCGCATGTGCCAGCCCAATGCTGCATGGAAGCCGCAGATGGCACAGCTCTGCATCTGTCTCTCCGCTGTCCTGTAACCTGAGAAAATAGGTCTTTGCTAGGCCTGCAGAAATGGTTGGTGGGTGCAGCCAATCTGGCAACATTGGCTCCCGATCACCCTGGCATGCCTTCTTTCTTACAGTACCATCTAAAGCATGACATGCTGTAATTGGGGTGCTTCACAAGAACCATCCAGCATCACAGTTGATAAGGCATTCACATATTGTAATAAGACCATCAGAGGTCTCATGTACCACTTCCTTTAGGAAGAACAGCTTCCACCAGCACCATGTCTGTTAAAGAGAAGTCATTTCACTTATGTTGGTGCTCCCAGGAGGTCATGAGCATCTCTTGGGCAGCTGGAGCTGCCTGGAAACCCTCCCTAGGTCCTTCTCTTCTTCTTAACTTGCAGGATTGCCATTGGGAAAGACACCGGTGTCAGTAATGGTGCTGGGGGCAAAAGCTAAACATTTAGGAACAACTGGCATAAAGGCTTATGACGGTCTAAGAGCCTGCAGGAAATAAAAACACAGAAACTATTCAAAAGTGTCCAGAATCAACCAAAAAATGCTTAGATTTGTGGCCTTTAAATGACCTCCCACAAAAGATACCACTCCGAGCAACCCTGGATGCAAGGCTTCCTGGGTGTGCATTGGACTTGGCATCCAACACATCTGCCAGCTGGGAAACTGATTGGGGATTTCCATGGCTCCCTTTTAATACATAAATAGGTACATGAGAGAGAAAGGAAAGAAGGATATGCTGATACGGTGAGATGAAGTAGGGTGAGAGGAGGCACGTATAGGCATTGACACCGGCATAGACGTGTTGAGCCGAATGGCCTGTTTCTGTGCTGTAAAATTCAATGTAATAAATGAAGCTCTAACCTTTGCATGGAGCTTCTACTGCCCAATCCAGGCCTGATCAGAAACTTAAAAAGGGCCCACAAATGTGGTCCATTACACCATTTGCAGTAGATAGGACATACCAGGGACACTAAGCTGCACCTCCTGAGGCCCATTCTGTTTTTTTGTACTTCTTCCCAATTTGTTTCCTTCCCCTTCTCCTGAAATATCCCACAGGTACTGGCAGCCCTCCCCTCACTCACGTGGCCATTCTTCATGCAGGAGCCCAGACAGTGACATGATTTGACTGTGGAATTCTTGGCTGATTTACTCTTCCCTAGTCAGAGACAGTGAGGTCAACTGTAACATCCATCCTGCTGTCACAGCTGAGATCAGATACCTCAGCACAGATTACAGTCCTGATCCTTGGACATTATGGTCCGTAAGATACGATATCACTTCTACTATCAAGCATCAGCTCAGCTGAGACTCCCTTATTTAAAAAACAAGAAAGACTTTTGACAAGCTATACATTGACAAGGCTACGATGGAGCTATCTGTACTCACCCAGTTCAAAAATCTGCAGTGGCAGTGTGAGGAACCCTGAGCGGGGGCTGGGGTTGTTCTGTCCGGGGGCTGTGCACACATCATCCGATGGCGGCAGAAGCAGAAGGAAGGACAGGTTGTCTGCAAAATCCAACACCTCTTGACTGTACAGCCTGAACTCTTTGGCCTAAAGTTGCAAAGTGAAGGGGAAAAGAGGCTTTTTAAGTCATTATGTTCACATCAAACTGAATCCCACTGAACACCAACTATTGTATCACTTTGTGCAGAAATACTGGTGCGCTGGCCTTGGTGGTGCAGGGCCAGGTCACAGGGTAGAGTGCAGGGTGCTCGGCATAGGGCAGTGTAAAGGGTAAAGGTTGCAGGGCAGAATGCAGGGTGAAGTGCCAGGTTTAGAGTAGGCTACAAGTTATGGAATGAGATGTGTCACCCTGACAGAAAAAGAATGACCTTAACATTGCATTGATGTCTAAAAGAATAAATTTAGTTTTTAATTGCATTCTACATAAATTTTGTGTAAATCAGGGTAAGTGCTATTGGGGCTAGGGAATTGAACACATACCACTTCAGCTATCCAGGACAGGTACAGCATGGGTTAGATTTAGAGTAAAGCTCCCTCTACACTGTCCCATCAAACACTCCCAGGGCAGGTACAACACAGGTTAGATACAGAGTAAATATCCCTCTACACTGTCCCATCAAACACTCCCAGGGCAGGTACAATACGGGTTAGATACAGAGTAAATCTCCCTCTATACTATCCCATCAAACACTCCCAGGGCAGGTACAGTACGGGTTAGATACAGAGTAAATCTCCCTCTATACTATCCCATCAAACACTCCCAGGGCAGGTACAGTACGGGTTAGATACAGAGTAAATCTCCCTCTACACTGTCCCATCAAACACTCACAGGGCAGGTACAGCATGGGTTAGATACAGAGTAAAGCTCCCTCTACACTGTCCCATCAAACACTCCCAGGGCAGGTACAGCACGGGTTAGATACAGAGTAAATCTCCCTCTACACTGTCCCATCAAACACTCCCAGGGCAGGTACAGCATGGGTTAGATACAGAGTAAAGCTCCCTCTACACTGTCCCATCAAACACTCCCGGGGGCAGGTACAGCACAGGTTAGATACAGAGTAAAGCTCCCTCTACACTGTCCCATCAAACACTCCCAGGACAGGTACAGCACGGGTTAGATACAGAGTAAAGCTCCCTCTACACCGTCCCAAACACTCCCAGGGCAGGTACAGCATGGGTTAGATACAGAGTAAAGCTCACATTACATTGTACAACAATATACTTCAGCCACAACCTCAGAGCAGTACCTCCTACTGTTTCAAAATGGTATTTCTTCAGTTTCCCACACCAGCCATCCTGTGATCAGCAGATCTGAAATGTGGTTTCAGTGCTTGTTCACTTTGCATTATATCTATATTTTAAACTGACTAACTTGTCCAATAACTGGTTACTCTCATCACTACAAGAGAAATTGCGGCATACATAATACAGTAAAATCAGGCACTTTACAAGGCTACGGACCAAGAGCTGGAAAGCGGGATTAGGCTGGATAGCTCTTTTTCGGCCTCCTTCATGTGCCTTAAATTTCTATGATTCTATGATTCTATTTACACCTTTACACTGTGTTGTACAACCTGGAATAAGCTCAGGTTGAGCTTGAACTATTTAGTACAACTATAAATAAATGAGCACAACGTTCAGTGCTACCTATTGTGGGAGTGCACAATGGGATTGGCAGCACTACTCATGGAACCAAGCCGACAGCAATCCAGCCCCTGTGACACACGTGAAATTCCATTGCAAAACACATTTGCCGTGAGCCACTTTTATACCTGCTGCAGTGGAATGCCGATCTGATTCATCAGTTCTGGAATGGCTACCCTGAGTTCTTGCTGGAAGAGGTTCTGGGAACATCCCTCAGACGGATCTGTTAGAGTGGACTCGTCCAAATCTGACAGGTTCTGGAGCCACTCCCACTCATCTCTGGGGGCAGGGAGATATACTTATTAAAACAATTGTTGGAAAGTGAAATACATATAAGTTGACACATAGGTTAAAGAGAATAAGAAACTGTGGGACAAAGAAAGGTTGTTTACCAACTAAACTTACTCCTTCCACAGCCCACGTACACTCTACCCCATCATGAACTCTACCCACCCATTTAATCTCCTACCACAGCCCATGTATGCTCTACCTTATCACCGTAGGGAGGAGTGTGTCACCCGTAGGGAGGAGTGTGTCACCCGTAGGGAGGAGTGTGTCACCCGTAGGGAGGAGTGTGTCACCCGTAGGGAGGAGTCTGTCACCCGTAGGGAGGAGTGTGTCACCCGTAGGGAGGAGTGTGTCACACGTAGGGAGGAGTGTGTCACCCGTAGGGAGGAGTCTGTCACCCGTAGGGAGGAGTGTGTCACACGTAGGGAGGAGTGTGTCACCCGTAGGGAGGAGTGTGTCACCCGTAGGGAGGAGTGTGTCACCCGTAGGGAGGAGTGTGTCACCCGTAGGGAGGAGTGTGTCACACGTAGGGAGGAGTCTGTCACCCGTAGGGAGGAGTCTGTCACCCGTAGGGAGGAGTGTGTCACCCGTAGGGAGGAGTCTGTCACCCGTAGGGAGGAGTCTGTCACCCGTAGGGAGGAGTGTGTCACCCGTAGGGAGATGTACTAAGAGGTTTAGACGTGTATTATTTTATTTTCTGCCTGGTTTGAGCTTTTATCTGGATCTAGAATGAATGAGCGAATCAAAAAACAATTTTTGAAGCTGTTCTGTTTTGTTAAGATGCTGTGCTCAGTTAGGTTTATTTTACTCCACTTTCTAATGTGAGCATAAAAGTGAAACCTGTTTTTACTACAATTTCCTAGTGGTTGCTGCACGAGGCGCTAAGTCTTGTTGGGCTACAGTCCAATGGGCACTAGATACTCTCTGGTACCTAAATGTCCATTCTTAATGTGTGAACCTCGTCAGTGCGTGTCAGCGAGACAGTCAACCAATAAAGGACTTCACAGTCCAGCGCAGTCAACTCCCCACTGACTTCTGCACACACACTTTCCAGCAGGGACCGTTGGATAATGATCAGGAGCTGGCACCCTAGCTGATTTCTCTTTCCCAGCTCAGGGGCACTGTAAGCCATTGTAGCATCTCAATTGCTGCCTAGATGAGATCATCTAACTCAACACAGACTGTGATTGAAGCTGGCACCTCTGGTCTGTATGGCTCACTACTGCACATGGAAGGATTAATAACCAGCACATTTAGATCAATATTACAGAGTGTCTTCTCACAGCTCCAGATATCATTCTGTTTGTTGTTGTTTCCCTCTGTTACCTGGAGACATTGTGATTGTTCCTTATCTTGATATGACACAGGATGTTGGGTAGCTTCTGAGGGACAAGGACTCGGATTTGATCAACTGAGCTGCAGAGCTTTAGATAACCAAGATAAAGACCTGGGGAAAGGGCCTGGTTGCTCCTCCTATGGTAGGCCAGCTTTTCCTGAAGAGAAAAGAAGCAGAGTGAGAATAGCATATCGCCTACAATAACCCTGAGCCCTGAAAATACAACATTCTTGCCAATATTCCTCATAATTACAGGCTGCATTGCAAGCTGAGGCCAATAGATGCAGCATCCCCTCTAGAGTAACCACAGAGACACAGCAGCTTATCAACCCTCTGAGGACCACAGCATAGGCCCAGATTTTTTGTACCCGGGCGGGTCGGGTGCGGGCAGTTGGTGTGGCCACCCCGTTGTTATTTCCATCCCGCTCCAGAAATTGACTTTGCAATAATGGGGCCTATTAAGCCCGCCCTGCGCGTTACCCGGCCCTATTAAATGGTGCGGGTCTGATGATGTCATCCATGACTTGTTTTCAGCCGGGATTTAAAGGAGCCATGGCCACATTGCATTTGAAGGTGCATCTAGGAGTATGCAGTTACTGCACTGGAGGTTTTCATTGCTGCAAACAGTTGGAGGTGCAAAAAGAAGTGCAGGGGCTCTGACAGGTTTTGCGACCGCGATGTCTGCAAATGTTCAGAGGACGGAGGAGTTCATCTCCAACATGAGCACCACCGCGTCACAGGCGATGGTGACTGTAGGCTCTTCCATGGATAGGATGGCCACCTGCATGGGGCAGCTAATACGCCACTCACAGGAGCACATGCTATCTATGAAGCATAGATGGCAGAGGCTCACAGACCTTCTGTCTAGGAGAGACGAGGGTCCTCATGGCCCCACTGATGTGCAGCAAGGTGCTCTCCAGCGCCTTGCTAGCAGGGATGTGCAGGTGACCCATGAGAGGGATGACGGTGAGAGGGGAAGAGAGAAATGTGGGATCGTCTCAAAGCGCTTGCACTTCTCCCCCATTGCCACCCCCTCAGTCAGAGCCCCAGATGGCTCCGCTGATCGTGATAGCTGAGTCTGCCCCTGCACAGTCGCAGGAGGAGCAGACTTTGGCGGGGCCATCACAGGCTCCAAAACCCAAAGGACGTTTGCCAAGAGTGTCTAAGCAGTCGCAGCAGGGAAGTGAGCAGGCTGCCTCTACCTCTGCTGAAGCCACAGGGGTAGCACCTCGTAGAAGTATGCGGAAGAGAAAGATGACACACAAGTAGATTCACAAGGGTAGCCAACTCGGTGTTTTAGTCAATGTTAATGTTTCCGTTAATGTATTGTCAAGCATTAAAATCTTTATTTTCACCACTTTCCCGTCTTGGACACATTTGTGTGCGCCTTTGGAAGTGGCTTAGTGAGTTGCAGTGAATAGTGAGACTTAACGGTACCTCCAGCAATGGTGGTCAGTGTGAAAGGAATGGCTTGGTCATTGAAGGGATGCTTTATGGTGTTGCTGTGGGATGGTGCCAACCTGGCGCAGCATGTGGCAGCCATATGGGTGTACTGCGTAAAGTTAAGAAAATCTGGCCATGATGAGCCCAGCCCTGGTCTCCCGGGCAGCAATGTGCTTGGGTGCTGGTGGGATTTGCACTGCAGGTTCCTCCAGCTCCTGCTCCTCCTCGTCTTCCAGCTGATGCTCTTCCTCCTCCTCCTGCTCCTGCTCCTCCTCCTCTGAAGAGGCTGTGCGTTCAGTGCCTTGCTCCTCATACAGCATTAATCCTCGCTGCGCTATGTTGTGCAGGGAACAGCAGACCACAATGATTCTAGAGATCCTGTCTGGTGCGTACTGCAGGGCTCCTCCAGATCTGTCAAGGCATCTGAAGTGCATTTTTAGCATGCCTATTGTCTGCTCTATGACACATCTGGTGGAGATGTGGTTTTCATTATATCTCTCCTGGGCTTCAGAACTTGGTCTCCTCAAGGGTGTCATGTGCCATGTCTTCAGTGGATAGCCCTTGTCTCCAAGCAGCCAGCCAGAAAGTCTGTTTGGAGGAGCAAAGAGCTGAGGGAGGGTGGGCTGGCGCAGGACGAAAGAGTCATGGCAGCTGCCAGGAAATTTGGCACACACATAAATGATGATCTTCCTATGGTTGCAGACCAGCTGCACATTGAGGGAGTGGAAGCCCTTGCGGTTGACAAAGACTCCAGGTTATGATGGGGTGCCCTGATGGCCACATGTGTGCAATCAATGATGCCCTGCACCCGTGGGAAGCCAGCCAGAGTGGCAAAGCCGAGTGCCCACTCAGTAACACTGGCTTCATCAGTGGCAAAGTTGATATAATTGACTGGCTTGTCAAACAGGGCATCAGTCGACCTGTGTGATGCATCTGTGGGCTGCCAACTGCGAGATGCCGCAAATGTCTGGTGCAGATCCCTGGAAGAAGCCTGAGGTGAAGAAGTTGAGGCTGCTGGTGACTTTGACAGCCACTGGTAAGGCATGTCCACCCGCTCCTCCGGGCTGCAGGTCTTGCTCAAGCAATGTGCAAATGTCTGCAATGACCTGGCACGATAGCCTGAGCCTCCTTTGGCACTGATGCTCAGTCATGTTGAGTAAGCTCATCCTCTGCCTGTATACCCTGTGTTGGGGGTATCGCCTCCGGCGTGGTTCAGCTCAGCGCTGATGCCCTCTGTCCTGTGCAGCATCAGGTGGTTGAGGAGAAGGCTGGTGGTGGTGTTGGTACTGCTGGTGTGCCTGGTGCTGCTGCTCATTGTGGTCCGATTCTGAGGACCAAGGTGACACAGTATAAACGGCGCCCATGCTGATGGAATAGATGGCAGGTCAAGTAGAGATCAGAGGAGCAAGCTGTCAATGGAGTGATAGGTTGTAACAATGAGGTGAGACTGGATGGCGACTGCTGGAAGCACTTGCAGCCTGTAGAAAGCTAAATGTGCTGGGAATGTAGCCAGCAACAGCTTCTGCCTGAGGAAAGTGATCAGATGTGAGGTGGGAGCTTTTATAGTACATTTCATGTTGTCAACTTATCAGCTGGAGCAATGGTCACTCAACTCCCGCCTCACGCTGACAGATGTGGTTACCGAGCTGCGTGAATCCCATGGGCAGCCAGGGAAATTCAAAAGGTAGGCTGAAAAAGGCTCTTGAGGGTCTGACAACTACCTGTTAATGACTTGAATTTGGTCGCCCACCTCTGCCGGTCAGGTCGCTGCCACACCTGCAAACGCGCCCTAGGGAAATGCGCGTGGGAGCAGGATGACGGCGGGTTCCCGACCCGCTCCAACTTTTATCAAATTTCCCACCTGATCCGCCTCCAATCACGCCCGCACAGACCCCAGAAAATTTCGGCCATAATGTTTGCATTAAAATATCACTGTTTTTACAATTAGCTGAGATACATGTTTACGGTGAGAATACTAGAATGTGGTTTCACGGCTCCAGAAAGCAGCGGATCAACATTCAATATTGGAGACTTCGAGCAATTAGTCAGGTCTTAAAAAAATCAGTGAAACGGACACAAAACAAATCTGTTCCTCATATAACATCTGCTGGCTGCTGAAAGGACATCAAGAGTCCCAGCGCCATTGTAGCATCTCAACTGCTGCCCAGATGAGATCATGTAACTCAACACAGATGGTGAATTGAACCTGCCATCTCTGGTGGCTTGGTGGAAGTTTTAACATAGAAACATAGAAACATAGAAAATAGGTACAGGAGTAGACCATTCGGTCCTTCGAGCCTGCACCACCATTCAATGCGTTCATGGCTGAACATGCTACCTCAGTACCCCATTCCTGCTTTCTCGCCATACCCCTTGATCCCCCTAGTTGTGAGTGTTATATCTAACTCATTTAAAATGAATGGGTTAACTCCAGCACTTAAACAGCTGAGAGGGGGTTTCAGATGAATGAGTTAAGCATTCTGACACAAATTCCATGGCATAATCCTTGCTCAACACACTCTATCCTGTGTGTCATCCTGTGTATAACTCACTCCAGCCTGTGTGTCAGCTTGTGTGGGGGGCTTGTAAAGCTGGCTGAGGCGGTAGAGATGGTGAGGGGGCAAGGCCATAGAAGGATTTAACCACTAGGATGAGAATTTTCAATTTAAAGCATTGTGGGATTTAGGGCCAACGTAGGTGAGTGAGGACAGGACTGACAGGAGACCGGGTCTAGATGTAGGATAGGATACAGGCAACAGGGCTAAGCTGGTGAAAAGCAAATCCAGAAAAACCTTCTTCACACAATAGATTGTGAAAATATGGAATCAGGGCCTAGAAGCAAATTCAACTGAGGGGTTTAAAAGGGATAGGGATATGTACTTGGAAAGAAAGGATGTTAATGGATATGAAGAAAAAGCAGGAAATTAAAACCATAGAGATGCTATTGTTAACATAATAAGATAGAACTAGTCCTAGAGCATATTTTTCTTCCTGTGACACATGCCTGGTCTCCACTCGTCAGCTGTCCACAGATGCACAGGATCTCACCGCGAGAGGATCACAGGCATAGACCTGGACCTCAGCAGGGTCGCCCCTGAACTAGGCATTGGTTGGGATTGTGGCCCTTGACAAAAGGTTAGTGAGTAATATTACACTACAATCAAGTGAAATTTCAAATAACTACAAATGAGCCAATTCTCCTCCCTGCCTATTTCATGCTGGTTTGAGCTGTGTGCTGATACTTAGACTCTGTTTTATAACCATTATCCTACATGGAGAGTCGACAGCAGGATGTCCAGTGCCGTGGGGTCTTCTGGTGAGGAGAATGACTTGCGTTGAGTCTGGAACTTGGACAGGGGAATCCACCTGACATTCTCCAGACTCTGGAATGAGCTCAACTCCCTCAGGGTGACGATCAGCACATTCCCATGCTTGTCTTTGATGGGTTCAAAGTACACGTGGCCAAGGTCCTGGGTTCCAAGCAGTCCCTGCAAAATAAAGAGCATAAGAAGAAGGATCAGAGTGACACCAGGGCTTAAAGAGTTAAATTATGAGGACACGTTACATAAACCTGGATTTTAGAAGGTTGAAGGTGATGTAATGGAGGTGTTTAAAATGGCAACAGGATTTCCTCTAGTGGGAGAATCCAGAATAAGGCGGCATAATTGTAAAATTAGAGCTAGGCCATTTAGGAGTGAAATCAGGAAGAACTTCTTCGTACTGAGGATAGAGGTAATCTAGCACTCTCTCCCCCAAAAGGTTGTGGATGATAGTTCAGTTGAAATTTTCAGTTGAGATTGACAGATTTTTATTAAGTAAGGGTATCATGGATATGGATATAAGATGGGTAAATGGGGTTGAGGTAGAGATCAGCAATGATCTACTTGAATCACGGAACAGGCTCGAGGGGCTGAACGGCTTCCTCCTGTTCCTATGTTCCTCAACTAGTAAAAAATTATAAATAAATAGTTTCCTATTACAGCACTAAACCAAAATATCAATAATATTCTTATTGGTTTTCTCCTTTTCTCACTATCTATGGAAGCTGCCTGACCTGATTATATCTCTCAGACTGGCTGACAAATTGTTTCAAAACAGAACCGTAAACAAGTAAATGTAAATGTGTGTTAAAAAACACTGCTAATGAAGCCTGTATTATAACACATCGCAATAGTTGAATGAAATGGTTTTGCTACTCCCTCAAACTTATCTCACATATACCAAACAACTGCTGTAACAATTATATCAAGGTCATCTGGGACACAATTCTGTGAATCATAGAATCATAGAATTGTTACAGCACAGTAGGAGGCCATTCGGCCCATCGAGCCCGTGCTGGCTCTCTGCAAGAGCACTTCAACTAATCCCACTCACCCGCCCTTTCTTCATAGTCCTGCAAATTTGTTTCCTTCAGGTACTTATCTAATTCCCTTTTGAAAGCCATGATTGAATCTGCCTCCACCACCCTTTCCGGCAGTGCATTCTAGATCATAAAAAAGTTTTTCCTCATGTCGCCTTTGGATCTTCTGCCAATCACCTTAAATCTGTGTCCTCTGGTTCTCGACCCTTCTGCCAATGGGAAGAATTTCTCTCTATCTACTCTGTTTAGACCCCTCATGATTTTGAATGCCTCTGTCAAATCTCTCAAACTTTTCTACTCTAAGGAGAACAACCCCAGCCTCTCCAGTCTATCCACGTAACTGAAGTCCTTCATCCCTGGAACCATTCTTGTAAATCTTTTCTGCACCCTCTCCAAAGCCTTCACATTCTTCCTAAAGAATCAGAATTCTTTAAAAAAAAAATTATTTATGTTTCCTCAACAAAATGTTAGTTCACATCCAGGGCTTGGACAGCACGGGTTAGATGCAGAGTAAAGCTCCCTCTACACTGTCCCCATCACACACACCAAGGGCACGGACAGCACGGGTTAGATACAGAGTAAAGCTCCCTCTACGCTGGCCCATCAAACACTCCCAGGGCAGGTGCAGCATGGGTTAGATACAGAGTAAAGCTCCCTCTACGCTGGCCCATCAAACACTCCCAGGAAAGGTACAGCACGGCCTAGATACAGAGTAAGGCTCCCTCTACGCTGGCCCATCAAACACTCCCAGGGCACGGACAGCACGGGTTAGATACAGAGTAAAGCTCCCTCCACGCTGGCCCATCAAACACTCCCAGGGCAGGTGCAGCATGGGTTAGATACAGAGTAAAGCTCCCTCTACACTGTCCCATCAAACACTCCCAGGGCAGGTACAGCACGGGTGAGAAACAGAGTAAAGCTCCCTCTAGCGGGAGGGTGTAATTACAGCAGTTTCCATTATAAGTGTGGACATAGGAAATATGAAAAATAAGGATAGAATATATGACTTTGAAATGGAGACTGAATTACATGTACATGCCCTGGTCCAATTATCCCTGAGCCTCTAACTCCACTCACCCTGAAGACTGCTTGGTTTTGACTCCTTGTATTATTAAAGTTTTATTTTAAGCAGTGTCTTTTGCAATAGTTTGCATTTAATGAAAGGTTGTACTCAGATCAGTGGAAAGATCTGGTGTGGTAGCAGAGGATTTCTTGGGGCCTATCCAATAAGTGGTGTGGGTGCTAGAATTGGGCTACAGACCAACCACACATCGTACTTCACTCGAGAGCCCATTCCTGTATGTGAGCCAGAACAGTGAAAGCCAGCAGGCTGTCCAAACACAGCCAAGCCAAATCCAGCCCTCACCCAATCTCCACAGGGCTGCAGCAGTCAGGAGAACGCTAGCTGAATTTTATTATATGCAGAGAATTATCAATCTCCTTACAACCTGTTCCTAAAAAAGACTTGAATGTGGACGGGCACAGGTTTAATTCTGATCTGAGCCACATTGGATGTAGAAAGCTGAGCACTGGCTGCAATATCTTCCAACAGGGCTGAGGGGAAATCAGGGGAGAGAAAGAGGTGGGTCTACACAGTCCTTGCGGAAGAAGTGCCGAGTGAGGTGACCCTTGGCTCGGTCTGGGACCACTACTGTTTCTAATTTACATCAATGGCAGGGATTCAGAACCTCAATGTAAAGTGGTGAAATTTACCAATGATCCCAAACTATGAAAGGCAGTGGCATCAGAGGAGGCAGCTGAGAAATTACAGTTGGATAAAATATTTAAGTGGGTAGAACAATGGCAGGTGAACTTTAATGCAGACAAGTGCAAAGTACAGCACAAAGCAAAAAGAAATAGACAGCACACACAACAATAACAACTTGTATTTGTATAGCGCCTTTAACGTAGTATAAAGTCCCAAGGTGCTTCCCAGCAGGGTTATCAAACAAAATTTGACACCGAGCCACATAAGGATGATCAAAAGGTTTTAAGGAGCGTCTTAAAGGAGGAAAGAGAGGGAGAGAGGCGGAGAGGTTTAGGGAGGGAATTCCAGAGCTTAGGGCCTTGGCAGCTGAAAGCACGGCCGCCAATGGTGGAGCGATTAAAATCGTGAATGGTCAATTGAGGTTGGCCAGAATTGGAGGAGCGCAGATATCATGGAGGGTTGTAGGGCTAGATGAGATTACAGAGATAGGGAGGGCCGAGGTCATGGATGGATTTGAAAACACGAATGAGAATTTTAAAATCGAGGCATTGCTTAACCGGGAGCCAATGTAGGTAAGCGAGCACAGGGGTGACGGTTGAACGGGACCTGGCGCAAGTTAGGACACGGGCAGCCAAGTTTTGGATGACCTCAAGTTTACGGAGGGTAGAACGTTAAGTCTAGAGGTAACAAAGACGTGGATGAGGATTTCAGCAGCAGACGAGCTGAGGCGGGGCAGAGTCGGGCGATGTTACGGAGGTGGAAATAGGCGGTCTTAGTAATGGCGAGGGTATGTGGTTGGAAGCTCATCTTGGGGTCAAACATGATCCATGAATGGTGTTGAAGCAGCTCATGATGAAGTTGAAAGAGATTTCGGGAACATATACTGGATGTTCAACATGTCCAACCACTGCACAGCAGCAAGCAACAACACAGAGGGATATAAAATAGTTAACAGAATTGAGAAGGTTAATCCAAAATATTATTTCAAATTGAATAGTGAAAGTAGATCAAAGGGACACTGGTTCAATCTGGTCAAAAGTAAATTTAGGACTGAGCTCAATGTGTGAAATAGAGTTCCAGATAGCGTAGAGGAGGCAAAAAGCCAGGAATCGTTTAAAAAACAATTGGATGCTGCAGTGGGAGGAGGTGGTTAGCTGTGAGGTCTTCCTCATCCATAATTATCTTCAAACGGTGGAGGTTCCCCAGTCTCTCTCTGCCCGACACCAGGCTCGGTGCACCCGTCTCTCGCTCCCCGACACCAGGCTCGGTGCCCTGACTATCACTCCCCAACACCAGGCTCAGTGCCCAGTCTCTCTCTGCCCGACACCAGGCTCGGTGCACCCGTCTCTCGCTCCCCGACACCAGGCTCGGTGCCCTGACTATCACTCCCCAACACCAGGCTCGGTGCCCAGTCTCTCTCTGCCCGACACCAGGCTCGGTGCCCTGACTATCACTCCCCGACACCAGGCTCAGTGCCCAGTCTATCGCTCCCCAGCACCGGGCTCGGTGCCCCATCTATCGCTGACCACACTGGGCTCGGTGCCCCATCTACCGCTTCCCGGCACCGGGCACGGTGCCCAGTCTCTCTCTGCCCGACACCAGGCTCGGTGCCCAGTCTCTCTCTGCCCGACACCGGGCTCGGTGCCCAGTCTCTCTCTGCCCGACACCAGGCTCGGTGCCCAGTCTCTCTCTGCCCGACACCGGGCTCGGTGCCCAGTCTCTCTCTGCCCGACACCAGGCTCGGTGCCCAGTCTCTCTCTGCCCGACACCGGGCTCGGTGCCCAGTCTCTCTCTGCCCGACACCAGGCTCGGTGCCCAGTCTCTCTCTGCCCGACACCAGGCTCGGTGCCCAGTCTCTCTCTGCCCAGCACCAGGCTCGGTGCCTAGTCTCTCTCTGCCCAACACCAGGCTCAGTGCCCAGTCTCCCTCTGCCCGACACCAGGCTCAGTGCCCAGTCTCCCTCTGCCCGACACCATGCTCGTTGCTCAGTCTCCCTCTGCCCGACACCAGGCTCAGTGCCCAGTCTCCCTCTGCCCGACACCATGCTCGTTGCTCAGTCTCTCTCTGCCCGACACCAGGCTCGTTGCCCAGTCTCTCTCTGCCCGACACCAGGCTCGGTGCCCAGTCTCTCTTTGCACCGCCCCTTTAAGGGGCTGCACGACCCATTCAAAATATCGAGCAATTTTTCCCATTTAAAAGCCAGTGAGCTGCTGTGTGGGAGCTCCAGATGCTGCGCGGCCGCGCTGCTTAAAGGGAACATTCCTCCCCATACATTAAACACACACCTTCCAACAGCAGTCATGTGATCATATACATTCACCACAAACATATTCACTGCAAATCGAAAAGTCAATGTAATTTTTTTTTACATATATATGAGTTTCAAGTGAACTATTACTGAGTTTGACATGTTGGCAGTCAGTATAAGACACTAACTCTTGTTTTTTGCTCTAGGATTGATGACATCAGTTGTAATCTGTTGCCAGCTACTGTACCTCAGATTATTGAACAGTTTGTTCAGCCCCTCCAGTGCCATACAATTAAAGTTCTTTTTAAGTCTTATCTTTTTATCTTACTTTTTACTGTAATAAGCTGAACACAAGAGACAGATAATTTGGTTTCCATGATGCAATCACTGAGCTGTTGAGGCCAGCTTTCAGAGTGCCCAGGAGAACAATGAAAGTCGATGAAAACACAGCTCTCAGCAGAAACATTTCTAGTAAGCAGTGAGAACTTCGCTGACACCTTGAAATGGGACCATTCGATGAATGGCCTTAATATCTGAAGCAATGTTCCAAAACAGGACCTGAATTCCTGCCTAAAATCACAGGCCAGTACTCAACAATTAGTCAACAATCTAACGGTAAGCGAACACCGAGCTAACACTGACCAAAATATGATAGAATTCAATATTAGGTTTAAGAGGGAGAAGGGTGAGTCATGAACCAAGGTTTTAAATTTAAGTAAGGCTGACTTTGGAGGGATGAGGCAGGAATTGACCACAATAGACTGGGCAGAACCATTAATGGGTTAAAATGCAGGTGAACTGTGGGAGGTGTTCAAGGAGTATTTGGTAGAATACAAGGCCTGTACATACCCCTAAAGGGCAAGAGCTCTACTTGTGTAATTAAACAACCTTGGTCAACAAAAGAGGGGAGAGATAAAATAAAACTAAAAGAAAGGGCTTCCATGAATCCAATATATTGTGCATGCTGGTCATTACATCCACCTCCTTCACTCACACAACCACTGAACACTTTTTAACTGCATCTGTGACAAAACATGGAGTGGAGTCTGTTACAATGAATGGGATAGACGTCATAAAACATGGAGTGGGGCATCTCTAATTTATATAAATTCAGTTCAAAGAATTTAGAGGATACTTTCGGACTCACCTGCAGTTGAGCAACTGCTACAAGCATCTTATGCCGAGCCTGCAGTACTGATGAGCAGGAGGATAAGGAGGGACTCATACACTGACCCAGCCATCGACTGTCTTCCCACATGCACGATACCTGTGTCAGAAAGGAAGTGGAAATCATCAGTGTGCCAGCAGACAATGGGAACGATCACATTTCAGCTAACACACTTTGCTGCTAGTTTATACACTTTTCTGATAATCTGAATTCACTCCCATACCCAAAGACAGGCCTGTGTCCACCAGTACTTCACCATGGTGTTTCAAGCTGACAATATTCTCTGCAGGCACATTCCAAGTTTGGAAGAACAGAATGTAAGATTCTGCTGTTGGGTGTTTATCACAGTTTCAGTAGCCACACCCACCCACCATCACACCACTGAAATCCTGGCCACTGATCTTGTATAATTTTATAATCACAGTGGGATGTAACCCACAACCTCCAAACAACACATCGACTCCATGCCATGAGTGGGAATTGAGTATTTGTAACTTGTTTAAGAGTTGATATTAATTAAAATATATATAATATAAAAATCTTATGTATTCCTGTCAACTTGTTCTGTTATAAATTCCTATGTCAGCATTTTTAATTGAAGGAGCCTGCATAAACTTGTCACACTGCAATCACACACTCCGACCAGTGGAGATGCTGCAGTTCTGGGGGTGTCCATGCTGCTATTAATCTGAGTAGGAAGGATAGCTCCTCAGGGAAATGATACAACTATTGAGGAAAACAACTCACAAGCCTGCACCTACACAAAACACGGGGAAGAGGGTAGAAAACTGATGACGAGCGCTGACCGATTCACTCTCCCCTCACCCTGAAGGTAAAGGTCAATTGTCCTGGCTGAGATACAACCATAGAATTTTACAGCATAGAGGGAGCTTATTCAGTCCATTACATCTGTGGTGACTTTGTGAAAGAGCCATCCACATAGTTCTATTACCAGACCTTAAAATGTTTTCTTTTTCAAATATTCAATGTTCCCTTTAAAAGCTATTATGGATTCTACTTCCCCACTGTTTCTGGTAAGACATTCCATGTCCTAACAACCCTTTGCTTAAAAAATTCCTCCTGACCGTTCCCTTCATCCTTTTAGTGATGATCTAAAATTTATGCCGTCTAGTTACCAACTCACTGACCAAGTAGGAATAGTTTCTGCCCGTTTACCGTGACCAAATCTCTCATGATTGTGAATACCTTTACCAGATCTCTTCTCAATCATCCCTCTAATGAAACCTAGTTTCTTTAGGCTGTCTTCATAACTAAAGCCTTTAACCTCTTACCGACTTCATAAATATCTTCTGTACCCTCTCCATGGCCTTGACATGCTTCCAAAAGTAGGGTGCCCAAAACTCCTCACAACTACAGCCTAACCAATCACTATTATAGGTTTGGCACCACCTCTGCTTTTGTAATCCATGTTGCTAGGAACCATATGTTAACTCAGCACAGAGCAGTGACCAAACCTGGGAGCTTCTTGTTTCACACAATTCAGTATATTCCATGAACATTTACTCAACTGCAGGAAGCTACTTCAAACAGTATCCCATTAATAATCTGGCGGTTCTCTTCATCCCTTTACCTTTGTGAACCAAAGGAAATCTTGCATCAGTGAGCTGGAATATGAATCGTCCATGTCTACCACTGGAATCTGTTCCTCATGTGTCACAATTATGTCATCATCCTTGTAGAATATCGCTGTCAGGTATAATCCTCTGAAAAACAGGACAACACCACCAGTGTTTGTGTAACTTCACACTATGGACACATCTCAACAAAATAAATCATAGAATCATTGAAATTTATGGCACAGAAGGAGGCCATTCGGTCAAAGTGTCTGTGCCAGCCGTAAAACAGCTATCCAGCCTAATCCCACTTTCCAGCTCTTGGTCCATAGCCTTGTAGGTTACGGCACTTCAAGTGCATATCCAAATACTTTTTAAATGTGATGAGGGTTTCTGCCTCTACCACCCTTTCAGGCAGTGAGTTCCAGACCTCCACTACCCTCTGGGTGAAAAATATTCTCCTCAACTCCCCTCTAATCCTTCTACCAATTACTTTAAATCTGTGCCCCCTGGTTATTGACCTCTCTGCTACGGGAAACAGGTCCTTCCTATCCACTCTATCTAGGCCCCTCATAATTTTATACACCTCAATCAAGTCTCCCCTCAGCCTCCTCAGTTCCAAAGAAAACAACCCCAGCCTATCCAATCTTTCCTCATAGCTAAAATTCTCCAGTCCTGGCAACATCCTCATAAATCTCCTCTGTACCCTCTTTAGTGCAATCACATCTTTCCTGTAATGTGGTGACCAGGACTGTACACAGTACTCTAGCTGTGGCCTAACTAGTGTTTTATACAGTTCAAGCATAACCTCCCTGCTCTTATATTCTATGGTAATAAAAGCAAGTATCCCATATGCCTTCTTAACCACCTTATCTACCTGTTCTGCTACCTTCAGGGATCTGTGGACATGCACTCCAAGGTCCTTCTGTTCTTCTTAGTATCCTACCATTTATTGTGTATTTCCTTGCCCTGTTAGCCCTCCCAAAATGCATCATCTCACACTTCTCCGGATTGAATGCCACTTTTTTGCCCACCTGACCAGTACATTGATATCTTCCTGCAGTCTACAGCTATCTTTCTCACTATTAACCACACGGCCAATTTTTGTATCACCTGCAAACTTCTTAATCATGCCCCCTACATTGAAGTCTAAATCATTGATATACACCACAAAAAGCAAAGGACCCAGTACTGAGCCCTGCGGAACCCCACTGGAAACAGTCTTCCAGTCACAAAAACACCCGTCGACCATTACCCTTTGCTTCCTGCCACTGAGCCAATTTTGGATCCAATTTGTCACTTTTCCTTGGATCCCATGGGCTTTTAATTTTCTGACAAACCTGCCATGTGAGACCTTGTCAAAGGCCTTGCTAAAATCCATGCAGACTACATCAAATACACAACACTCATCGTTACCTCCTCAAAAAATTAAATCAATTTTGTGAGACGCGACCTTCCATTACAAATCCATGCTGACTGTCCTTGATTAATACTGTCCCTCAGATTTTTTTCCAATAATTTGCCCACCACCGAGGTTAAGCTGACTGGTCTGTAATTACTCAATCTATCCCTTTCTCCCTTTTTAACCAGCAGTACAATGTCAGTAGTCCTCTAGTCCTCTGGCACCACACCTGTAGCCAGAGAGGATTGAAAAATGATGGTCAGAGCTTCCGTTATTTCCGTCCTCGATTCTCTTAACAGCCTGAGATACATTTCATCCGGGCCTGGCGATTTATCTACTTTCAAAGATGCTAAACCCCTTAATATTTCCTCTCTCACTATGCTTATCTCATCTAATATTTCACACTCCTCCTCCTTAACTACAATGTCTGCATCGTCCCTCTCTTTCGTGAAGACAGACACAAAGTATTCATTAAGAACTATACCCACGTCTTCCGCCTACACACACAGGTTACCTTTTTGGTCTCTAATAGGCCCTACTCGTTCCTTAGTTATCCTCTTGCTCTTTATGTATTTATAAAACATCTTTGGGTTTTCCTTGATTTTACTTGAAAAATGGTGCCCAGTACCTGATGGTCAGTGGGTAAGGGTACTTCCCAGTGCGGCACTGAGCCATACTAAGACAGACAGATCCCAGCTTTGACCCCTGGTCTGTCCTCAGTTAGCTGTCAGTCAGGGTGGGACTAGGAGTACCACAATTATCGTGGACTAGGAAGGGAATAATGCAGCCACTCCTCATCACTGCTGTGTCCCGCAGAAAGTGTGTGTATATGTTTTCATGTATCTGTTTGTGCATGCGTGTTTGTATGTTTCCCTGTCTGTATGTTTGCGTGTGTTTCTGTGTGTGTGTGTGTGTGTGTGTGTGTTTTTCTGTCTATGTGTATTTGTCCGTGTGTGTGTGTTTGTCTATGTGCGTGTGTTTGTGTTTCTCTGTCTGTCTGTGTTTCTCTGTGTGTGTGTGTGTGTGCGCGCAGGACATCAGGAAGGGAGAGGCTCAGGCTTGGGTGTGATGCCCCAACACTCATTGTTTAAAGCTCTCAGTAGAATAATGGCAACTTCAGTGAGGTACTAGGGAATTGTACTGCAGCGAGAGTCAGGGGAAGGACATTTGGAAAAACGGGAAACAAAACGGATATTTCTGACACACAAGGACATAATTAAGTTTGATTTAATTTATTCAAGAAGTTGATTATTCCTTTGAACCAGAGTATGCAAAGCAACTCACCGTTTGAGACTTTTAACAAATTTACTTGTTGGCTGAAAAAGGTGTTTCAGGCTCTTGGACATTGAATGCTTACGGCCCTGCAGGTGGATTTTTGAATTTTCTGGAAAAGCCAAACAAACAATTTTTTTTATGTAGATAAATGTTGACCTCCCAACACTTTACTGTCAGAGTCTGGGCTGGCAGCACTTTCCTAATGTTTGGCTGCTAACTTGGCTTGTCCTTTTAAGGCTACTGCTGTGGGAGGTGTTCCTGAAGTAATTCAAAGTTAATTATTATTGTTGGGAGTTTATCTAGATTGGCCGTTGCTCAGCTATTCTTGTTATCTCAGCATCAGGAAAAAACAGCAGATAATAACTGGGTTTCTTTCTCTCTATATATACATTTAGGTTGTTCCATTGTGATTTGTTATTTGTAGAAAGTATGACATCAAACACGAGTGTCTGGAGTGTGACAGTCCAGGATACAGTCCAGGATACATTCCGTGATACAGTCTGGGATATAATCCGGTCAGTCCGGTTTACAATCCGGGATACAATCAGGGATACAGTCTGGGATACAATCCAGGATACAGTCCGGTATACAATCCGGGATAGAATCCGGTCAGTCCAGTTTACAATCCAGGATACAATCAGGGATACAGTCCAGGATACAATCCAGGATACATTCCATGATACAGTCTGGGATACAATCCGGTCAGTCCGGTTTACAATCTGGGATACAATCAGGGATACAGTCTGGGATACAATCCAGGATACATTCCATGATACAGTCTGGGATACAATCCGGTCAGTCCGGTTTACAATCCGGGATACAATCAGGGATACAGTCTGGGATACAATTCAGGATACATTTCGGAATACAGTCTGGGATACAATCCGGGATACAATCAGGGATACAATCCGGTCAGTCCAGTTTACAATCCGGGATACAATCAGGGATACAGTCCAGGATACAATCCAGGATACATTTCGGAATACAGTCTGGGATACAATCCGGGATACAGTCCGGGATACAGTCCGGGATACATTCCGGGATACATTCCGGGATACAATCAGGGATACAATCCGGTCAGTCCGAGATACAATCCGGGATACAGTCCGGTATACAATCCGAGATACAATCAGGGATACACTCCAGTCAGTCCGGGATACAATCCAGGATACAATCCGGGATACAATCAGGGGTACAGTCCAGGATACAATCCAGGATACATTCCGGGATACAGTCTGTGATACAGTCCGGGATACAATCCGGTATACAGTCCGGAATACAGTGCGGGATACAATCTGGGATACATTTCGGGATACAATCAGGGATACAATCCGGTCAGTCCGAGATACAATCTGGGATACAGTCCGGTATACAATCCGGGATACAATCAGGGATACACTCCAGTCAGTCCGGGATACAATCCGGGATACAATCAGGGGTACAGTCCAGGATACAATCCAGGATACATTCCGGGATACAGTCTGTGATACAGTCCGGGATACAATCCGGTATACAGTCCGGGATACAGTCCGGGATACATTCCGGGATACAATCAGGGATACAATCCGGTCAGTCCGAGATACAATCCGGGATACAGTCCGGTATACAATCCGGGATACAATCAGGGATACACTCCAGTCAGTCCGGGATACAATCCGGGATACAATCCGGGATACAATCCGGGATACAATCAGGGGTACAGTCCAGGATACAATCCAGGATACAATCCGGTATACAGTCCGGAATACAGTGCGGGATACAATCCGGGATACAATCCAGTATACAATCTAGGATACAGTCCAGTATACAATCCGGGATACAGTCTGGGATACATTCCGGTATACAATCCGGGATACAGTCCGGGATACAGTCCGGGATACAATCTGGGATACAGTCCGGGATACAATCCAGGATCTAGTGCAGGCTATGGTCAGACAATCTTCACTCTTTTCATTGCATATTTTCTTTTGAGCCCAACAAACACATTTTGAACATCACTCTTTAAATGCAGTGATTACTCTGGATAATGTGAAGCACTAATGATAGGCGGGTAAAGAGCCTAACTGAGAGTGTAACTGAGAGTTCACACTTTACATGTCATCACATCTTCCTGACAGCTCTCTCTTCATGTGAATGCACTGTGTAAAATGTAACCAACAAAACCTCATCGCCCCCAATCATAGATTTATACCCCAGAGGTGGGCAGGAGATAGTCATTGCTCTGACTCACCATGACACAGGCAGTGCTGGTGGTTGTTCTTGATTTGATTCAGCAGCTGGTCCAAGGCCTCTGTCTGTCCACTATGCTTCACTTCTTTGCCATCGTACTCTCTCCAGTCTGGGAGAAAGAGAGTAATAAGAATCAGACAGCATGCTGTTAGTTTTGCATCCTAGTTATGACTTTTGATGGTGGCAGGGACTCCTCACTGAACCAGCACAGACCTTGTAGTCTCTGACTAGCTGGATAATCTGGGTCACTGCTGCCCCGGGACACCCACCCTCCGCGATCCCGCAACCCGTCCCCTTGCTGGCAGCCGCCCCGACCCAATCCTGAGGCCTCAATCCAGCGAGTTGCATCGTGATGCCTGTTTGGCTCCCCGCAGCTCATCTGCCAGATTTAAATGAAGCCAGAGCCTCAAAATGGTGGGGGTCTCTTCACCCCAGAACGGGCGACCAGCGCTCTCTCAAAATGGTCACCCAAATGTCAAAATCTACCCCAAAGTGTTTGTGAAACCTCCAAGTTAACAGCCAACTAAACTAGTGGCGACACTGACCTATCACTGGACACACTGACCAGAAGGTGCCTGGTTTCAGTCCTGGCCTGTGCTGAGTTATCTGCTCTCAGCTGATGCAGTGATGGGGAGTTTCAATTTGTTTCATTGTCTCCTGAGCGAGCCAGGGAAAGGCTCAATCAGGCACAAGAAGGAGACAGTATCTGTGGAGTTGTGCACCAGCAAGAGTCAACGCTTCAGGTAAGAAGGAAGAGAAGGAAAAATTGCTATTATTGGATGCCGTGAGTAAGGTGCCCAGACCAGCAGCAGCAACCTTAGTTCATATTCGGGGAGCGGAGACTCATACCAAAGGATGGATCGATTCATCAACACTCATAGCTGCGATTTTCTGGCTGTGTTGTTCAGAGGAGCCCTGCCATTCAACCAGATACACCACCAACATACAGACCACCAGCTGAGACAATACACCGCCAACATACATACCATCAGCTGGGACAAGACACCACCAACATACATACCACCAGCTGAGACAATACACCACCAACATACAGACCACCAGCTGAGACAATACACCGCCAACATACATACCATCAGCTGAGACAATACACCACCAACATACAGACCACCAGCTGAGACAAGACACCACCAACATACAGACCACCAGCTGAGACAATACACCACCAACATACAGACCACCAGCTGAGACAATACACCACCAACATACAGACCATCAGCTGAATACACCGCCAACATACAGACCATCAGCTGTAGTAATCAT
Organism: Squalus acanthias; assembly: GCA_030390025.1. Classification (NCBI taxonomy): domain Eukaryota; kingdom Metazoa; phylum Chordata; class Chondrichthyes; order Squaliformes; family Squalidae; genus Squalus; species Squalus acanthias. The sequence continues at coordinate 19,242,002 of CM059442.1, read as the reverse complement.
TTTCGAGCACAATTTTACTTACACCGTGCATGAAATTTACATCATGCATCCTGTAATGAAAGGAAAGAGAGAAAACGGGAGGAGAGGAGTGGAGGGGAGAGGGGTAGAGGCAGAGTTATTCAGAGGACAGGGGAGAAGAACAGAGGTGAGTGAGGGAGGAGAGGAAAGGAGCAGATGTGCAGATGATGGGGAGAAGAGAGGAGGAGGAGGAAGGAGAGGAGAGGGAGGGAGAAGCAGAGAAAAAGGGTGTAAAGGAGGGAAAGGGAAGGGAGGGGTATGCAGAAGGGGAAGAGATGGGAGGAGAAGGGAGTAAAAGAGAGAAGAGGAGAGGGAAAGAGGAGAAAGGGATGACAACAGAGTGAAGGGGTGAGGTGAGGAGTGCAGGCAGGAGAAGAGAAAGAGGAGGTGAGGTGGATCGGGAGAATGAAGTTGAGTTGAGGAGGGAAGGGGAATGGCGGGTAAGAGAAGGGAGGAGAGGGAGGATAGGAGTGATCGTATATGGGCTGCAGAAGATTAAATGGGTGGGTAGAGTCCATGATAGAGTAAATTGTACATGGGCTGTGGAAGGAGACTAAATGGGTGGGTAAAGTCCATGATAGAGTAAATTGGCCATGGGATGTGGAAGGAGATTAAAAAATGTTTTATTCGTTTATGGGATGTGGGCGTCGCAAGCAAGGCCAACATTTATTGCCCATCCCTAACTGCCGTTGAGAAGGTGGTGGTGAGCCGCCTTCTTGAACCGCTGCAGTCCATATGGTGAAGGTACTCCCACAGTGCTGTTAGGTAAGGAGTTCCAGGATTTTGACCCAGCGACGATGAAGGATCGGCGATGTACTTCTAAGTCAGGATGGTGTGTGACTTAGAGGGGAACTTGGAGGTGGTGGTGTTCCCATGCGCCTGCTGCCTTTGTCCTTCTAGGTGGGAGAGGTCACAGATTTGGAAGGTGCTGCCGACGAATCCTTGGCGAGTTGTTGCAGTGCATCTTGTAGATGGTACACACTGCAGCCACGGTACGCCGGTGGTGGAGGGTGTGAATGTTTAAGGTGGTGGATGGAGTGCCAATCAAGCGGGCTGCTTTGTCCTGGATAGTGTTCAGCTTCTTGAGTGTTGTTGGAGCTGCACTCATCCAGGCAAGTGGAGAGTATTCCATCACACTCCTGACTTGTGCCTTGTAGATGGTGGAAAGGCTTTGGGGAGTCAGGAGGTGAGACACTCGCCGCAGAATGCTTAACCTCTGACCTACTCTTGTTGCCACAGTATTTATGTGGCTGGTTCAGTTAAGTTTCTGGTCAATGGTGATCCACCAGGATGTTGATGGTGGGAGATTCGGCGATGGTAATGCCGTTGAATGTCAAGGGGAGGTGGTTAGACTCTCGCTTGTTGGAGATAGTCATTGCCTGGCACTTCAGTGGCACGAATGTTACCTGCCACTTATCAGCCCAAGCCTGAACGTCATCCGGTCTTGTTGCATGCGGGCATGGACTGCTTCATTATCTGAGGAGTTGTGAATGGTGCTGAACACTGCAGTCAACAGCAAACATCCCCATTTCTGACCTTATGTTGGAGGGAAGGTCATTGATGAAGCAGCTGAAGATGGTTGGGCCTAGGACACTGCCCTGAGAAACTCCTGCAGCAATGATGATTGACCTTCAACCACCACAACCCTCTTCCTTTGTGCTAGGTATGACTCCAGCCAGCGGAGCAGTTTCCCCCCAATTCCCATTGACTTCAGTTTTACTAGGGCTCCTTGATGCCACACTCGGTCAAATGCTGCCTTGATGTCAAGGGCAGTCACTCTCACCTCACATCTGGAATTCAGCTCCTTTGTCCATGTTTGGACCAAGGCTGTAATGAGGTCTGGAGCCGAGTGGTCTTGGCGGAACCCGAACTGGGCATCAGTGAGCAGGTTATTGGTGAGTAAGTGCTGCTTGATAGCACTGTCGATGACACCTTCCATCACTTTGCTGATGATTGAGAGTAAACTGATGGGGCGGTAATTGGCCGGATTGGATTTGTCCTGCTTTTTGTGAACTGGACTTACCTGGGCAGTTTTCCACATTGTCAGATAGATGCCAGTGTTGTAGCTGTACTGGAACAGCTTGGCTAGAGGCGCGACTAGCTCTGGAGCACAAGTATTCAGTTCGACAGCTGGGATGTTGTCGGGGCCCATAGCCTTTGCTGTATCCAGTGCGCTCAGCCGTTTCTTGATATCACGAGGAGTGAATCGAATTGGCTGAAGACTGGCTTCTGTGATGGTGGGGACCTCAGGAGTAGGCCGAGTGGGTGGGTAAAGTCCATGACAGAGTAAATTGTCCATGGGATGTGGAAGGAGATTAAATGGGTGGGTAAAATCTATGGTAGGGGAGAGTGTACATGGGCTGTGGAAGGAGATTAAATGGGTTGGTAAAGTCTATGATAGCAGAGAGTGTACATGGGCTGTTGAAGGAGATTAAATGGGTTGGTAAAGTCTATGATAGCAGAGAGTGTACATGAGCTGCTGAAGGAGATTAAATGGGTGGGTTAGAGTCTATGATCGAGTAGCGTGTACATGGGCTGACAAATGAATGGGTGTTTCTTGTTCTCTGTCATTTTTTTGTTTTCATCCCACAGTGATCTTGCCTGAAATCAGGTGCTGCCAAAGTGGCCCGTTGTGACTATGGCCTCTCAACCTGCCACTCCACTGTGGGATCCATTCCTACACCAGCAACCTGCATCTCCTCTTTGTGCTTCTCATCTTAGCAACAGGTTAAAGCAGCTACATTATTTTCAGAGTGTACTTACTGGATGGTGTTGCACATGCAGGCGTGGAAAGCTGTGGAGGACCCCAGCCTTTCATATTATAGGCAGATACCTGGACGTAGTAAGGGAGCCCCTAAGAGAAGGACAAAAAGGATTGGACTTTGTAAAGTTCTTTTTAAAATCATGTTAGCACTGGTATTTAACAACAGCTCCAATATCGCACAGATCACAAATATCAACTGGCCCGACATTTTAAAATAAGTTTTGTCGTGAATTTTGTGTTTGTCAACATGAGGGATATTACTGCAGGGGAATGGAACATTTTCCATTTCAGATACCCAGTGTTACCATCAAATGTGGAGTCAGGTATAGCACAGGTTAGCTACAGAGAAAAGCTCCCTCTACACTATCCCATCAAACACTCCCAGGGCAGGTACAGCATGGGTTAGATACAGAGTAAAGCTCCCTCTACACTGTCCCATCAAACACTCCCAGGGTAGGTACAGCACGGGTTAGATACAGAGTAAAGCTGCCTCTACACTATCCCATCAAACACTCCCAGGGCAGGTACAGCATGGGTTAGATACAGAGTAAAGCTCCCTCTACACTGTCCCATCAAACACTCCCAGGGCAGGTACAGCATGGGTTAGATACAGAGTAAAGCTGCCTCTGCACTATCCCATCAAACACTCCCAGGGCAGGTACAGCACCGGTTAGATACAGAGTAAAGCTCCCTCTACACTGTCCCATCAAACACTCCCAGGGCAGGTACAGCACGGGTTAGATACAGAGTAAAGCTGCCTCTACACTATCCCATCAAACACTCCCAGGGCAGGTACAGCACCGGTTAGATACAGAGTAAAGCTCCCTCTACACTGTCCCATCAAACCCTCCCACTGTCCCTTCACTGTTCCCATGACCATCACTGAAGCAACACTCATGATGATGGAATCAGCAGGTATTCTTTATGTGACAGCATGTAGGTATTCCTGTTTTGGGATCCACGATGATGTTGGTTGATCCTATTGTATCTTTCCAGGGCAATATTCCATCACAACAGATTTTGTCAATGGGTTGTAGTCAGACCCAGTCACATTGGCCTGATGTTGTTTGAGAATCAGGGGAACATGTGATCTCCAATGGTCAATATTACAATTAGTGACTAACTGTTGTTCCTGGGAACACTATCCACACATGGCATGTACAAGGAAACAGGCCATAGGAGACTCAGCCTGTTTATGGGAACTGCTACTTCACTGTAAACACAAATCAGATGTATTGGGAGAGAGTCTGAACTGTAACAGTCAGGTCAGGAAAGTCCAGTGGATTCTATCTCTCAAGGAGCTGCTGAGAATTTCTTGTAACTCATCAACCTGTTTATCACATCACAGGACAAGTCAATCCTAACTCAGATCATATGCTCTCATGGAGCTTGTTCTTGTGCTTTCTGTGCTACCCTGATAAATAATAGATGTTAAAGCCACAAACCAACAAGCTTTATCTTGATTGAATGATGCACCCAGGCAGTGGCCCTATTAACATTGAGGTTGAAGCCATAACTAGAAATAATTAATAATACATTACCTAGGGCCATTAATTATCCATGAAACTGGTGCTAGGTTTGATCTCTTACACATTGCCTTTAATTTATGATGCACTGCATCATGGTACATGAGCAGTCTGTGTGCTACTTACTGTGACTAGGCCTGTCATTGTGTAGCGTAGAGTTTTCATTTCATCCAGTGAAGCCTCTCCTGTTATTGGACTGAAGTTATGAGAATTGCTCCATTCAACTGCAAGATAACGGAGAGAAAGAAGGAACACTGAAAAGCAGAGCCACAACTTTAAAAGTGCAGCCTTTGAAAAACGTGTTGTTCAAAGCTATTTTTCCTCGGGGAGGGGAAACTGGAGAAGATCAGAAGATTCACGTCTGGAAGATACTCCATATAGTTTGGTGGGAAATTCTCCTTTAGTGTTTAATCATCTCAGCTGTGGCTGTTTGCACAGTTCCACACAACTGGATGAATTACAACACCAATAAAACTAATACTGCAACAGACAAGGCTCTGATGTATGGCTGGAGTTATCAGGCTCTGGGAACCCTGCTCTTCACATTATTAAGAAATGCTTTAGAAGAAGCTGCTTCCTGTAATATTGTAAAATTCGGTGTTCTCCTTATGACCAGTTAGGAGAATGATAACACTCAACTGTATCTGGACCAATTCAGTAAAGGAGATAAAAAGCGGCAGATAGAAATTAATACAGAGAAATGTCAGGTGCACTGGTGCAGAAAGAATTAAATGTGCACACAAAGATTGGGTCTACTTGCAAAGGATGGTTATTGACTGACTGAACACAATCAATGTGAAACTGGCATCACTAAGTACTTAATTATAAATTGAGACAGCTTATTCTAACCACTGAGTGAACTCTGGACAAGGACAAGATCAGATTTGGCTGCAAGGTTCTTGTTATATTTTTGGATCTTTTCTACTCTTATCATAGATGGGTGCAGTTTGGCTCAGTGGTAGCACTCTTGCCTCAAGATAAATGGGTTTAAGCCTCAATCTAGTTGGTGAATATATCCTCTGACTGACATGTCAGGTGAGTCCTCCAGAGATGCTGCCTTTTGGATGAAATACTAAGCTGAGGCCCAATCTGGCTGTTCAGGTGAACGTAAGAGATCATGGGGTAAAAATTAGGTCGCGCCCCATTTGGGGCGCAAATATCGTCTGGACGCAAATATTAGCGCCTGGCGCTAATTATCGGCACTGACAGGAAACTTCACTTTTACCGCCCCGGGAGGTGAGTGGAGCGCTAAAGCAGGCGCTGCACACCTGTCTTAAGGCGCAAAGGCCAAGGAGTGAGGCGCTAACTCAGAGCGCTGGCGAAGCTCATGTAATGTCAGTCAGCAATGAAACACACACACAATGGCACGGGCCAGTTCTTAAAGGGGATGGTTAATCTTGCTTTCCATCCACATCCTGTTCATTGCAGCCTTGAATCTCGGCCTGGAGAGACTTGCACATCAAATGTGCTGGAAAGAACAATGGAGAGTAACAGGCAAAGAGCTCAGAGTGCAGCTCCCACAGTCTCTGCTAAATCGATACAAGGAATGGCAAATCAAAATGAACCTGCAAAGTGCTGCTCAGTACCCAAAACTCCTTCCCAATATGGCCAATATTTATCACACAGCCAAAACAGATTAAATGGTCATTAATTTCATATGCTGTTTGTTGGATCTTGTGCACAATTTGACTCTTCAAAAGTTATTCATTGGCTGCGCAGCACTTTGTGACATCCTGAAGACATGAAAGATACCATGTAGATGCAAGTTCTTCTTTCTTTCCAGCTTTACTCTGTATCTAACCCATGCTGTACCTCTCCTGAGAGTGTTTGATGGGGCAGTGTAGAGGGAGCTTTACTTTGTATCTAACCCATGCTGTGCCTGCCCTGGGAGTGTTTGATGGGACAGTGTAGAGGGAACTTTACTCTGTATCTAACCCGTGCTGTACCTCCCCTGGGAGTGTTTGATGGGACAGTGTAGAGGGAGCTTTACTCTGTATCTAACCCGTGCTATACCTGTCCTGGGAGTGTTTGATGGGACAGTGTAGAGGGAGCTTTACTCTGTGTCTAACCCGTGCTGTACCTACCCTGGGAGTGTTTGATGGGACAGTGTAGAGGGAGCTTTACTCTGTATCTAACCCATGCTGCACCTGCCCTGGGAGTGTTCGATGGGACAGTATAGAGGGAGCTTTACTCTGTGTCTAACCCATGCTGTACATGCCCTGATGAGTACAAAATTCACAAAAACTTAAGAAAAAGCTTGAAATTTTGTGATTGCATTTGATGATACATTAGAATGTTTCTCAGCTGGACTCTTGTACACTAACAGTAGATTGGAGACTGAAATTGTCAAAGATTTTGTTATATTGGCAAGAATTTAGCACAACATCCTTTCATCCTAGGACCTGAATTTCAATCAATGCTGCAGTAATGGGATGAATGCCCTCAGTGAGATGAGTTTGGTCAGTTCAATCCTGCTTCCAGTCAGACCCACTGCAAGAAGCCATAAGGATGAGTAATGCGGGACTCAAAATGTAATACTTGTACAGTAAGATAGAAGAACCAATCATAAAACTTCAATCATTAAAGCACACACGAGTTAAAATAAAATGTTCCACAGATCTTTACCTTTGTACTTTGTGACGACAGCAGAGTTGACACTGAGAGGCTCGTGGAAGGTCACCTGCATTGAGGTACTGCTGGCAACAGACAACTGCACATGGGTTGGTGCTTCTGGGGCTCCTGTGTATCCAGGACAAGAACAATTGTTCAGAAATTAAACTTCAAACATGAGTTATCACTGGCACTATGGAAGGTGCAGCATGGGTGGTGCTGTGACAGGATACATTGGATGGTTCCACTACATTGATCAGGTGCATGTAGTATGTAGCTGGTTTGAGCCTGATGATAAGTTCCTGATGTATGGCATACTCATCAAGAGGAAGCACAAAGCAGTGGCCAAGATTCCCCCCTCCCCAACCGACACGCAAGGAAGAAAAATGGGAAGAATGATCACCTCAGTCTGTTTCTGAGAAAATCACCAACTTGAGAAAGGGTTGATGGGAAACGGCCTTGGAGTCAGTGCACTCCAGTAATTAATCAAGAGGGAACTTCTAATCCCTGCATTTTATCTATTACATTACAGGTCAAGAAATGGAAAAATAAGAGCATCTGAGGTTGATTTGCTCTATTCTGTTCAGCATTCCATATTAAGAGGTGACCAGACTCGGACAATCTATGGTGTCTCATACCCCAGCTAGGAGGAAGTGCCAATATTGTTCTCGAAGTACAGAAGGCAAGCAAAGTTTTACAGATAGAGTTCACCTGTTGAATACCCTAGAGTGACTGTTTGAGAATGTCTTTCTGGAGTCAGGGGTCCTGCAGGTCCTTCTTACTGTGGCATATTGTAACAACTATGCAAAATGTACTTATATTTCTTTGTGAAAGAATGCCCCCCTGATGGCCCAATGATTAAGACACTGTCTGATATAGTAAAGTGCTAGATTCAATTTCCAGTACAGGTTCTACAATTGAACTCAATGCTAGTGAGAGCTGCAGCTCCTGATATCTCTAGATCTCACACATAAAGAATAGCCTCTTGGCCCACATACAAGACGGTGGCTGGCAGCCAGGAAACTACACCAGCAGGAGCAGCACCTTCAGAAAAGATGGGGAAATTGGGGACCAAAATAAAATTAACCCTCTCATTAATTTTTCTTTCTCTCCCTTTCTGATGAGACTTCTTTGTGAGGTAAAGTTGTGCATCAGTCGGCACCCAACCATGAATGTTGAAACCCCAGCCAGACTACATTGCAGGATGCCCCTGATCAATCCAAACACCTGCATCATGTCAACGGTGTGTTCAGTTATGATTTTGGTAGCTGTGTGAACCTATTATATCCTTGGATGCTGCATAGCTGCATTCAGCCATGGGTACAGAGGATAGCATTCATCTCCCAGGAGTCCCTTGAGATTTCCCTTTCAGAGTGGGGTATGAGACACCACGGATTGTCCGAGTCTGGTCACCTCTTAATATGGAATGCTGAACAGAATAGAGCAAATCAACCTCAGATGCTCTTATTTTTCCATTTCTTGACCTGTAATGTAATAGATAAAATGCAGGGATTAGAAGTTCCCTCTCGATTAATTACTGGAGTGCACTGACTCCAAGGCCATTTCCCATCAACCCTTTCTCAAGTTGGTGAATTTTCTCAGACTGGATTGCCTTAAAACGAAGGGATCAAATAGCTGCTCAAGAAGCAAGCATTCACTTGCATGCTGTGGTGCTTCTGGTCACAAAGGAGCTGTGACCAGAGAGCTGAATCTTTTCCTCAAGGTGGGTAGTGCCTGTGCTGCAAGTGGGCTGTAGGTTGGGTTGCATCATGTGGTGTAACTCAGTGACAACTTCCTTGGTAAGGTGAAGCCTGCTCAGGGACTGCACCTCTACCAGATACAGGTATGTGCACCTCTGCCTATATATTCTGGTGTGTGGGTATTGGCAGGTTGGTGGTGTGTGCCGCCAATGGTGCCTGACATCCCTCCATTATTCCCTATCTTCTTATAAAATGCAGAAGATACAGGTGAATTCCCAACAGGAAAGCCAGGTGCTATGTGTGAAATGGGGAGAGTAGCTCCACAGCAGATGGCACAACAGTTAGAATCATAGAATGATACAGCATAGAAGGAGGCCATTTGGCCCATCGAGCCTGTGCCAGCTCTTTGAAAGAGCTCTCCAATTAGTCCCACTCCATGCTCTTTCCCCATAGCCCTGCAAATTTTCCCCCTTCAAGTATTTATCCAATTCCCTTTTGAAAGTTACTATTGAATCTGCTTCCACCGCCCTTTCAGGCAGTGCATTCCAGATCACAACAACTTGCTGCATAATTTTTTTTTCCTCATATTGCCTCTGGCTCTTTTGCCAATCACCTAAAATCTGTGTCCTCTGGTTACTGACCCTTCAGCCACTGGAAACAGTTTGTCCTTATTTACTCTATTAAAACCCTTCAAGATTTTGAACACCTCTATCAAATCTCCCCTTAACCTTAATACAAAAAGAAAATACTGCAGATGCTGGAAATCTGAAATAAAACAGAAAATGCTGGAGATACTCAGCAGGTCAGGTAGCATCTGTGAAGAGAGAAACAGAGTTAACGTTTCAGGTCAATGACCTTTCATCAGACCTTTCTCCCCTTAACCTTTTCTGTTCCAAGTAGAACAATTCCAGTTTCTCTAGACTCTCCACGTAACTGAAGTACCTCAGCCCTGGTACCATTCTAGTAAAATATCCTCTGCACCTTCTCTTAGACCTTGACATCCTTCCTAAAGTGCAGTGCCCAGAATTGGCCACAAAACTCCAGCTGGGGCCTAACCAGTGTTTTATAAAGGTTTAACATAACTTCCCTGCTTTTGTACTCAATGGGCTGGATTTTGATACTGGGGCAGGTTCGGGTCGTGTTATCCACTTTTCGTGTTATCCACCTGACTGCAATTGGATGTGGGAGATTGATGCAATTTTCACCTAATTGGGCAATTGAGTTCCAGCATGTGGGAACCCATGAACCAATTAGTGTTTTCAGTCTGAAAGTCGCCTCTGATGATGTCATCATTGCTGCTGCATTGAAGGTCTTCAGAGACTGCCTGGCCTTTGCTGTAAGAGGACCTGGATGCAAAATGAGCAGCAGCAGCCTTAAGTCTGCTCCCAGATATTTTTACAGAGAGAGAGAGATATCCAGCCAGCCAAATGTGCTCCCGCCAGGTTTCACAATCATGGTTCAGAACAGGCGTGCTTCACGTATAACAAGAGTTAAAATCACAAAGGCCTTTCAAAATGGCATTATAGAGCCAATTTAGTGCTTGTTAAGGGCCTTAACAGCCTATCCCATCTCTTAGAGGCGGGACGGAGTCGGGACCAGCAGACACGATTTAATTAAAATTGCGTGGAGGCGGGATGGAGGCGGACTTGTGCCCGCCCGCCAGTTTTCGCAATTTTAACCCTCCACACGCCTCCAAACCTGCCTCCACAGGTCAATGAAAATCCAGCCCAATGTCTCTATTAATAAAGCCAAGGATCCCATGTGCCTTTTTAACAGCCTTCTCAACTTGTCCTGCCACCTTCAAAGATTTGTGTACATACACCCACAGGTCTTTCTTTTCTTGCACTCCCTTTAGAATTGTACCATTTAGTTTATATTGGCCCAGAAATTCGCCTCTCCGGCTTGCCGCGGGGGTAAGGATCGCGCGCGCACTTACCTACCGCGCCTGCCGTTGTGTTTTGGGCCCACGGGAACTTCAGCTCTTGGTCCTGCTCCAAGAGCCGGCGCGCAGTGCTTGCGTGTCCCAGGGGCGTAGTTAGTGCGATGCGTCCCCTGGGATCACGTGGGCCATGGAGAGCCAATGGCAGCAGACCATCTTTCATTCATAGATTTGACAGGAAGAGCTGTCAAATCTGTGAATTGAAATCAGCCCCAAAAGAACAGCTAAACTTAAAATAAATTTTTTAAAACCCATCACATTTATAAAATAACTATAGTTAAATAAATTAACCACTTTAAACAAAAATTTAAATTTTGGAAAAAATTAAAATACTTTTTAAAAGTGATAAAAATAAACTTACCTTTCTTTAAAGTATCTAAAAAAGATAAACCTGTTGAAACTTTTTTTAAATTATACTTAATTAACCACTTACCTTGTTGAAAACAGCTCCTGCGCCTCCTTTTTATAAGCGTAGGTTCTTCACTACTTACCCTCCTGTAGAAACCTGAAAAAAAATCTAAGTTCGCTGCGTGCGTGCAGCTTCTACCGTGCACGCGGTTCACCTAGGAACCGCCCACTTCACCAGACCGGAAGTTCCGGTTTCCCGCGCATGCGCAGTGCATGCAGGAAACCGGCACTTCGGGACGCATTACGGGTGAGTACACAGTGCGTACTCACCCGGGAAGGGCCGAATTTTTGGGCCATTGCCTCTCCTCATTCTTCCTACCAAAATGAATCACTTCACACATCTCGGCATTAAATTTCATCTGCTATGTGTCGGTCCAGTTCACCAGTTTGTCTATGTCCTCCTGAAGTCTGTTACTATCCTCCTCACTGTTTACTACATTTCCGAGTTGGCAACAGAAAAAAAACCTCACCAAAATCGAGTCAGAAATAAGGTTTGTGAAAATCCTACGATACCGATCGCTTCCATTTTTTCAGTATCCCGGCCCTCTATTTTATATAGACAGGAACTGGACTGGGCACAAATGAAGTAGAAATTGTGGAAAATATAAGGTATGATTTGCATGGAGCATCCACAAAGGGACTGGCACTTTGTCTCCCCACAGACATGACATGGCTAATGGGCTGGGTGTTAAAGTGGGCAGAGTTCTGGCAGAACACAGCTCCTGCCCAATTTTCACTACCAACTGTCCCATTTATGCTGCCACAATGGGAGCCCAAGAGCAGAAATCCAGGTCTCTGCTTCTCCACAGTCAATAAATGAGATTGAGAACCCAGTGGGCACAAAATTAGTCAGCATTGTGGTGCCCCACCAAGTTACCCCACCATTAGCCCCACCAAGTTACCCCACCATTAGCCCCACCAAGTTACCCCACCATGTGCCCCACCATGTTACCCCACCATGTTAAACCAAAATACATTCGAGGCCTTTGCTGTAAAGGTTCTGTCTGTGATGAAGTGGTTGAGGTTCTGTCTGTGATGAAGTGGTTGAGGTTCTGTCTGTGATGAAGTGGTTGAGGTTCTGTCTGTGGTGAGGTGGTTGAGGTTCTGTCTGTGATGAAGTGGTTGAGGTTCTGTCTGTGATGAAGTGGTTGAGGTTCTGTCTGTGGTGAAGTGGTTGAGGTTCTGTCTGTGATGAAGTGGTTGAGGTTCTGTCTGTGATGAAGTGGTTGAGGTTCTGTCTGTGATGAAGTGGTTGAGGTTCTGTCTGTGATGAAGTGGTTGAGGTTCTGTCTGTGGTGAGGTGGTTGAGGTTCTGTCTGTGATGAAGTGGTTGAGGTTCTGTCTGTGGTGAAGTGGTTGAGGTTCTGTCTGTGATGAAGTGGTTGAGGTTCTGTCTGTGATGAAGTGGTTGAGGTTCTGTCTGTGATGAAGTGGTTGAGGTTCTGTCTGTGATGAAGTGGTTGAGGTTCTGTCTGTGGTGAAGTGGTTGAGGTTCTGTCTGTGATGAAGTGGTTGAGGTTCTGTCTGTGTTGAAGTGGTTGAGGTTCTGTCTGTGATGAAGTGGTTGGCACATATTTTACTGCACCTGGAATCTCAGCCTTTGACTTGCAGTATTTGTGTTGCTAAGCAACAGCTGCGAGCCTCAAAATGATGACTGAGCTGCTACTATTTACCTCCCTGAAGGATAGTCTCTATATTCAGCCCACACAGATGTGACCACTTTACTTCCATTTGCCAATAACTTTACCAAATCACTTATAGATTGCCCGTGGCTCTCTGTGCAATCAGCCATACTGAAATCAGTTATTCAGCACAAACCAGCAGTAGGTTCAGAGACGTTCTGGTCTGTCTGTCTCCGTCACACACTGCCTGCAACAACTGAGCCATCCTGGGAGCTAACAACATTCTTTTTCCTGGTGACAGATGTTATTTTCATTTAGGACAATCTGTCACAGCCATGCACTTCCAATGAGGAGCCCACAGATTTGACTGCCAGGAATCCTGCCAGCCCAATCTGTCTGTGGCACTTCTGTCGCTTGTGTTCGGCCTCATGCAGATGAAGCTTTGCCAAGTGGGGATTGTACATCTCTGCAATTATGGGTGAGATCAGCATAACTGTCCTGGTTTGCATGAACTATACTGCCTGCTCAATGCTGAGCAACCTGCCCACAGAGATGGCTTTAGCTTAGATTACTCTGCTGGTCTGGCTGGAAGAGGTCACTGGGAGGGCGGGGCATAGAGTTGCAGGGAAGAAATCACAGAGAAAACAAAAGAAAGCAGCGCCTGTATACTTTGGCCCGTCATACTCACGTGCATGTTCAAAGCCAGCTTTCATCCGTTTGAAGAGTCGGTAATGCCACTCCCAGGCTTTCAGCTGTTTCTCTTTGTCTGTGCAGTCTGCATTTGGTGTCTCGTTCACTACCTGTGTGGTTAGCTCATTCACACGCTGCTCAGACTCTCGCACCAGCGTTGTCAAGTGTAAGGCCCGACTCTCCAAACTCACAACTGCAAGGGGAAGTTGATGTTAGCTGTAGAGCATTACCCCTTTGCTGAATTCTGGCAAGCCACCTCTCCACCCCATCTCAACACAGCTTTGGCACGAAAGAGTCAATCTCCTCCGATCACTCTCCAACTGGCTAAAGCACCTTTTCAGAGCAACCGTCAGACTAATTGACACATTCCGGACTTTATACATATGTTGTTGTCAAATAAGGTTCACCTGCAAGGTGGGCAGATCACCATCTCTTTGCTTGGGGAGAGCATTGAATTTTCTATCCAACTTTTACCTCTACACGGTTCCATCAAACACTCCCAGGGCAGGTACAGCACGGGTTAGATACAGAGTAAAGCTCCCTCTACACGGTTCCATCAAACACTCCCAGGGCAGGTACAGTACGGGTTAGATACAGAGTAAAGCTCCCTCTACACAGTCCCATCAAACACTCCCAGGGCAGGTACAGCACGGGTTAGATACAGAGTAAAGCTCCCTCTACACAGTCCCATCAAACACTCCCAGGGCAGGTACAGCACGGGTTAGATACAGAGTAAAGCTCCCTCTACACAGTCCCATCAAACACTCCCAGGGCAGGTACAGCACGGGTTAGATACAGAGTAAAGCTCCCTCTACACAGTCCCATCAAACACTCCCAGGGCAGGTACAGCACGGGTTAGATACAGAGTAAAGCTCCCTCTACACTGTCCCATCAAACACTCCCAGGGCAGGTACAGCATGGGTTAGATACAGAGTAAAGCTCCCTCTACACTGTCCCATCAAACACTCCCAGGGCAGGTGCAGCATGGGTTAGATACAGAGTAAAGCTCCCTCTACACTGTCCCATCAAACACTCCCAGGGCAGGTACAGCACCCCCTTTCCAGCACGAGTCGCTGGGTTTTGATCAGGAGTGGGATCTTAGTTGATTTCCTCCTCTCTAAGCCGGCTGTACCGAGGCCAATTGTCACATTCCTGCCAGTGGCTGTGATCAACACACTCTGCATGGACCAAGAACTCAACCTAGGACCTGCTAACCTACATGACTCCATATGACCATACCCAGTGCATTTACTAACTCAATAATCAGAAACTCTGATGTTTTCTACATGGAGATAGTTGCCTTCATCAAAGGAATTGGTGTGTCTTATTTCCATTTGAAGGAAGCTGATGCCATCAATGAAAGATTGAAAACCCCGTTGGACTTACAGTGTGGGCTCTCCTTAGCTCCAGCCTGCAGAAGCATCTTGGCCATGGGTACATTGTTGGTCATGATTGCAATGTCTAAAGGCATCAAGCCTTCACTGTTTGGTGTGTTCAAATCCAGCTCCTCTGTACTGTAGAGGTTTAGGAGCATCTGGACGGCATCAAGATCCTGCTGTTCCACAGCCTCAAAGACCGCCTCGTTACTATGAAAATTCTACAAAATCAAATAGGAAATTATTTTTTTCTTCACATTTTTATGTTGTGGACATAATATATTTGGTGCAGTAAAGCTAGTGGTGGGTGAAAGTTTCAGTAAGTCTGACTAGTAGCGTCTGTCTACTGCTGTCATCACTTCAAGTTGTAATTGGTTTAGGCACACAGATCAAATTTCATTGCAACAGCTGCCCATAATATACACTCTGCTCTCAAACAGAAGCAAAGGCCTCTGCTCCTGGGAGCCTCACACACTGTGAACAAAGACTGTACCCAGCATGGCATTCAACTTGATACAGAACCTTGAGCAATTGGTGCGTTACTTTGGTATTTGGGTAGTCTGCCCATGTTATATTGTTACTCCTTTCTACAATTACATGTAACACTGGATTTGTCAGGAAATACCTCCACTGAATACCACCCACCTACAGTCCCCGGATCAAACTTACTGTATGCTTTCTTCTTTTGCCAGTGTTACCTGTATTAATAAGAAATGGGATTCACCCTACCAGAATCTGCTCTACCACCTCCAACCAGATAATACCAATGTACAGATATCAAATGTCATTTCATGACCAGCATTTTAAATAGAATTTTTGTTTACTTTTTGCAATTTTTGAGATTACATTTATTGAGGTGAAGTATTAGTGCTGAGGCATGGAACACTTTTAATATTAGCTTGAGCACAGAGCTTGGAGACAGAGCTGGGTGAAGCGCAATCAGAGTGGAAGAATTTGGTGACAGTAGGAATAGGTGGAGAGGAGGAATTTACTGGTAACTATAAGGTAAGTTAGGTAAGTAATCATCAGATTGGAATTTAGCTTTGTCTTAAAAAAAACATAGAAACATAGAATCTAGGAGCAGGAGTAGGCCATTCGGCCCGTCGAGCCTGCTCCACCATTCAATACGATCATGGCTGATCATCCAAATCCAGTACCCTGTCCCTGCTTTAATCCCCACAGTACACATATCCCACCCTACCCCCGTAACCCCACGTATTTAATTCCCCCTAACATATCCCATCCTATCCCCATAACCCCACATATTTAATCCCCCCCTAACACTAAGGGTCAATTTATCATAGCCAAATCAACCTAACTCGCACATTTTTGGACTGTGGGAGGAAACCGGAGCACCCGGAGGAAACCCACGCAGACACGGGGAGAATGTGCAAACTCCACACAGACAGTCACCCGAGGTCAGATTCGAACCCGGGTCCCTGGCGCTGTGAGGCTTGTAACATAAAAGAAACTGCATAGTCAGTGGCAGTTAGCAGTTCACAGCTATCAGCTGTAAGTGGTTGCTTGATTAGGTGGTAAAAGCTGTGAACTAGAAGCTGATCCTGTTTTGGTGAGATCAACTAAAACTGTAACTTAACAAAAACCACAACAAATGAAACTTAACAAATTAAATTAAAATTTAGTTTCCGGTGGTGATGATGCACTCCAGTCCCTCCGGTGCCCACCGGTCGCGGAAGGCCTCGAGCGTGCCGGCAGACACCGCGTGCTCCATCTCCAGGGCCACCTGGGCACAAACGTGGCCGTGGAAGAGAGGCAGGCAGTCGGGCCGAACGACCCCCTCGACCGCCCGCTGCCTGGACCAGTTAATGGCCACTTTGGCCAGGCCCAGGAGCAGTAGAAGCTGATTAAGCAGTTATAATTTGTTTGACTCTCAAAAGGTATATATTAGGCACCAGTTTGCAAAAGCATAGAGCTTGGAGATAGAGCTGGATGAAGTGTAATTGGAGTGGATCGCAAGCAGAGTAGAAGAATTTGGTGATAGTAGGAATCGGTGGTGAGGAGGAAGGCGGTTTCTCATGTCTAACTCAAAAGGAGAACTGTAAGTTAAGTATCTAGATCTTTAATATATAGTTTTTGTGTTTGCTCTCTCTGTGGTTCTTGTCAAACCTGAGTAAATTTTTGTATTTTTCTCTCTAAGTTAGGTCAGTGGGTTAAACTAAAGTTTAGTTAGTGGTCTATTCAATAGAGGCATAGCAGGGCACCTCAGTCCCTTTGATTGCACATCCAGTGCCATGTGGGAAGTCCAGGATACTTTTCATGTCCTGGACAACACATGTGCAGGAAATGTCGTCAGCTGGAGGATCTCGAGCTCAGGGTTTTGGAGCTTTAGCAGCGGCTGGCATCACTGCAATGCATCCGCGAGGCTGAGAGCTTCGTGGATAGCACGTTTCAGGAGGGGGGTCACCCCGCAGCTTAAGAGTTTGCAGGCAGAGAGGGAATGGGTGACCGCCAGACAGACAAGGAGGACCAGGCAGGTAGTACAGCAGTGCCCTGAGTGCATCTCGCGCTCTCCAACCGGTATTCTGCTCTGAATACTGGTGAGGGCGATGGTTCTTCTGGAGTACAGCCAGAGCCAAGTCAACAGCACCATGGGTGGCTCAGCTGTATGTGGGGAGGAGGAAGGTCAGAAAAGCAATAGAGATAGGGGATTCCATAGTTAGGGGAACAGACAGGTGTTTCTGCGGCCGCAGATGTGACTCCAGGATGGTATGTTGCCTCCCTGGTGCCAGGGTCAAGAATGTCACTGAGTGGCTGCAGAACATTCTGGGGGGAGGGTGAACATCCAGAGGTCATGGTCCATATCGGTACCAATGACATAGGTAGAAAGTGGGATAAGGTCCTGCAGGCAGATTTTAGGGAGCTAGGAAAGAGATTAATAAGCAGGATCTCAAAGGTAGTTACTCCCAGTGCCACGTGCTAGTGAGTACAGAAATAGGAGAATAGAGCAGATGAATGTGTGGCAGGAGGGAGGGCTTTAGATTCCTGAGGCATTGGGACCGGTTCTGGGGGATTTGGGTCCTGTACAAGCTGGACAGGTTGCACCTCAACAGGGCCGGGACAAATATCCTCACTGGGAGGTTTGCTAGTGCTGTTGGGGAGGATTTAAGCTAGCTTGGCAGGGGGATGGGAACCTGAGTGTAGATTCAGAAGGGAGAAAAGCAAAGCTGGAAATGGAAGGCAGTAAATTAGTGAGTTTGGAAGGCAGAGGAAACAAAAGCTGCAAAATAGACAACAAAGAGATTTGGCAGTGTTTAATGGTACATACGTCAATGTAAGGAGTCTAGTGAATAAGGCAGATGAGCTGAGGGCACAAACAGACATGTGGAAGTATGATATCCCAGCTATTACTGAAAGAAGGGCAGCAATGGCAGCTCAACATTCCTGGTTAGACGCGATAGAGAGGGGGGGGTGTTGCAATATTTGTTAAAGAAACAATTACAGCTGTGAGGAGGGATGATGTGCTAGAAGGATCATCAAATGAAGCCATATGGGTTGAACTGAAGAACAAAAAAGGAGCAATTGCACTGCTGGGAGTGTACTATAGATCCCCAAACAGCCAGGGAGATAGAAGAGCAAATATGTAGGCAAATTTGAAGTGCAAAAGCAATAGGGCAGTAATAGTAGGATTTCAACTACCCTAACATTAACTGGATAGAATCAGTCAAAAGGTATAGAGGGTGGAGAATTCTTAAAATGCATTCAGGAGAACTTTTTTAGCAAGTACGTAGCAAGCCCAACAAGAGAGGGGGTGGTTCTGGACTTAGTTTTAGGGATTGAAGCTGGGCAGGTGGAAGGGAGTATCAGTGGGAGCGCCATAATTCAGTTGGATTTAGCACAGTTATGGAAAAGGACAAAGGTAGATCAGGAGTAAAAGTTCTCGATTGGGGAAAGACAATTTTACTAAGCTGAGATATGATTTAGCAAAAGTGGACTAGAAACAGCTACTTGAAGGTAAATCAGTGAGAAGCATTCAAGGAAGAGATAGTGAGGGTTCAGAGCAAATATGTTCCCACAAAGAAAAATGGTGGGACTCCCAAATCTAGAGGATAACTAAAAGAGTAGGACCTATTAGAGACCAAAAGGGAAGCTTGTGTGTGGAGGCGGAAGACGTGTGTATGGTTCTTAATGAATACTTTGTGTCTGTCTTCACAAAAGAGAGGGACGATGCGGACATTGTAGTTGAGGAGGAGTGTGAAATATTAGATGAGATAAACATAGTGAGAGGAAGTATTAATGGGTTTAGCATCTTTGAAAGTAAATAAATCACTAGGCCCGTATGAAATGTATCCCAGGCTGTTAAGAGAAGCAAGGGAGGAAATAGCTGAGGCTCTGACCATTTTTCAATCCTCTCTGGCTACAGGTGTAGTGCCGCTGGACTGGAGGGTTGCTAATGTTGTACCATTGTTTAAAAAGGGAGAAAGGGATAGACTGAGTAATTACAGGCCAGTCAGCCTAACCTCGGTGGTGGGCAAATTGTTGGAAAAAATTCTGAGGGACAGTATTAATCCAGGACAATCAGCATAGATTTGTTAAGGGAAGGTCATGTCTGACTAACTTGATTGAAGATTCTATGATTTTATGATTCATAGACAAGGAGATTGTGTGGCAGCATGTGATATAGAATCATAGAAATTTACAGCACAGAAGGAGACTATTCAGCCCATTGTGTCCGTGCCGGCCGAAAAAGAACTATCCAGGCTAATCCCACTTTCCAGCTCTTGGTCCGTAGCCCTGTACGTTTCGGCACTTCAAGTGCAAATCCAAGTACTTTTTAAATGTGATGAGGGTTTCTGGCTCTACCACCCTTTCAGGCAGTGAGTTCCAGACTCGCACTACCCTCTGGGTGAAAAACGTTCCCCTCAACCCTCCTCTAATCCTCCCACCAATTACTTTAAATCTATGCCCCCTGGTTATTGACCTCTCTGCTAAGGGAAATAGGTCCTTTCTATCCACTCTCTCTCGCCCCCTCATGATTTTATACACCTCAATCAAGTCTCCCCTCAGCCTCCTCAGTTCCAAAGAAAACAACCCCAGCCTATCCAATCTTTCCTCACAGCTAAAATTCTCCAGTCCTGGCAACATCCTCATAAATCTCCTCTGTACCCTCTCCAGTGCAATTACATCTTTCCTGTAATGTGGTGACCAGAACTGTATGCAGTACTCTAGCTGTGGCCTAACTAGTGTTTTATACAGTTCTAGCATAACCTCCCTGCTCTCATTCTATGCCTCGGCTAATAAGGGAAAGTATCCCATATGCCTTCTTAACCACCTTATCTCTCTGTCCTGCTACATACCGGGATCTGTGGACATGCACTCCAAGGTCCCTCTGTTCATCTACGCTTCTCGGTATCCTACCATTTATTGTGTATTCTCTTGCCTTGTTAGCCCTCCACAAATGCATTACCCTACGCTTCTCCGGATTGAATTCCATCTGCCACTTTTCTGCCCACCTGACCAGCCCATTGATATATTCCTGCAGTCTACAGCTATCTTCCTCACTATCAACCACACGGCCAATTTTTGTATCACCTGCAAACTTCTTAATCATGCCCCCTACATCCAGTCACAAAACACCCATTGACCATTATCCCTTGCATCCTGCCACTGAGCCAATTTTGGATCCAACTTGCCACTTTCCCTTGGATCCCATGGGCTTTTACATTTCTCACCAGTCTCCCATGTGGGACCTCATCAAAAGCCTTGCTAAAATCCATGTAGACTACATCAAATACGCTATTGTATTGTATCAACCCTCCTTGTTACTGCCTTAAAACATTCAATCAAGTTAGTCAGACACGACCTTCCTTTAACAAATCCATGCTGACTGTCCTTGATTAATCTGTGTCTTTCTAAATGACAATACTGTCCCTCAGAGTTTGTTCCAATAATTTGCCCACCACCGAGGTTAGGCTGACTGTCACAAAGGATCCATTTGATCCCTGGGTCCTGCTACATTTATCCAGATATTGGACAGATAAAAGCACACTGTGCTTTGTAGGGGAGATGGAGTCCACTTACAGGGGTGGTCAGAGACAGTGAACCCAAGGGGAACATTTAGCATAAAAAACCAACACACAACACTCCATTTGAATCAATTGTCTATCCCTTTTTTGACTTTTGAAGCCAATGACAATTGAAACTGATGCAAAGTTTGTCGCTTCCAGCCCAGCTGCACGGGCAGAGAACAAACTGCAGTGTTGCAAACACAGTGCATAAGCAAGGCCCAGATTCATTGCCATGTGAAACAGACCCAATCATCACCAAGTAGAACCTTGACTTCCTTACCACACAGGACTTCCGCTGTTTGTTCTTTTCATTTCTTCCTATCAAGTTTGTCTCATCGAACGAAGTATAATTAACTTTGAACTTTCCAGAAAGATTTCGGTACAACCTCTTTGCTGCATTAGGAGAGGACGGAGTGACCAGCTTCTTCCCGTGAGCCAGCTGGAGATCCCTCATCTGCTGAGTCATCTTGGGAGATGAGGACCTGTCAGTGCAGTAACAAAGGTTCTTTACTGTAGACACATTAACAGATATAGTTACAGATCATCTCATGTTCCAGGATACCGAGTGAGGGCCTCTTAACGTCAGTTGTACTGTGCTGCAGAGTTGCAGCTCAGTCTTGTTAGACCAGAGTTGAGCGCCTGCCCCACCAACCTTTCAGGTCTCCTATTCACCACTGGTTTGTACGTTCAGTACGCCCAACTCACAGCTCATGCTGCACATAAATTGTCACCTCCACCCATGTTGCACATCACATTGTGCCCACTGGTAACTAACAGCTGAAGTCAGGGTGCAGTTCCACCCCAATAATTTATCTTCACCCATCAAAAGCAAGTCAAAAATTGTGATTGTTCATTGACGTCCACAGTGTGCATGATCTACATATTGTTCTGTCAAAAGATGATGAGCAGAGCAATGCTACAAGACAGGATGCCCATACAACACACCAATCAGCAATACACACACCCACTCTACTACCACTTTCTAAAGTATGCGAATGAAAGTGAAGATGAGTTCGGGCCAGCTTCGCACACAGTTCAGTCCTGCAAATTAACTGTCAGAAAAAGTTGAAACAAAGTACAGACAACAGTAAAGGCAATTTCTCTAAGAATATAAGATAGAGGAGCAGGAGTAGGCCATACGGCCTCTCGAGCCTGCTCTACCATTCAATAAGATCATGGCTGATCTTCTACACCAACTCCACTTCCATTACCCCCATATCACTTGATTCCCTTAGTGCCCAAGAATCTATCTATCTCAGCCTTGAATATACTCATTAACTGAGCATCCACAGCGCTCTGGGGTAGAGAATTCCAAAGATTCACCACCCTATGAGTGAAGAAATTTCTCCTCATCTCAGTCCTAAATGGCCGACCCCTTATCCTGAGACAATGACCCTAGTTCTAGACTCTCCAGCTAGGGGAAACAGCCTTTCAGCATCTACCCTGTCAAGCCCTCTAAGAATTTATCAGCATTTATTGAGGTACCTGAGAAGGAATGCTGCACCAGCCGTGCAGATTCGAGGGCGGGCTCCTATCCTGCAGTGCATATATATAGTCTTCTAATATAGTTGCCTCCCTTAGTAGTCCATTCATCTCCCCCTCTCTCATACATGAGTGGTTTAATCTCGCGTTTATGAATTTGTTCAATGACTTCATTTAGCTGATGACACCTGCAGTCCCACCTCAACTCTTGGAGAAAAGGGGAGCCTAGAAGGGAATGGTTTATAATTTACTGAAATAGCTCGGTGCATTCAGGAGTGCTGTGATTGTCTTTAATGGATATGTCATCTTCATAGTGTCCACATTCCTACCATTACTTCAAGGTAAAAGCAGGGGGTTCACAAACAGCGGGCTGTAAAAATAACCAAGAAACAAAGTTAGCCATTGACTGGAACAAATAGGTATTTATACAGTCACTGAGGTCAAACACAAGAGACTTGGGGTGAGAAATTCGGTGCCTTGGCGCCTCCTGTTATTGCCTCCAAGGGATGATAACAGGGCACTAAGGTCTTAACCGCCCAGGCGTGGCGATGTTGCTGCTGCCCGCGAAATTCACCTGCCAGTTTGCGGTGGTGGTAACTCCTATCGCCGCGCCCACCTGCGGCCAGAGATCGTGACGGAATCCGGCCGCGCATCGCCCTGGTAGCGCCCCAAACCCGAAATTCATTTCCGCCCCCTGAAGCATCACCGGGCGAAAAACAACGCCAGCTTCAGGGGACGTGTATCGGGTGACCAGCCGCTTCGAGGGCAATGCTTAAATGCGAGGTGGCCGAGGTAAGGTTTAAAAAAAATTTACCTTTTTTGATCCTTTTTTTTTTCGCAGGTTCTTTTCCGCAATCGATCAGCCCGGCACTCTGAGTGCCGGGCTGATCGCGCGGGTTCGCTGCTTCCTTTGTGGTCCAGGTAGGTGCTCTTTCCTTTGCAGACCCTGCAGCGATTGGCCCTTCCCTTTAAGGGAGGGAAGGAGCCTTCCAACGCAGCAGCGCTGCAGAACTCACTGCCCCGCCTGCTGCCGATCGCACTCTACCTCCCTCTTGGAGCGAGAAAAATTAATTTTTAAAAAGTTAGAAAAACATAGCGCCTGGTGCTAATTTTCCAAACTTTTAAAAGGTATCGCCCCTTTCACCCCCTTAATTTCTTATATTTACTGTCCGGTGCTTCGTCTTGTGATCCCACTAACTCAGGTCCTGCTTCTGGAATAGGGCCTTCTAAATGCAACCACTGGGCTTTCACAATACATTAGTGAAGAAGACTGGGTGTAACAACAAGAGTACTGTCCTTGCATATCTGGGGCTGGGGCTGACTCTAGCAATCGTTCATTGGATCAAAGTCTCCTCTTTCTGTTGCTGCAAGGATTCCAAGAGAAAAATGCTTCCACACAAACTCTGGGGGAAAAATTCAGCTGCTTGCGCCTCCCGTTAGCGCCTTAAGAGGGCGCTAATGGGGCGTAAAGCAGCTAACGCCCGGGCGCAGCGCCGCCCACGCCTCCCGAAAAATTTAGTGGGAGGTTAGCGGCGGCGGCAGCCGGTAGCGCCCTGTGGCGCTGCGCCGCCGGCGATGACGTCATCGCCGTGCGCAGCACCCCGCTCGCGCCCCGGCCGTGATCTTCAGTCGCGCCCCCTGATTTACCGCCAGACGCTATGTCCGACGGGTTCAGGGAGGCGTACGTGCGGCCGGGGCGGCGATATTTAAAGGGGAGGTGGCAGGCGGCCATTTTTGTTGCTGGCCGCCTGCCAGCACCTGCCCCCGTTGCTGTCCCCGGCCCCCGTGAAGCCCCCCCACCGTGAAGTGCCGGCTGCGCTCCAAGAGCCCGACACTTCTCTTGAGTGCCGGGCTCTTTTGCCGGCACTCCCGATCCCTGGGAGCCCAGCTGGGCCCCGGTTCGCGCTGCGCAGGGCCCCTCCCCTTTAAGAAGGGGAGGAAGGCCTGCAATACCGCGGCGCGACGTGCCGCAGCGCATGGCGCTGCGGCACGTAGCGCCAGGATATTCACTCGCAGCGCCCCAAGAGGGATGCGGGGTGCTTCCAGTGGCGCCCCGCTTCCCTCTTGGGGCGCAACCACTGAAGTTCCGGCGCGGGGCCGCTAATTTTTTCGGGGCGCTAAAAGTCGCGCCCCGGCGAGGTTAGCGCCCCAAATGGGGCGCGACTCAATTTTTACCCCTCTGTATCTAACCGGTGCTGTACCTGCCCTGGGAGTGTTTGATGGGAAAATGTAGGGGAAGCATTTCTCTGTATCTAACCCACGCTGTACCTACCCTGGAGAGGGTATTTAGGTAACAGTATTCCCCTCATTATCCGACTCCATCGATTGGCCAGATACTGCTGGCAGGACCACTGTAAACAAGAAATGTCCATGTCAGAAAATAAAACAAACATGAATTTCTCAATATAATTTTGAACAAAAAATCTACAACGTATTACTCACCAACAGGAGATCTCTGCTGTTTGTGTGAACACAAGACCGGTATCCAGTTTCTCCGATCCCTAGCTTCTCAAGACTACTTTGATGTTGTTATTCAGGATAACTAAGAATAGCTGGCTTGGCTTCTCTCAAATATTAGACCCACCTCAGCAGGATCTGAGTTAAAGTACGGGTTCACTATACGGCTCAACGTCTCCACCTCCCTGCAGTGTCTGAGCCGCCTTGGCCCAATCTTGGCCATCGGTGCATCTTCACACTGCTGATGGTGCTGCTCCATCAAATCCACTGGTTCCATTTCAACAGGAGAGCAATGCTCTTCATCATGTTAATGACATCTTGATCCCAACTACTGCCACACTCCATAATGTGATGCAGTGCGATTAGAGGGAGGTACAGAGTTGGAACATTTCATAGCAAAGGAACCTGTGGGGGCAATGATGACAGTGTAATTGCTACCATATGGACTGTCACAAAGCATGGATACACTGGTGTATTGGTTCCTCATTGGGCAATGCCATGTAAGTAGAGGGTTGTTAGTTTAAGACCCACTCCAGGCCTTGGGTAAACAGTCCTGGCTGACACCTTTGTGCCATACTAAGAGCATTGTCCTTCAATGAGACATTAGCCAACTGTTCAGGTGGATGTCAAAATCCAACAGTGCTACTTTGAAAAAGAACAAAACCTTATTATGGTCTGCTGACCGACAGTCCTTCCGCAAGCAACATCACCAAGAAACAGGTTAGCTGGCCACTCCCCTCATGCCACTGCTGTTTCTACAAAAGAGGATGTCCTGTTTGCCGACATAACAAAAGTAACTGAACTTCAAAGTAATTCCTGTGAACTGCATTGAGACAGTTCTGACAGACGTGATAAGGAGTTATATTGCTATAATCTTGCTTTTCCTTGGGGTGCCAAGCTTATCCTATGTTCCTGCTATTGCCACTGAGCTGCAGGGAATCTGTACAGCTACCAAGGACCCCTGCTTACGCAACCACATCACAAAATATCAACATTTGCCTTGAATTGCACACCCTGATATAAATGACCACACTATGTCATCACGCAGATTCCAACACATTTTGCTGTAGCAAAAATCAACTCACTGGATTATTTCAGTTAACTTTTGCAGTGCACTTACTGAAGGTCCATTTGATAAAAGAAAAATATTTAGGTGAAATTGTTGTGCAGCATTCAAAATATTGTTACAAATTGGCAAAGAAATAATGTGCAGTGTTTATATCTGGAGTGTGGTGTTTTGGTCACTTATTGCAGAAATCGGGAAGGTGCAGCCAGTCCTATTTCCATTGCTTACTTTAATGGTTGAATTGTTCATTGTTTGCCCTTCAGTATGCTGTTCGGTTTGTAGAAAGCGTGAACTTGCCTATGAAAACTAATGTTTGCGTTGAGCACTATTCGAGCTGGGAAGCTGCAAAATCAGAACAGTCTTGCTGAACTAGTTGATAAAAGCAGTGTGCAACAACTTGTATTTATATAGCGCCTTTAACATAGTAAAACGTCCCAAGTCGCTTCACAGGAGCGTTATCAAACTAAATTTGACACCGAGCCACATAAGGAGAAATTAGGGCAGATGACCAAAAGCTTGGTCAAAGAGGTAGGTTTTAAAGAGCGTCTTAAAGGAGGAAAGAGGGGTAGAGAGACAGTGAGGTTTAGAGAGGGAATTCCAGAGCTTGGGGTAGCTGAAGGCACGGCCACCAATGGTGGAGCAATTAAAATCGGGGATACTCAAGAGGCCATAATTAAAGGAGTGCATGGAGGAGATTAGAGATGGGGAGGGGGCGAGGCCATGAAGGGATTTGAAAACCAGGATGGGAATTTTAAAATCGAGGTGTTGCTTAACCGAGAGCCAGGAGCCAATGTAGGTCAGCGAGCACAGGTGTGATGGGTGAATGGGACTTGGTGCGAGTTGGGACACGGGCAGCCGAGTTTTGGATGACCTCAAGTTTACGTAGGGTAGAACGTGGGAGGCCAGCCAGGAGTGCGTTGGAATAGTCGGGTCTAGAGGTAACTAAGGCATAGATGAGTGTTTCAGCAGCAGATGAGCTGAGGCAGGGGAGGAGACAGGCGATGTTACGGAGGTGGAAATAGGTGGTCTTCGTTATGACGCGGATATGTGGTCGGAAGCTTATTTCAGGGTCAAATATGACACCAAGGTTGCGAACAGTCTGGTTCAGCCTCAGACAGATGCTAGGGAGCGGGATGGAGTTACAGGTAAATATTTAATTTCGTCTATCTATAACTTAAACTAGATTTAGTAATTAGTTAAACTAAAGTAAACGTTAGTTAATAAATTAAATAACTAAAACAAGATTATATAGGGATGGTAGTGCAGGTGGTGTGCTGCAACTGCAGCATGGGGGAGTTTTTGGAGAGCATTGCAATCCCGGAAGATCACATCTGCAATAAGCGTCTGCATCTTGAGGAACTTCAGCTCAGTTATTGAACTGGAGTCCGAGGTGCAGACATTGCAGGGCATCAGTGATGGGGAGAGTTATCTGGACACTTTGATCCAGGAGTCCGTCACACCCCTTAGCTTAGGTCGTGGTTCAGGTTTGGTTAGTGGTCAGGGACAGGAGAGTGTGACTGCAACTCAGGCAGGTAAGGGGACTCCAGGTGCCGTGCTGGAGGAGTCGCTGCCTTTGTCCTTATCCAACAAGTATGAGGTTCTTGCTGCCTGTGTGGATGAGAGCAAAGTCTGCAGGGTGGGTGAGCAAACTGACTATGGCACTGTAGTACAGGAGGACATTCAAGTGGGGGGAGTGAAAAGGAATGTTTTAGTGGTAAGGGACAGTATAGTCAGGGGGATAGATACTGTTCTCTGCAGCTCTGTTGCCTGCCTGGTGCCAGGGTTAAGGATATCTCTTTGTGGCTGGAGAAGAATTTGGAGTGGAAGGGAGAAGATCCAGTTGTCATGGTCCACGTGGGAACCAACAACACAGGTAGAACTAGGAATAATGTTCTGCTGAGAGTTTGAGGATGTAGGGTCCAAATTTAAATGCAGAACCTCAAAGGTAATAATCTTTGGATTGTTACCTGAACCACATGCAAATTGGCATAGGGACAAGCAGATCAGAAATGCATGGCTCAAAGAGTGGTGTGGGAGTAAAGGGTTTCGATTCATGGGGCACTGGGGAAAGAGGGAGCTGTTCCGTTGGGATGGTCTCCACTTAAACGGGGCTGGGACCAGCGTCCTGGCGAATCGAAGAACTAGGGCTTTAAACTAAAAGGGTTGGGGGGCGGGGGAGGGGTCAGGTGAGGGGAAATTTAGAAATCTAAAGAGAAAAATCAAGGCTATGGAGCAGTGTAACGATTTGGGTAAAGATAAGTAGAGTGTGACAGGAAGGGACAGAGTTTAATGGTAATAGTGCATCAGTGAATAAGGCGAAAGGAGGGAATAATGGTAAAATGTTAAAATTAAAGGCTCTTTATCTGAATGCACGAAGCATTCATAACAAGATAGATTAATTAGTGGCACAAATAGAGATAAATGGCTTTGATCTAATAGCCATTACAGAGGCATGGTTGCAAGGTGACCAAAGTTGGCAACTAAATATTCAAGGGTACTTGACGTTGACAGGCAGAATGGAAAAGGAGAGGGGGTAGCCCTGATAATAAAGGATGACATTAGTGAGAAAGGACCTTGGCTCGGAAGATTAGGAAGTAGAATCAGTATGGGTGGAGATAAGAACTAACAAGGGGCAGAAAACCCTGGTGGGAGTAGTTTATAGATGCCTAAATAGACAGAATATTAAGCAAGTAATAGGAGCTTGTAACAAAAGTAATACAATAATCATGGGGGACTTTAATCTTCATATATAGACTGGGCAAATCAAATTGGCAATGGTAGTCTGGAGGACGAATTCATGGAATGCATTTGAGACAGTTTCCTAGAACAATACGTCATAGAACCAACCAGGGAACAGGTTATTTTAGATCTTGTACTGTGTAATGAGACAGGATTAATTAGTAATCTCCTAGTAAAGGATCCTCTGGGGAAGAGTGATCATAATAAGTATTTCACACACAAACTCAATGTGACATTCAAAGTCCAAAATGAGAGTCTTAAAACTTAAAGCCAATTACATAGGTATGAGGGCCCTGTTGGCTAAGGTAGATTGGGCAATTAGATTGAAAGGTATGACGGTAGATAAGCAGTGGCAAACATTGAAAGAAATATTCCAAAATTCTCAACGAATATACATTCCATTGAGAAAGGAAAAATTCCACAGGAAAAGTGATCCACCCATGGCTAACTAAAGAAGTTAAGGATAGTATTAGATTAAAAGAGGCTTATAATTTTGCAAAGAATAGTAGTAAGCCTGAGGAATGGGAGAGCTTTAGAAACCAGCAATGGATGATCAAAAATTTGATAAAGGCAGAAAATAGAATGAGACTAAACTAGCAAGAAATATAAAAATGGATTGTAAGAGCTTCTCAAATATGTAAAAAGGAAGTAGCAAAAGTAAGTGTTGATCCTTTAAGAGGTTGAGACAGGCAAATTTATAAAGGGGAATAAGGAAATGGCAGAGACTTTCAACAAATATTTTGTATTTGTTTTCACAGTAGAAGACACAAAAATCATACCAAAAATAGTGGGAAACCAAGGGCAAATAAGTGTGAGGAACTTAAAGTAATTATCAGTGGAGAAAAAATACTTGAAGCCAATGGCACTAAAAGCTGACAAATCCCCTGGACCTGATGGCCTACATACAAAGGGTTATAAAAGAGGTGGCTGCAGAGATAGTGGATGCATTGGTTGTGATCTTCCAAAATTCCCTAAATTCTAGAATGGTCCCAGCGGATTGGAAGGTAGCAAATGTCACACCACTATTCAAGAAAGGAAGGAGAGAGAAAACAAGGGACTACAGGCCAGTTAGCCTGATGTCAATCATTGGGGAAGATGCTGGAATCCATTATTAAGGAAGTGGTATCAGTGCTTTTTTTAGGATGTAACTAGCAGGGTAGATAAAGGAGAACCAGTGGATGTAGTATATTTGGATTTCTATAAGGCATTCAATAAGGTGCCACATAAACGGTTATTATGCAAGTTAAGGGCACATGGAATTGGGGGTAATATATTAGCATGGATAGAGGATTAGTTGAAAATTCAGTTGGTTGCGCCTCCCATTAGCGCCTTAAGAGGGCGCTAATGGGGCACAAAGCAACTAGCGCCCAGGCGCGGCGATGTTTGCGCCGCTCGCGAAATTAACTAGACATTTTGCGGCAGCGCTAAACACTACCACCATGATCTCCTGCGCCGGCAGATCGTGACGTCAGTCGAGTGCGCAATGCCCCGGTAGCGCCCCGGGGTGGATATTGAGTGGCGCCCCCTGCCTTACCGCCTGCCGCTAGCAACGACAGGTTGAGGGGAGCGTTTTGCAGTCAGGAAGGGACTGGGGGAGCGCTATTTAAAGGTGACTGCTTCCTGCCTTTTTTTGTTGGTGACATTTTTGAACCACGCATTCTGAGAGAGAGAGAGAGACATCTGGAGAGATTCAACACTGTGTGAAGGAGTTTTGGGTACTGAGCAGCACTTTGCAGGTTCATTTTGATTTGCCCTTCCTTGTATCGATTTAGAAGAGACTGTGGGGGTTGCACTCTGAGCTCTTTCCCTGGTTCTCTCCATTGTTCTTTCCAGCAGATTTGATGTACAGGTCTCTCCAGGCCGAGATTCAAGGCTGCAATGAGCAGGATGTGGATGGAAAGCAAGATCAACCCTCCCCTTTAAGAACTGGCTGGCGCCAATGTGCCTGTGTTCCATTGCTGACTGACATCACATGAGCTTCGCCAGCGCTCTGAGTTAGCGCCTCGCTCCTCGGCCTTTGCGCCTTAAGACAGATGTGTAGCGCCTGATTTAGCGCTCCAATCACCTCCAGGGGCGATAAAAGTCAAGTTTTTGGTCGGAGGCTATAAATAGCGCCAGGCGCTAATCTTTGCGCCCGGCCGATAATTGCGCCCCAAATGGGGCGATACTGAATTTTTCCCCCATAGAGTTATACAGCACAGAAAGAGGCCCTTCGGCCCATCGTGTCCACGCTGGCCATCAAGCCCTGTCTATTCTAATTCCATTTTCCAGCACTTGGTCCGTAGCCTTGTATGCTATGGCGTTTCAAGTGCTCATCTAAATGCTTCTTGAATGTTGTGAGGGTTCCTGCCTCTACCACCCTTTCAGGCAGAGAGTTCCAGATTCCAACCTCAAATCCCCTCTAAACCTCCTGCCCCTTACCTTGAAACTATGCCCCCTGGTTATTGACCCCTCTACTAAGGGGAAAAGTTCCTTTCTATCTACCCTATCTATGCCCCTCATAATTTTGTACACCTCAATCAGGTCCCCCCTCAGCCTTCTCTGCTCTAAGGAAAACAACCCCAGCCTGTCCAGTCTCTCTTCATAGCTGAAGCGCTGCAGCCCAGGTAACATCCTGGTGAATCTCCTCTGCACGCTCTCCAATGCAATCACATCCTTTCTATAGTGTGGCGACCAGAACTGCACACAGTATTCCAGCTGTGGCTTAACTAACGTTTTGTACAGCTCCATCATAACCTCCCTGCTCTTATATTCTATGCCTCGGCTAATGAAGGCAAGTATCCCATATGCCTTTTTAACCACCTTATCTACCTGTCCTGCTGCTTTCAGGGATCTATGTACATGCACACCAAGGTCCCTTTGATCCTCTGTCCTTCCTAGGGTCCGACCATTCATTGTGTATTCCCTTGCCTTGTTAGTCCACCCAAAATGCAGCACCTCACACTTTTCAGGGTTAAATTCCATTTGTCACTGTTCTGCCAATCTGACCAACCCGTCTATATCGTCCTGTAGCCTGAGGCTTCCCTCCTCGCTATTTACCACTCCACCAATTTTCGTGTCATCTGCGAACTTACTGATCATACCTCCGACATTCATATCTAAATCATTAATGTACACTATAAACAGCAAAGGACCCAGCACCGATCCCTGCGGTACACCACTGGACACAGGCTTCCAGTCACAAAAACAACCTTTGACCATCACCCTCTGCCTTCTGCCACTAAGCCAATTTTGGATCCAATGTGTCAAATTGCCCTGGATCCCATGGGCTCTTACCTTCTTGACCAGTCTCCCATGTGGGACTTTGTCAAAAGCCTTACTGAAGTCCATGTAGACTACATCAACTGCACTACCCTCATCCACACACCTAGTCACCCCCTCGAAAAATTCAATCAAATTGGTTAGACGTGATCTCCCCCTGACAAAGCCATGCTGACTATCCTTGATTAATCCTTGCCTCTCCAAGTAGAGACTAATTCTGTCCCTCAGAAGTTTTTCCAATAATTTCCCTACCACTGATGTTAGGCTCACTGGCCTGTAATTCCCTGGTTTATCCCTACTACCCTTCTTGAATAATGGTACTATGTTAGCTGTTCTCCAGTCCTCTGGCACCTCCCCTGTGGCCAGAGAGGTTCTGAAAATTTGTGTCAGAGCCCCTGCAATCTCCTCCCTTGCCTCACACGGCAGCCTGGGATACATCTCGTCTGGGCCTGGGGATTTATCCACTTTTAAGCCTGCTAAAACCGCTAGTACCTCCTCCCTCTCAATACTAATTTGTTCAAGTATATCACATTTAAAACCTCACATACATTTTCCGGCTCTACACACAGATTGCCTCTTTGGTCCCGAATGGGCCCTACTCTTTCCCTGGTTATCCTCTTGCCCTTAATATACTTATAAAACACCTTGGGATTTTCCTTTATTTTGCCCGCCAGTGTTTTTTCATGCCCCCCCTGCACTTTCTATACTCCTCTAGGGCTTCCACTGTTTTTAGTCCTTTGTATCTGCCAAAAGCCTCCCTTTTTTTCCTGATCCATTCTTGTATATCCCTTGACATCCAGGGTTCCCTGGGCTTGTTGGTTTATTTACTCTGTCTGGTGGTCACCCATTTCCTGTCTGCCTGTGCACTCTTTACCTGCGGTGTGACCACCTCGTTAAACATGCTATCCACGAAGATCTCAGCTTCGCGGATGCTCCACAGTGACTCCAGCCGCAGCTCCAGCTCCGAAACGCAGATTTTGAGTAGCTGCAGCTGGAGACGCTTCCTGCACATGTGTTCACACTGGACACCGAAAGTGTCCCTGACTTCCCACATAGCACAGGAGGAGCACTCTACGCTGCCGAGCTGCCCTGCCATGTCCTACCCTTAATTTACTCTAATTAAAGAGTAGGGATAAACAGGTCATTTTTCAGGTTGGCAGGCTGTAACTAGTGAGGTGCTGCAAGGATCAGTCCTTGGGCCTCAGCTATTTACAATCTATATTAATGACTTAGATGAAGGGACCGAATGCAATGTATCCAAGTTTGCTGATGATACAAAACTAGAACATAAGAAATAGGAGCAGGCGTAGGCCATTTAGCCCTTCGAGCCTGCTCCGCCATTCAATAAGATCATGGCTGATCTTCTACCTCATCTCCACTTTCCTGAAAGAAAATGGGACAGTAAGCTGTGAGGAGGACAGAGTCTGCAAAGGAATATAGGCAGGTTAAGCAAGAAGGTGGTAGATGGAGTATAATGTGGGGAAATGTGAGGTTATTCACTTTGGTAGGAAGAATAGAAAAACAGAATATTTTTTAAATGGTGAGAAACTATTCAATGTTAGTGTTTAGAAAGATTTAGGTGTCCTCGTACAGGAAACCCAAAGTTAGCATGCAGGTACAGCAAGCAATTAGGAAGGCAAATGGCATGTTGACCTTTATTGCAAGGGGGTTGGAGTACGGAAGTCTTGCTACAATTGTACAGGGCTTTGGTGAGACCACATCTGTAGTACTGTGCACAGTTTTGGTCTCCTTATCTGAGGAAGGACATACTTGCCTTAGAGGCGGTGCAACAAAGATTCACTAGATTGATCCCTGGCATGAGGGGGTTTTGACTGAGGAGAGATTGAGTAGATTGGTCCTATATTCTCTGGAGTTTAGAAGAACGAGAGGAGATCCCATTGAAACATACAAGATTCTGAGGGGGATTGACAGGGTAGATGCTGAGAGATTGTTTCCCCTGGCTGGAGAGTCTAGAACTAGGGGGCATAGTCTCAGGATAAAGAGTCAGCCATTTAAAACTGAGATGAGGAGGACTTTCTTCACTCAGAGGGTTGTGAATCTTTGGAATTTTGGACTGTGAATGCTGAGTCATTGAGTATATTCAAGGCTGAGATAGATAGATTTTTGGACTCTAGGAGAATCAAGGGATACAGGGATCGGGCTGGAAAGTGGAGTTGAGGTCGAAGATCAGCCATGATCTTATTGAATGGCGGAGTACACTCGAGGGGCCGAATGGCCGACTCCTGCTCCTAATTCTTGTGTTCTTATCCCCCATGGAATTTATCCTCCAGGAGCGAAGGGGAAACAACTGAAAAGGGAAAATGAAAGAACTTTACCATAGATGACTTGAAAAAGCAAACGGAAAGAAGACTGCCTATTTGAAGGTGTGAAACTGTCTGACACCGTCAAGAGAAAACTATATTTTAATAAGATTTTAGAGAGTGATGGTGAGCCTTTCTATTCAACATTAAAATACTTGTTAATTTGTTCTGAAACTATTCAGTTAAATCACTAACTGGGACGAGGTAGTGTGTTAAACATAGGTCTTTTGCATCTGAGTCAAGAACAAATCTATACCCATATATGTGAAATTAAATTGCTGCCACCAAATTCAGATCCAACTCTATGACCTTAAATCGGACATTCATGAGGCTCGGTGATGCACTGGTCTTTCACCTCTAGTATTTGCATTCAAATTCATTCTAGAGCGAGAGGATGAAAGTTCTTCCTCTGTTGGCTGTAAAGTCCTATATAAAGAGTTATAGCAGTCATAATCCAGTTCCTAGGAGCATGAGCCTTCATCACAAAACCACTCCTAATTGGCACTAAACTGGCAATTCCATTCTGATGACTGGAAAATGAGCAAATGACACACCGGTGCAGTAGGTGGCGCTCATCTGAAGCACATTGCTGGGCCAGAGGACAGGAATCTTCAGTCTGTTTATAACTGTGCTGTACTTGCTAGGACAATGCAGAGTGAGCTTTACTCCATATCTAACCAGTGCTGCACCTGTCCTGGGAGTGTTTGATGGGATAGTGTAGAGGGAGCTTTACTCTGTATCTAACTGCTCTTTTTTTCAGTTCAAGCTCTGGTCTTTGCAACAATCATTGGCGATAACATATGGAACCAGTTAATCATGTTCAGTGAAAAACTTTAACAAAATCATTGTTCTTCAATGTAATGTCCAGCACCGAAGATGCACAAACATCAAGCAGGCTATTTCCTCAACGTTAAAGGCACTCTATAAACGCAAGTTGTTGTTGTGCAGCTGCCATTTTATTGAATTGTTTGGTCAAAGTGGATTCACCCCTTGAAAGTTGATAATTAAATATGCAGTAATAGTTTGAACACGACTGGGTGCGGGCTCCTTTTGATACGGAGTGTTTAACAGTGAATTTTTCATCCTTATCAGGACATTAGCCGAGTATTGTAACTGGGTATCGGATGGACTTCAGCTACAGTCAATTTCCAGCCTCAATGTACTGACAAACTGGCCTAATCTCTCCTGAACGCTGCTTCACTGGAGCTGTTTGGCTTCATAAATCACTGAAAATGTAGAGCATGTAATTGCAATTCTGCACTCACTCTCTCAGATCCTGTCACGTGCAGCTTGTCTAAATGTGGCACATTTAAGGAAAAAGTGTAAGATGAGGCTTGGCACCAGACTGACTGGAAGCACTGGGACTGGGTTACAAGCCGTTGCATACTGTTCCCAGCCACAGTTATCTGTTGATAGTAAACTGATAGCATGAAGCAGTATCATTCGCAGTGTGACAGTCAGTGGGAATTTTGGGGGAGGAGAGCTGTACTCAAGCCTTGTCACAGCAGAGAAATGTGAATTGTCTGTTGTAGAGTGCCATACAGGTAGGGATCCTCCGCTAAACAGGAGTGGCTCCGTGAGCAGTTTAAGACACTCCTTAGTTTCTCTTTTTCAGAACTCACCCAGAATTTAAATGTGGAAGTTCCAACATCACAGTGGGCACCAGGGTGCAGCATTCATGGGCAAAATCAAAGCCCAAAATCTCAGTTAATTATCATTATTGCCAAACAATCTCACTAACTATAGGGATTCTCTTGCCATTCTGTCTCGTTCCTCTTTCAAAATGTGATGAGAAACAGCCTAACGATTTGATATCACAGCTGCCAGTCTATGAGTGGGAGGCTGGGAATTAAAATGGAGCATGTTAATTATATTATCAGAGCGATAACTCCCTATATAGCTTTCCTGTTCCTTACAGCCCTTACACCAGCCACTCAATGCACAGTCCAGCGGCCAACTATGGCTTTTGCAAGTGTGTTGGATCCAATCTAGTTGGTGCTTTCTTCCTCCCCCCCCCCACCACACCCATACCCTCCCACTCAACTGAATTTCTTCAAGTCCTGAGTCTCCTTGAAATAAAGTACTTTCTCCCTTGGTGGTAAATAAGGAAACACTCCTATTGCAATCCCAGGCTGGAATCCTCACCTGTACAGCCCAGGCTGGAATTCCCAGGTGTACTCCATGGGATGGGCTTTACTGGAAAGAAATGGAGGAATGAGTTTCACTTGTCATTTGCTTCACAGATACTTAAGCACAAGTTGTACGCTAAAAGTGTCCTTCCATTTTAACCCCGTAAGCAATATGAGGCACTGCTGTGTCCCAGAGATGCACTCCAATCCAACTACATTTAGTCCCAAGTTCACACTGAGAGACAGGGCCCCTTTCACTGGCTCACACTGTGCTCACCTGCTGCTATGAGCTTCACTGCTGTAGAAAACATTTCTACATCTAACTTACTGAGATAATTGGCAAGGAATCAGTACTGGAACCAACCGATAGAGGAGAATGTTCTCGGAGCACTCCCTGAACAATGGCAGCCAGTTGCTGGTACTTCATCTTTCTCATTCTCCTCCCTGTGCCCACCAACTGTCATCAGTCTTCAAGAGGAGTTAATGTGGAAGTCAAAAAGGCTGATGGAATGTTGGCCTTTATCTCAAGGGGGCTGGAATTCAAAAGTGAGGAAGTGATGCTTCAGTTGTACAGAGCCTTGGTCAGACCCCATCTGGAGCATTGTATTCAGTTCTGGGCACCAAATCTCTGGAAATATATGTTGGTATTAGAAGGGGTGCAGAGCAGATTCACCAGAATGATACCAGGGCTTAAAGGGTTAAATTATGAAGACCAGTTGCATAAAGTCGGCTTGTATCCCTTGAGTTTAGAAGGTTGAAGGGTGATCTAATTGAGTTGTTTAAACTGATAAAGGGATTCGCTAGGCTGGAAAGGGAGAAACTATTTCCTCTGGTGGGGAATCCAGACCAAGGGGGCACAATCTTCAAATTAGAGCCAGGCATTTTACGAGGGAAATCAGAAAGCACAGGAAACACAATGGATATTGGAAATCTATAACTAAAGGCTGTGGATGGAAACTTTCAAGACTGAGACTTATAGATTTTTGTTGGGTAAGGGCATTAAGGGATATGGAGTTGAGTTACAGATCAGCCATGATCTAATTGAATGGCAAAACAGGCTCGAGGGGCTGAATGGCCAATTCCTGTTCCTATGTTTACCATCTGGAACCTTTTAAAGAGGGACCTTCAACATCAGGCTAAGACAGGACTGAAGTATTTATTGAACCGATTTCTTCCTCATCTTCTGAAAGTGCTGGCCTGTGTTGTGATATGACTCCTCACATAGTTGCAGTTCTCCAGTACCCCACCAACATAGCCAGTCATGTAAGGTGAGCGCAGACTGAATGCTGGCAGGCTAATGATCAGGAGCGGGGGCTTGGGGGGAATTTTCCCAGCCCTGAGGAGGCGGGATGGAGGTGGGACTGCCTGGAAAATGGCAGAAACTGGGAGCGGCTGCCATCTTCCCGGGAGGCGGGTCCCCGAGTCGAGCAGCGACACGTCTCCTCAAGGCGGGAAGGGGATTACAGCCAATTAACTGCCTGTTAACAGGTAGTTAACAGGCAGTTTTGAGGCTTATCCCCATTTTGCCCCTGCAAGTGCGGGCTCCCCAACAGCTGTGAACCTCGCCAGGGTCAGCGAGGTGAGCAGTGAGTCTGCGGGGGTGAGAGGGATCGAAAAGTGCGCTGTGGAGGTGAGTGATGGGTGCAAGTGTGGAGAGGTAAGTATGAGAGTTGAGTGTAAAGTGTTGGAAAAAGTTTACTTACCTTTGTTTCTTCCTGCAGGCTTCAACCCTTGGGGATCCGGAGGTGCCTCATTTCAACGGCAGAGATGACAGAATGGCTGCTGCATTCTCAGATGCAGCAACCATCTGATTTCTGCTGAGGAAAGAGGTTTTGGTGAGTCTTTGTGCAAGGACTCACCTTAGAACAGAGATTGTCAGTGTTTGACAGCTTCTCAAAGCTGTCAAACGCTGACAATTCATCTGTCAAAAATTTTTGACAGATGAAACGTCATACGCTGATGTCCTCTGTCACCGGCTTCCCCTTAATTGGCTGGCTAAGCCCGCAGGGCGGGCTTAACAAAGTCAATCAAGGGAAAAGAGCGTGGGTTGGCCAGACGTCATTGGAGGCGGGACTAAAACCCGACAACCAGCAGCCCCGCCCCCAACGCGCCCGCATTGATAAAATCCAGCCCATGACTCTCTTTAACCCTGACTGAGATCAGCAGAGTGTAAAGAACATTCACTTGGGTGAGGTACTGGAGGCTGCCTGGAGGGTTCTGGTGGCTGTGGAACTGTACCTCAGTGAAAGCATGAGAGGAGAGGAAACTGAGCATTTTTATTGTTTAAGAATCAGTTAGAATAATAAAAACCTCATACTGATGCAGGTTTTTAATTCTGTAAATCTGAGTTGGATACAAGGTTCTCGATCTTTTCTCTTGCAGTTGAGATCATACGACCTGTGCGTATAGATTACAGCAGGGATCCATTACTCTCCATTTCAATTCAGTTCCACTGTACGGCACACCCTTGTTTTATAACAGTGCCCAGGAGCCAAGCAAAAGTGTCTGATAATGAGAGTGGCGTCAGTACTGAGAGTGTATTAATTTATATGGAGCAGCAGCTGTGATTGTTTAGGAAAGTAATACGTTAACAAACCACATTACAATGTCTATCACAGTAATCACACACAGGGGAATGAAATCCATAGAATTAAAATAGACAACTTCAGGAACAGCATTTTCATAAATTCCCAGTACTGTATGTGGATGGTTCCCTTCTCAGTAAGATCTTGTGCTGTCATTGAACACTGGTCACTCACTGCTGCCTTGGGTTCTCTCCTGCAGCTTCTGTACTCAGCGATGTTACCAGTTCAGGTCTAGCTTCACTTTCTCTTTTGTTCCAATGTTCTCCCCTTGTCTCCTGTAGGTGCTGACTCTGGCTGGAGGACAGTTCCACAGGTGCTGGAACCCAGGACCCTCTGGTCTGTATAGCTCAGCTCCACTCAGGGAAGTGCATCTGTGCTTTTATTTCAGTGATGCACCTTTCATTCTTCAACTAATTTCCCTGCCCATTTCTTCAGTGTTGCCGAGGCCAGGGATGGGGAGGGAGTAGGGGTTATCTACTCTCAGCATTCTTCCACTGCTGCTCTTAGTTGACTACTAGGAGATATTTAAAGATAGCTCACTATCTGATTTACACTCATAGCCTGGCCACAACTCAATGGCCGCGAAATTCGGTATGTTAGCGCCTGGCTAGGACACTAAGGGATTAGTGCCCGGCCGCAGTGAATCCAATGCCACACACGACCTTCAGTGGTGAATTAGCGCTGGCACTAACTGTTAGCGCCTAGGCCTCTAGCGCCTCTCACATGGTGACGTCAATGCGTGTGCAACACCTCATTAATGGCCCCAATGCAAAATTGCCTTTTGCTCCCTGCTTTAGCGCCTCGCGCCGACAACACCAGTAAGAGGAGGCGTTGTGCACTCGGAAGTGCGCTGCAGGAGTGGTAATTAAAGGGAATGCTTCCATGTTGCTTGAACATCACTAAAAATGCGCTTTCAGTGATTGCACCATTTATTACTTGCACCAGTCTGCTGCCTGGACAAATTGTTTTACACCTTTTCCTCAAACATCTCCAAATGCTGCACTTGCTGAAAGTGATGGGGACTGCAATGGCAGTCGCCCAGATCGCGTTGAAAATCACCACTGATGACTGAGGTTATACAGCGTAATTGGCCCTTCCCTTTAAGAGATGGAAGCAGCCTGTGTGATTAAAGAGTGCCGTTTGGACTGCGCGTGACCTTCTTTATCGCTCTGCCAGTAGTGTCCCGCTCTCAGAGGTTAGCGCCCTAAGTTAGGAGTGTAGCGCTTGATTTAGCGCTCCACTTCTCTCTTGGAGCGCTAACAATGAATTTCACGGGAGTCGAAAATGATTAGCACTCGGCACTAATTCTTCAACTTTTAAAGTGTCTTCTCCATTAGTGTCCTCACTCCTTATACAGCATAGCAAAGAGCAGATCCTCGATGGAGTAGTCATTGATCATGCATCAATGCGCTACAATTGCATGCAAACTACAAACTGGGAATGCTAGCGTACTGGTAATGTCACTGGGCTAAGTACTCCAGCAGGCCTGGACTAATGATCCAGAGATATGAGTTCAAATCCCACCATGGCAGCTGGGGAATTTAAATTCAGTTAATTAAATAAATCTGGAATTTAAAAAAAAGCTAGTGTCAGTAATGGTGACCATGAAACTATCGGATTGTCGTAAAAACCCATCTGGTTCACTAATGTCCTTTAGAAAAGGAAATCTGCCGTCCTTACCCGGTCTGGCTTATATGTGACTCCAGACCCACAGCAATGTGGTTGACTCTTAACTGCCCTCTGAAATGGCCTAGCAAGTCATTCAGTTGTTACGAAATGAAAGAAACCGGACGGACCACCTGGCATCGACCTGGACACGGCAATGGCATACCCAACCCTACAAGGTCTTCCTCACCAACATCTGGGGACTTGTGCCAAAATTGGGAGAGCTGTCCCACCGACTAGTCAAGCAACAGCCTGACATAGTCATACTCACAGAATCATACCTTTCAGCCAATGTCCCAAACTCCACCATCACCATCCCTAGGTATGTCCTGTCCCACCGGCAGGGCAGACCCACCAGGGGTGGCGGCACAGTGGTATACAGTCAGGAAGGAGTGGCCCTTGGCGTCCTCAACATTGACTCCGGACCCCATGAAGTCTCATGGCTTCAGGTCAAGCATGGGCAAGGAAACCTCCTGCTGATTACCACCTACCGCCCTCCCTCAGCTGATGAATCAGTGCGACTCCATGTTGAAAACCACTTGGGAGTAGCAAGGGCACAGAATGTACTCTGGGTTGGGGGACTTCAATGTCCATCACCAAGAGTGGCTCGGTAGCACCACAACTGTCCTGAAGGACA
Source organism: Squalus acanthias (assembly GCA_030390025.1). Taxonomy (NCBI): domain Eukaryota; kingdom Metazoa; phylum Chordata; class Chondrichthyes; order Squaliformes; family Squalidae; genus Squalus; species Squalus acanthias. The sequence continues at coordinate 19,200,981 of CM059442.1, read as the reverse complement.
TAACTGCCAGTCTGGGCCTGCGACAGGTGGTGAGAGAACCAACATGAGGGAAAAACCTACTTGACCTCATTCTCACCAATCTACCTGTCGCAGATGCATCTATCCATGACAGTATTGGTAGCAGAGACCACCGCACAGTCCTTGTGGAGACGAAGTCCCATCTTCACACTGAGAAACACCCTCCATTGTGTTGTGGGGCACTACCACCGTGCTAAATGGGATAGATTCAGAACAGATCTAGCAGCTCAAAACAGGGCATCTATGAGGCGCTGTGGGGCAGCAGCAGAATGGTATTCCACCACAATCTGTAACCTCATGGCCCAGCATATCCCTCACTCTACCATTACCATCAAGCCAGGGGACCAACCCTGGTTCAACGACAAGTGTAAAAGAGCATGCCAGGAGCAGCACCAGGTGTACCTAAAAATGAGATGCCAACCTGGGGAAGCTGCAACACAGGACTACATGCATGCCTAAAAAGCGGAAGCAGCATGCTATAGACAGGGCTAAGCGATCCCACAATCAACGGATCAGATCAAAGCTCTGCAGTCCTGCTACATCCAGTCATGAATGGTGGTGGACCATTAAACAACTAACTGGAGGAGGAGACTCCATGAATATCTCCATTCTTAATGATGGTGGAGCCCAGCACGTGAGTGCAAAAGACAAGGCTGAAGCGTTTGCAACCATCTTCAGCCAGAAGTGCCGAGTGGATGATCCATATCGGCCTCCTCCTGAGGTCCCCACCATCACAGAAGCCAGTCTTCAGCCAATTTGATTCGCTCCATGTGATATCAAGAAACGGCTCAGCGCATTGGATACAGCAAAGGCTATGGGCCCTGACAACATCCCGGCTATCGTGCTGAAGACTTGTGCTCCAGAACTAGCCGCGCTTCTAGCCAAGCTGTTCCAGTACAGCTACAACACTGGCATCTATCCGACAATGTGGAAAACTGCCCAGGTATGTCCTGTCCACAAAAAGCAGGACAAATCCAATCCGGCCAATTACCGCCCCATCAGTCTACTCTCAGTCATCAGCAAAGTGATGGAAGCTGTCATCAACAGTGCTATCAGGCGGCACTTACTCACCAATAACCTGCTCACTTATGCCCAGTTTGGGTTCCGCCAAGACCACTCTGCTCCCGACCTCATTACAGCCTTAGTCCAAACATGGACAAAGGAGCTGAATTCCAGAGGTGAGGTGAGAGTGACTGCCCTTGACATCAAGGCAGCATTTGACTGAGTGTGGCATCAAGGAGCCCTATTAAAACTGAAGTCAATGGGAATCAGGGGGAAAACTCTCCACTGGCTGGAGTCATACCGAGCACAAAGGAAGATGGTTGTGGTGATTGAAGGTCAATCATCACAGCCCCAGGACATCACTGCAGGAGTTCCTCAGGGCAGTGTCCTAGGCCCAACCATCTTCAGCTGCTTCATCAATGGCCTTCCCTCCAACATAAGGTCAGAAATGGGGATGTTCGCTGATGACTGCACAGTATTCAGTGCCATTCACAACTCTTCAGATAATGAAGCAGTCCATGCCTGTATGCAACAAGACCTGGACGACGTTCAGGCTTGGGCTGATAAGTGGCAGGTAACATTCGCGCCACTGAAGTGACAGGCAATGACTATCTCCAACAATCGAGAGTCTAACCACCACCCCTTGACATTCAATGGCATTACCATCGCCGAATCCCCCACCATCAACATCCTGGGGGTCACCATTGACCAGAAACTTAACTGGACCAGCCACATAAATACTGTGGCAACAAGAGCAGGTCAGAGGCTAGGTATTCTGCGGCGAGTATCTCACCTCCTGACTTCCCAAAGCCTTTCTACCATCTACAAGGCACAAGTAAGGAGTGTGATGGAATACTCTCCACTTGCGTGGATGAGTGCAGCTCCAACAACACTCAAGAAGCTCGACACCATACAGGACAAAGCAGCCCGCTTGATTGGCACCCCATCCAGCACCTTAAACATTCACTCCGTCCACCACCGGCGTACCGTGGCTACAGTGTGTACCATCTACAAGATGCACTGCAGCAACTTGCCAAGGCTTCTTCGGCAGCACCTCCCAAACCCGCAACCTCTACCACCTAGAAGGACAAGGGCAGCAGCCGCATGGGAACACCACCACCTCCAAGTTCCCCTTCAATCACACACCATTCTGACTTATAAGTATATCACTGATCCTTCATCGTCGCTGGGTCAAAATCCTGGAACTTCCTACCTAACAGCACTGTGGGAGTACCTTCACCACACGGACTGCAGCGGTTCAAGAAGGCGGCTCACCACCACCTTCTCAAGGGTAATTAGGGATGGGCAATAAATGCTGGCTTTGCCAGCGACACCCACATCCCATAAAATAATTTTTTTTTTTAAATTGCTGCTCTAATACATACCTCAATGCTACCCAAGTGCAAATTTGCAGAGACATAAGGTAGAGAGGTCAACACACCATATTCGGCAGATTAACTCCCAGAAAATTGGGATCTCTGCACCCAAATCACCAAGCTGTACTTTCATTGGTAGTAATTTTGATGTTGGGCAATAGTGTAAAGCAGGCAATATCGAATCAGCCGCCTGTTATACATCTCTCCCCATTTTCATTTCCACTGACTTCAATATAACTGAATCAATATTGCCTGCTTTACCCTATTGCCCAAAGTCAAAATTACCCCCACTGAGCGAGGCTCCATGCCGGAGCTTAACCTATAATCTCCATGTAAGGATGTATATCCAGAAATAAGTTGCTGTTAGTAGCAGACAAACACTTACCGTGTTCTTCTGACTCAGTTTAACAAAACTGTTCTGCACCTCCTCAGAAACTGACATTACAAAGTCTGCACCAGTAATCCTCAGTTCAGTATTCTAACTCATTTAAGTATCAGCTGTGGCTAAGTTGGTAGCATCCTTGCTTCTGAGTCAGAAGGTTGTGGGTTCAGAGTCCCACTCCAGAGACTTGAGCACAAAAATTTAGGCTGATGTTACAGTGCAGTGCTGAGGGACTGCTGCACTATCAGAGGTGCCATTTTTCAGATGTGACGTTAAACCAAGGCCCTGTCAAGTGGACGTAAGAGATCCCATGGCAATATTTTGAAGAGGAGCAGGCGAGTTCTCCCCGGTGCCCTGTCCAATATTTATCCCTCAATCAGCATCACAAACAGACTATCTGGTCATTATCACATTGCTTTTTGTGGGAGCTTGCTGTGTGCAAATTGGCTGCCACATTTCCTACATTACAACAGTGACTATGCTTCAAAAAGTATTTTATTGGCTGTAAAGCGCTTTATGATGTCCGGTAGTCATGCAAGGCGCTATATAAATGCAAGTTTTTCTTTCTTCTCATTTTAAATAAACATAGGAACAGGAGTAGGCCATTTAGCCCCTTGAGCCTGTTCTGCCATTCCATGAGATCATGGCTGATCTGCAACCTAACTCCATATACCTGCCTTTGGCCCAATCAGGTGGGCCAAGGCACTGGTTAAGAACGAGAAATTATCATTAACCAGGGCTGAGGAGAATAGTTTAGTTTCCCAGGGGCCAGAGGTCCAGTACAGACGATTGGCACAAAGTAAATGCATTGTGGAAGCTGACAAGAACATGATTCAGTGCTGCTGGTCTCATGTTGAAAAAGTAGAACTCCTTTCTGCTGATATGTGGCACAGCATTCTAGATAGGGGGCAGAATGGCTACATGGGTGCAATCAACCAACTCAGGGAAAATGATGGGTTTGTTATGAAGCAGAAGGCCATCCTGAATAAAGCTTCATACATCTCTGGGCAGGAAGCTGGGTGACATTTCAGGTGTCACTAGCATGAGCCTGGAAAGAACCAGGCCCATAGAAACTGTGGACCATGGTGACCTTAATGATCACTGGCATTGCCGTCCATATTGCACCATTTGTAGGAGATGCCCATCACTTGGTCACTGCCTCTGTGCTAAGCCTTAGTCTCCTGAGGTGTTGCTTTTCAGTCAGTCCCAAGTCATTGTGTCTGGGATGGTACAACCAATGGGTGATATAGCAGTGGGTTCTGACAGTGTGTTTTTAGTGCCATTTGCTACCTCTGCCATTTCTGCTGATCTTCCTCAACCAAGTTGAGTGCTACGGTACCAGTGAATGTAACTGTCAGGGTGGTGTGCATACAGAATAGCATCGTGAGTCTTGAATCTCATAAAGGTAGTAGTTTCCTGCTTAGTTCCCACAGCTAAGTAGTTCCTACGTTACAACAGTGACTACACTTCATTGGCTGTAATGCACTTTGGGATGTCCAGTGGTCATGCAAGGCGCTATATAAATGCAAGTCTTTCTTTTCTTTCTAAGATACTAGCTTTGTTACAACATCTGTTTCGTACAGTCAGCACAATACATCGCCCATGTGATGCAGAAACTCTCCGATTTGGGGTTTGTTCCCAACTGTGGTGCTAATGAGGCTGACAGTAATAACACATACACTTCTGCACACGTGACGCATGAGCCCTTCTACTTGAAGTCTTTGCAATGAGAGACATAGTTCAGTGGGTGGGGCACACTTGCTATGCCACACTCATGATTTTGTTGCACTCTGTTAACTTTACACCATTTCTGTGCTAGAGTCTCCTGGCGAGTGTCACTGTCAGGATATAAGCCTGGGAACTATAGTAGCTATGTTAATGGAAGGAGGGGGCTCACCGTGTGTTACCAATGCTTTCCTGGAGCTGGCCCACCTGCCCATTTCTACGTTTTTGGTTTCTGTCTTTCAGATACACTTGGAGGTGAGCCCTCACTCTGTGCTTCCTTCAGAGTTTTGCTTGCCCTGATATCTAGGTAAAGCATTATAATGTGCCCATAATAACAGAGAACCCTTTCTTAGATTACTTTAACCATTGGTTCTATCCTCTGCTTCCATGGATCCTCCTTCTCCTCAAATTGATTTCAATGGAATGAAAATCAGGCTGGTTGTATAAAGGGCATGTACCCGCCATGCCAGATTACTGCCGAGCAGTGAAGATGAAAATCTACCCTCCGTGTATTTTTACAGTAGTTGTTAAAACTTTACTAGTTTCTCAAAGTAGAAAGTAAGAATAGTTTGTAATTCTTGAGCTAAAATTATGCTCCAATTCCTCTGTTACACTGTGATTCTTTAATCCTTTTCTCACCAACTATAGAAGTTGTCTGAAGCTGCCTGAAATGAGCTTCCGACCACATATCCGCAGCATAACTAAGAACGCCTATTTCCACCTCCATAACATCACCCGTCTCCGCCCTTGCCTCAGCTCATCTGCTGCTGAAACCCTCATCCATGCCTTTGTTACCTCTAGACTTGACTATTCCACCGCACTCCTGGCTGGCCTCCCACATTCTACCCCACGTAAACTTGAGGTGATGCAAAACTCGGCTGCCCATGTCCTAACTTATACCAAGTCCCATTCACCCATCGCCCCTGTGCTCGCTGACTTACATTGGCTCCCGGTTAAGCAACGCCTCAATTTCAAAATTCTCATTCTTGTTTTCAAATCCCTCCATGGCTTTGCCCCTCCCTATCTCTGTAATCTCCTTCAGCCCCACAACCCCCCGAGATATCTGCGCTCCTCTAATTCTGACCTCTTGAGCATCCCTGATTATAATCGCTCAACCATTGTGGTCGTGCCTTCTGTTGCCTAGGCCCTAAGCTCTGGAATTCCCTGCCTAAACCTCTCCACCTCTCTCTCCTCCTTTAAGACGCTCCTTAAAACCTACCTCTTTGACCAAGCTTTTGGGCACCTGCCCTAATTTCTCCTCATGTGGCTCGGTGTCAAATATTTTTGTCTTTTAATACTCCTGTGAAGCACCTTGGGACGTTTTACTATGTTAAAGGCGCTACATAAATACAAGTTGTTGTTGTTTATCAAATTCTCTTCAGAAGTTCCAGTCACACAGGGAGTCTTCAGGGGCTGCAGATCCGACTCATTCATTTGAAAAGTGCAATTGATAAATATCTCTGAACAGACCATTGAATTCAAATTCTTGTCAATCAGACACATATTTATCAATCACACAGCAAGTTTGCGTTTCAATTGAATGGCTTTGCTCCTTCCTCAAGCAAACTGCTCGGCGACTAATTATGCCATTGTCACAACAATATATTGAGTTAAGCTGGGACTTTATGAGGGTAAAGCTGGTTTTTAACCCCTTATGTACTATGACAATTAAAAAAGCCCACACAAAGTTAAATCTCAGACAAAAATGCTTTTAGTGGACAAAGGGAAATGGCTAGATTGCAGTAGCGCAAAATTCAAATCTAAAGAAGAGAACCTGCAAAGAAAGCTTCGCGGAGAGGCAGTGCCTGGTTCCTAAGACAATGAGCAAGGATTGGAGGGAGAGTGCGCACTGGGTACGTTGCTATAGCAACTGCATCACTTCCATCAGCTCTAACTCTGTCCTGACTGATATGAATCATAACAAATGTTTTTCATTAAATTTGTTGATATCAGTAATAACCAACTGAACACACGTGGCAATCTTGATTTCCACAGAAAGGAATAGATGAGGCAACTGGTATTTCTGTAGGATTGAGAAAGGTGACCTTTATTTTTTATCAGTCTTTTTAAAAATATTAAGCTTGATTTTGTGTGCAATGGTATTTTATTTCATCTGTGTACTTGTTTTTATAGGGTGCTATCCTGTCAGGAGTAAAGGAGTACTAGCAGGTTAATGTAAAATAAACACTTTAAGGGGAATGGCAAATCAGAGAGGGATGCCATTTTATCTTGTGTGCAAGCAATGCAATCATTTTCTCAACAACAATTAACTGATATTTGTTTACAAAATAGCACAAATATATTATCTAACAGCTCTTTAACACTGACAGTACCCTTTTAATGAAATTGCATTGCATATTTTTTATGTCACATACTGACTGCACCCATCGGTAACATCAACCAGCCTTTTTCTATAAATGTTTGTTAAATAATTTTAAACAACCTTTAATTGGGAGAGATAAAAGAGCGTTGACTGAACCAACAAATTCACAGGAAAATGGAAGGTATTTTTTTTTACGAATGATTGCACTGTTGAGCCCTTTAGACTCTGTCCCATTGATCTGCTGTGCTGTCCACTTAAAGCCCACCCTGACAGACTTCGCTATCACCTCTCTGTTTGATGGGAGCTGAAGAAAGCCACTGAAAGGCAAGCTATTCTCATTCACTATTTTGAAGCATTAAGTTTGTGAAACAATAAACCTTTTATCTGTAACATAGCATATAGCAACCGCTGCAAGGGTGAACGGTTGAGCTTTGTGTCCATCTGACTTTTGAACATAAATAAAAATAGAATACTGCCCTATTTAGTTTTTAATAATCTCAATGGTTTGGGTAAGCTTACATATTTCTGTCTGATGGTACAAAAATCAAGTCAATTGCAAAGTGTAACAACTACCTTTATTTCAATATTGAATATATTGATCTTGCCAGGTAAACACTATTTCCTGTCTGCCCCAGTGAAGTAAACTCTAAAATGACTGCAGATGTGAACCCTGATGTGATCACCCTCGCCACATCCTTCATATCCAGTGTTTGAATTTATGATCCACTTCCTCAAGCTGCAGATAATGTGAAAGATGCTCTCACTGTCCGACATTGTTTGAAATGGTCTACTAACACTAAACACTTAATCTCAACTGATCCAGAACAACCTGCGTTTGGTTCAATTTGTACCCATTTGGACTTGTAGGTTTCTAACTCTTTAAAATAGTAATGGTGGTGTACATACACAGCAAAGTAACGTGCGTATAACAGACCCTGATCCATCACTAAGGCACTTAGTGGCAGGCATGACTGCAAAGGGTCATTGTGATTTGATTCCTAGACATAGATGGGAGAGAATTGAGACACGAGAAAGAAAGTCAGAGAGACAGAGAAAGAAATGAGAGAGATGAAAGTAATCAAGAAATAAGGCTAAGGGAGAGAGACAAGAGAGGCAGACAGGAGGTAGCAAGTGTCAGAAGGTGGAGACTGACAGAAAAGAGATTGGAAAAGAGACAAAAATCTGGAGAATGAGACCATGAAACAAAGGGGAGAGTACTGTGAAAGATGGAGAGTGAGGAATGGGCAGATGATCGAGAGAGAGAAAGCAAGAGATTCAGACAGGACAGCGCCTCTAACTTTCTTGATGGAAGCTCCTTAACAGCTCCTTGTGTTGACCTGACTGTGTAACTGAAATATTATTACAGGGTAAAGACCAACTGCTGTGAAATAATGTTTGAAGTCCACTTTTATTTATTTTTTGGCTGAGGTTTTGTAATCTGTTGTTTAAAGTGTTCAATTAACAGTGCCTGCTGCATGTGCAATTCATTTGCGGGCTGCCACGCAGCTGTGAAATTTTACTGACTTCATAAAAAAAGAAAATAGCAGCCGAATGCTAAATACAGGTCCTGGGGCTCGGCCCTGAGACACATCTGTAACCATTTTCCACCATAAACACCCATTCCATTTCTTTAATGCTGATCATTGTTGCTGTGCCTGTGGTCGGAAAGCTCTAATAATATTTTATTTGTTCTCTTATCTGTTTATTGGGCTGTTTGCACACCTGTATACAAAGAGTGAAAGAATAGTCCATCTAGATTACAACACTAACTTCACAAGCACCGATTGCCACTGCATGGGAGGCAGAGGGGTGAGGTGGTCGAGTCAGCAACATTCCGACTACCTCGAGGTCTGAGTGTCAATTCAGACCAGACTCCCGGGGTGCAAGTGTGTCAGTCTCCTCTTTCTAGCTAACAGAAATATGTTTAAGGCGGTCTCAACTGAATTGTGAATGAGTACGTGGCCGCAGCCTAAAACTGGCCAGGATCAGGCACTGAGTGCCGCTGTGGGGTGCTGTGTGGGACTGAGTGGCACTGATGGGTGTGGAAAATTCAACATCTCAAAATGGTGCAGTATGGGACACTCTATTGAAGTTGGGATTCTTGACCCGTTTGGCCTGTAATAAAGAGTGCTTTACTGTGTACCTGTCCTGGGAGTGTTTGATGGCACAGTGTAGAGGGAGCTTTACTCTGTATCTAACCCGTGCTGTACCTGCCCTGGGAGTGTTTGATGGGACAGTGTAGAGGGAGCTTTACTCTGTATCTAACCCGTGCTGTACCTGTCCTGGGAGTGTTTGATGGCACAGTGTAGAGGGAGCTTTACTCTGTATCTAACCCATGCTGTACCTGTCCTGGGAGTGTTTGATGGGACAGTGTAGAGGGAGCTTTACTCTGTATCTAACCCGTGCTGTGCCTGCCCTGGGAGTGTTTGATGGCACAGTGTAGAGGGAGCTTTACTCTGTATCTAACCCGTGCTGTACCTGTCCTGGGAGTGTTTGATGGGACAGTGTAGAGGGAGCTTTACTCTGTGTCTAACCCGTGCTGTACCTGTCCTGGGAGTGTTTGATGGGACAGTGTAGAGGGAGCTTTACTCTGTATCTAACCCGTGCTGTACCTGTCCTGGGAGTGTTTGATGGGACAGTGTAGAGGGAGCTTTACTCTGTGTCTAACCCATGCTGTACCTGCCCTGGGAGTGTTTGATACTGATGCAATATTGAAAAGTTCAATTTTCCAGCATATCTCCATTGGTGAGCACATGATTCACATAAAATAGTGCTTAAGTAACAGCTCTGATTGATGGTGGGTGCTATTCACTCAGCAGTCCCAAAGCATATGGTTGGCTTTTCTTACACAAGGCAGCTTGATCTTTCCTGTGCTGTACCTTATCAATGCAGCCTTTATTGTGTTTGAAAATTTGCTGCTTTATCACCAGTATCCATTATTCTGCATTTTGTCATATTTGATGCCAGTTAACTACACAGCCAATAAATGACTGTAGATATCAGTGGTCCATATCAGTCTTCTTCTAACATTGCTGCTTTCCCTCACAGCTTCAAGTCACCTATATAATCAGACATTGTCCTTACAACACCCTTCTTGACATCATTAACATATATATGCCCTTAACACCAAAACACCGCAATGACAGGTGTCTCAGGGTATGAACAGCACCAACGTACAAGGTCAACACTGCGGCATACTGGCCTCAACATCTTTCACTAACCATTGGAATTGAAGTCCTTAATATTCATGTTTTTTTAGTGAGAAGAAAAGACAAAAGGTTAAGGCTCGTACGATGAGTCACAAGAAAGAGGGGGGGGAAAAAGAGGGAAAAAAAGAGGTTAATCAGGAGGAAGTGATGCCTTACTTGGTTTTTGAAACCGTGAAGATTGTGGGGGTAAGGGGAGACTGAGAATGATAAGCAGTTTTACAGATTTGAGATTCTGGGAAAGAGTGAGTTAGAGCAGGAAATGGTCTTCTAAGTCTTGGGGCAGTGGGGATGTAGGAAGTGGGGAGATTCAGTAGGATGGAATATTTGGGGCTTAGAAGGAACACAAGAGGAAAGTTCAAAGGAGCACTTGCCACAGTATTGTTGCAAGAGAAGTGAATGTGTTTCAGCGTGAGAGGGAGCCTCCCCATAGATCACACTTACCAATCCAAACTGAGAGAGCGTGGGCGGGGGCGGGGGAGGGGCTGCTCATTCACTGCATAGTCATGCTGGCTCAACCTTTCCTTGTGGCAAAACCGCTGATTCAATTTCAATTTACTGCTCTCGAGCCTGATGAGGGGAGATGAAGGAAAAAAATTATAGGTTAAATAAAAAAATTAAAATGAATAACACACAAAATGACGAGGCATACAGTATATGATTTTACCCACCTCTGTGATATAATGGAAAATCTAAATGTCCCATTAGGGACTTCCCATCCCAAGGGGGCAGTACGCTATGAGGGATTCTCATCACCTACTTCGTACCCTTCCCCTTCAGACGCATTCTCTGCCAAATATTCTATTTCTTCAGCTTTTAACCCCTTCATGACAATAGCCATTTGCCTGCACCAAGATCATTAGAGGAGACATCAAATCTCATTTTTTTTTTCTATTTTGAAGTTTCAGTCAATCACTCTAATTGCCCCCAATGACTGAATGTGTCTAAACAGTGTGAAGCAGGCCATGGAAGCCGGAAGGCTTAGGTTTTGTGCTATTAGCAGATCTCAGCAAGGGCTTACATTTGGCTCCTGGGCTAGGCAGCAGAAAAATCAGCCAGGGCTCCCGTTCTTAATTACCATCCAGTGATGTAATGGTTGAATTTCATTAAACATGTACCGATATATTTTAAAAGTTCAATTATACATTTTTTTTTCAAACAAGCTATTAATAAATTCTGACTGTGGGAGATCTATCCAGGTATCCTGACTGTGGAATAGGTCCAGGGAAGTCCTAATCAAATTTAGAGGGCTCTGGTCAGGCTGCACCTTGAATGCTGTGTCCAGTTCTGGTCACTGAGACACAGGCGAGACATTCAAGCTGTGGAGGTACAAGGCTTATCTCATAGGGATAAGAGTAGACCACTTAGTCCCTCGAGCCTGTTCCGCCATTCAATGAGTTTATGGCTGATCTGCAACTTAACTCCATATATCCGCCTTTGTCCCATATCCCTTAATGCCAAGTGTCAGCTGTGGCTCAGTTGGTAGCACACTCACTCTCTGAGTCAGAAGGTTGTGGGTTCAAGTCCCACTCCAGGAACTTGAGCACATAAAGCTAGACTGATACTCCAGTGCAGTGCTGAGGGAGTGCTGCACTGTCGGAGGTGCCATCTTTCGGATGAGATGTTAAACCAAGGCCCCGTCTGCTTGCTCAGGTGGACGTAAAAGATCCCATGGCACTATTTCGAAGAAGAGCAGGGGAGTTATCCCCAGTGTCCTGGCCAATATTTATCCCTCTACCACCATAACAAAAACAGATTATCACATTGCTGTTTGTGGGACCTTGCTGTGCGCAAATTGGCTGCTGCATTTCCTACATGACAACAATGACTCCACTTCAAATAGTACTTAATTAGCTGTAAAGTGCTTAGAGACATCCGGTGGTCGTGAAAGGCGCTATATAAATGCAAGTCTTTCTTTATTTCATTGGTTAACAAAAATCTATCAATCTCCATTTTAAAATTAACAATTGATATAGCGTCAATTGCCGTTTGCGGGAGAGAGTTCCAAACTTCTATCACCCTTTATGTGTAGAAGTGCTTCCTAATTTCACTCCTGAAAGGTCTGGCTCTAATTTTTAGACTGTGCCTCCTAGTCCTAGACTCCCAACCAGCAGAAATAGTTTCTCCCTATTTACTCTACCTGTTCCCCTTTAATATCTTGAAAACTTTGATCAAATCACCACTTAACCTTCTAAATTCTGGGGAATACAAACCTAATTTGTGTAATCTCTCCTCATAATTTAACCCTTGGAGTCAGGTATCATTCTGGTAAACCTACTCTGCACTCCCTCCAAGGCCAATATATCCTTCCTAAGGTGTGGTGCCCAGAACTGCTCACAGTGCTCCAGGTGTGGTCTAACCAGGGTTTTGTATAGCTGTTGCATAACCTCTACCCCCTTGTATTCTTGTCCTCTAGATATAAAGGCCAGCATTCCATTAGCCTTTTTGATTATTTTCTGTACCTGTTCATGATATTTTAATGATCTATGTACCTGGGCCCCCAAGTCTCTTTGGACCTCCACTGTTTTTAGCTTTTCACCATTTAGAAAGTACCCTGTTCTATCCTTTGTAGGTCCAAAGTGGATGACTTCACATTTGCCAACATTGAAATCCATTTGCCACAGTTTTACCCATTCACTTAATCTATCAATATCCCTTTGTAATGTTATGCTTCCATCTACACTGCCTACAATGCCACTTATCTTTGTGTCATCGGCAAATTTGGATATGTGGCTTTCTATCCCATCATCTAAGTCTTTAATAAATACGGTGAATAGTTGAGGCCCCAACACAGATCCCTGCGGGACACCAATAGTCACATTCTGCCAATTAAAGTACCTGTCCATTATCCCTACTGCCTGCCTCCTGCCGCTCAGCCAATTTCCTAACTAGGTCAGTAATTTGCCTTCAAATCCATGGGCTTCAACCTTAGTTAACAGTCTCTTATGGGGAACTTTATCAAATGCCTTCTGGAATTCCATATACATAACATCGATATACATTTCCCTGTCCACTACTTTAGTCATCTCTTCAATCAGGTTCGTCAGGCATGACCTACCTTTCACAAATCCATGCTGGCTCTCCCTGATCAGCTGACAATTTTCAAGGTGTTCAGTCACCCTATCCTTAATTATAGACTCTAGATTTTTCCCAACAACAGATGTTAGGCTAACTGGTCTATAATACTCTGGTTTCCCTCTTTTACCATTCTTAAATAGAGGCGTGACATGCGCAATTATCCAATCTAAAGGAATGGTTCCTGAATCAATAGACCTTTGGAAGATTATAGTTAGGGCATCTGCAATGTGCTCACTTACTTCCTTTAAAACCCTGGGACGGAAATCATCTGGCCCTGGAGATTTGTCACTCTTTAGAGCCATTATTTTCTTCATTACTGTTATTTTGCTTACAATAATTTTTGTTGAGTCCCTGTTCCTGATTCAATATTAGTTTCCTTGGGATTTTTGGAATGCTCTTCCTCTACTGTAAATGTCCACCATTTCCTTATTATCATTGACAATATCACTGTTATCAGTTTTCAAGGGGCCAACATTGCTCCTGACCCTCTTTATCCTAATATAAGTGTAAAAAAAATGTGTTGATTTTGATATCCCTAGCAAGTTTCTTTTCATAATCCCTTTTTGTAGCTCTTACAATCTGTTTTGTCACCCCTTGCTGTTCTTTATATCTTTCCCATTCACCAAGATCTGTGCTTTTTTTGCATTTTTGTACGCTTTTTCTTTTAGTGTCAAAAGTCTGAGTTGTCAGGAAAGATCAGAGAAACTTGGGCTTTTAACCTTGAAAGGAGTTGTCTGACAGGTGACCTTATCGAGGCAGATAAAACAGTAAATGATATGGAAAAGGTAAATCCAAATTTAAATTAAATTGCAAGAGCAGAACAAGGGGACACAGGTTCAAACTAGTAAAAGATGAGTTTAGGACTGCTATCAGAAAATGTGTCTTCATATAGAGAATGATAAACGTATGGATTGATTTCTGAAAAAGCAGTGGAGTGAAAGCCCTGAAATTATTAAAGGAACATTTGCATGCTGCAGTGGGAGATTTGGGGGATTTTTCTGAGTGAATTTAGAGGTAATCAATGGCCTTCATCATAATTATCTTGTGAATCGTAACTGTAGGAGATATCTCAATGAGTCTTGGCTCTGAAATTGTATCAATTAATTCCTACCCCAGAAGATTTATCAATACATCTGTCCGTGAATCCTGACTGTAGATCTATCAGTGAATCCTGAATGTAGATCTATCAGTGAATCCTGACTTTTTTTATTCGTTCCTGGGATGTGGGTGTCGTTGGCAAGGCCAGCATTTATTGCCCATCCCTAATTGCCCTTGAGAAGGTGGTGGTGAGCCACCTTCTTGAACCGCTGCAGTCCTTGTAGTGAATGTACTCACACAGTCCTGTTAGGGAAGGAGTTCCAGGACTTTGACTCCGCGACGATGCAGGAACAGCGATATATTTTCAAGTCAGGATGGTGTGTAACTTGGAGGGAAACGTGCAGGCGAAGATGTTCCCAAACGCCTGCTGCCGTTGTCCTTCTAGGAGGTAGAGGTCGCAGGTTTGGGAGGTGCTGTCGAAGAAGCCTTGGCGAGTTGCTGCAGTGCATCTTGTCGATGGTACTGCAGCCATGGTGCGCCAGGTTGCAGAGAGTGAATGTTTAAGGTGGTGGATGGGATGCTAATCAAGCGGGCTACTTTGTCCTGGATGGTGTCAAGCTTCTTGAGCTGCACTCATCCAAGCATGTGGAGAGTATTCCATCACACTCCTGACTTGTGCCTTATAGATGGTGGAAAGGCTTTGGGGAGTCAGGGGGGTGAGACACTAGCTGCAGAATACCCAGCCTCTGACCTGCTCTTGTAGCCACAGTATTTGTGGCTGATCCAGTTAAGTTTCTGGTCAATGGTGACCCCCAGGATGTTGATGGTGGGGGATTCGGCGATGGTAATGCCATTGAATGTCAACGGGCGGTGGTTAGACTCTCGCTTTTTGGAGCTAGTCAATGCCTGGCACTTGTGTGGCGCGAATGTTACTTGCCACTTGTCACCCCAAGCCTGAATATCATCCAGGTCTTGTTGCATTCGGACATGGACTGCTTCATTCTCTGAGGTGTTGCAAATGGAACTGAACACTTTGCAATCATCAGCGAACATCCCCATTTCTGACCTTATGATGGAGGGAAGGTCATTGATGAAGCAGCTGAAGGTGGTTGGGCCTAGGACATTGCCCTGAGGAATTCCTGCAGTGATGTCCTGGGGCTGAGATGATTGTCCACCAACAACCATAACCATCTTCCTTTGTGCTGGGTATGACTCCAGCCAGTGGAGAGATTTCCCCCTGATTCCAATTGACTTCAATTTTACTAGAACTCCTTGATGCCACACTCGGTCAAATGCTGCCTTGATGTCAAAGGCAGTCACTCTCATCTCACCTCTGGAATTTAGCTCTTTTGTCAATGTTTGGACCAAGGCTGTAATGAGGTCAGGCGCTGAGTGGTTCTGGTGGAACCCAAACTGAGCATCGGTGAGCAGGTTATTGGTGAGTAAGTGGCACTTGATAGCACTGTCGACGACACCTTCCATCACTTTGCTGATGATTGGCTGTAGATCTATCAATAAACGAGACGGTAGATCTATCTAAACATGGGGCAGAAATTCATTATAGCCCAGGAATGGGCGCTAACTTTAGAAAAGTTTGGGAATCAGCGCCAGGTGCTAATGATTCAGATTGCATGCAAAATTCAGTCTCATTGCACAAAGCAAGGAGTGGAGAGCTAAATCAAGTGCTAATGGCCTAGCTCAGTGGCGTTAAGCTCGAAGCGCTGACCAGTATCAGGTGCAGTCTAATGACAAGTCATCTTTGCTACAGGCTCTTTTACAGTTCTTAAAGGGGAGGTTCATTGATGCTGCAGTACCTCATTCTCAGCATTACTGGCTGTGTAGCTGACTCAGCAAGCACAAACAGGCCAAGTAGAAGGAGCCAGACGACTCAAGAAGCTGCACTGCTGGCACATCCACACCCCAGGGGAAGAGCCCGCAGATTCAGTGTTGAGGCGTTGGTCCTCGCTGTGGAGAGACGGAGGGCAGTGCTGTACCCAGCAAGTGGCACGAGGCACTCGCCACAAGTCTAATGCACCATGTGGTGGGAGGTAGCGCAGCACGTCTTGGGCAGCACTGTGGTCCCCAGAACCCACATACAGTACAGGAAGAAATTTAACGACCTTACTCGGATGGTCAGGGTGAGTAAATCCTTCACCAAATGCTACATACCACAATCTTCACACAGTGCCCAAAGCACCACACCCCCAGCACTCACCCACCGACAAACTCTACGTACCAACACTCACACCCACATCTCACATCTTGCACACTGACAGCTATTCAACTATGGCAGGCACATCACCCAAACACATTGCTCCACACTCACACTTTCCTTTCTCTTGCAGGCCAATGTGGCACACAACAGGAGGGAGCAGGAGCGCACAGGCAGGGGACAAGCTGACACCCAACCACTGTCTGAGCTGGAGACTCGAGTGTTGCAGATTATTGTGTGCCAGGTGGTGGGCGCCGTGGCCATCAGCGAAGTTAACACTCTTGGGGACAACAACGGTATGTTCATCTCTACTCCTTCTCACATCCCACTTGCCCCTCACCCCACAAGCGCTTCGTGCTTTCCATCTGATCATGCTGTCTCCATGCATTTATCCCTTCCTGCCCCACTTCCCTCACCTTAACCCGACTCTTGTGCCTTTATGCTTTCAGATAATCAGCAAGCACCTGAGGAGCCTGTCCCTGGGGGCACAGTGGAGAGCGAGGCGGGAGAAGAGGAGGAGGAAGAAGACACCGCGTCACTGCATGTCCCACCCGCAGGCACCAGCTCAGAAACTGGCACTACGCGTGCTTTAGAGGCTAGTATAGTAGTGGGATCTGCACAGGGTGATGCACCAGGGACGAGTAGGCTGCAGCAAGGCCGGAGGAAAGGGTAGCTCTTGCGCCAGCTCCCCAGAGGGCGAGTTCTGCTGCACAGGACTCAGATGAGGACCTCGATGGGGAGGTGTTTAGAAGAAGGGTGATGGGCATGCACATGGAGGTCATAGGTGCAATGGCAAGGGTGCCCGAGAGCCTGTCGGCTATGATGAGGAGTGTGGAGGAGTCCGCCTTCAACATTGCACAAGGCTCTGCGCACACCATGGAGCCCATTATTTGCAGTCTGCAAAGGATGGTAGACTCTCAGAGAGACTGTGGCGACCTAGACCTGATGCCACGTGTGATTGGTGATCTGGCAGCTTCCATTGCAGCACAGGCAGAAGCGACGCAACGTCTTTGTGCTGTAATGCAGTCTATGCTTGGTGGCATCCAATCTCAGGCTGCTCATATGCAGTCTCAGCTTGATGTCACGCAAGCTCTGACTGCTGCCATCGTGGCTGGGTCTACCAGCGTTGACCGGGGCTTTCATGGTGTCTCAGCAGGCCAGCAATCTGTGCTCCAACAGATGGCTAAGGATGAATGGCAGTGGGTCAGTGGAGCAGGAACCTGCTCTCCTCTCTCAGGGTGACAGTATTCCTGCTCAAACCACTGCCACTCTGCCATTGCCCTTGTCGCTGCCTGTCATCTAGCCAGCCCAGACTGCTGCCTCCCATGCTGAGGTGGTGCAGTCTATAGCCAGCCCTTCCAGGCCCAGAGCTGGTCGAGGGCGTCCTGCAAGGCCATCTGAAGTTTCCCGCACTGACATTCAGCAGCCTTCCACCAGCCGTGCTGCAGCCACAGGGCCAACACTTTGTAGGAGCACTAGAGTAGGCAAAGGCACAGTAACAAGAGGCACTAAGGGATTGCACAAGGGTGAATAGTTAATATTTTTGGTGTAAATATGTGCTCACTGATTATTGATAAATTTATTAATTCAATTTGGATTATTTTGTGGTCTCTCTCATTTCAACTTAGCGCTGTGATATGGCGTGCAACAGGGATGGAATGATGGGGATGTGGTGAGCAACGGGGATCTGGGGTTTAATTTATTCGAACCGCAGTCTGATGAGCCGGTCATGGACCGACCCTCCGGAAGGCTGATTAAGTGACTGCCTCCTCCCTCGCTCGTGTTCCTCCTCCTTCCTCTTCCTCTTGCTCCTCCCTGAGGTGCTGCCGCAATCCCTGGTGGCATGGGCTGGGCCCTCATGATGGCCAAGTTATGGAGCATGCAGCAGACTACCACGAACTGGGACACCCGCTCCGGTGAGTACTGGAGGGCTCCTCCCGAGCTGTCAAGGCAGCGGAACTGTTGCTTGAGCACACCGATGGTCTGCTTGATGTTGTTCCTGGTGGCAGCATGGCCCCCATTATATGAGTGCTGGGCAGGAGTGTTGGGTTTGCGGAGGGGAGTCATGAGCCAGGTGGAGAGTGGATAGCCCTTGTCTCTGACTCGCCAGCCGCGAGCTTGATATGGTGGCTGGAAGACTGCTGGCACACCGATCTGGCGCAGGATTAAGGCATCATGGCTGCTGCCAGGATAGCGGACATTGAAGGTGAGGATTCGCTGTGTGTGGTCACACACCAACTGCACATTAAGTGAGTGGTAGCCTTTGCGGTTATGGAAGATCTCAGGATTCTTATGCGGTGCCCACAAAGCCACGTGGGTGCAGTTAATGGCGCCCTGCACTATGGGGAATCCCGCTATCCTGGCAAAGCCACATGCCCGTTCATCCTGCTTCTCTCTGGTGATAGGGAAGGAAATGTAGTCCCTTCTCCTACTGTAGAGAGCCACTGTGACTTCTCAGATGCAGCGATGGACTGCGAACTGAGATGTTGGCTAAGTCTCTTGTTGCAGACTGAAAGGATCCACTGGCAAAGAAATTGAGGGCGACGGTGACCTTGACTGCCACTGGGAGAGCCATGGTCACCCAGTTCTGAGGCTCGAGGTCTGGTTGCAGGAGGTGGTAGAGTTCTGTGAACACCTCCTTGCTGAAGCAGAGCCTTCTACTACGCTGCTCCTCGTTTAATTGGAGGTAGGAGAAGTGCTCTCGGAATACCCTCGGAGGGTAAGGTCTCCTGTTGAGAGATCTCATGGCCCTTCTCCTCCCTCTGGCCACATGTTCCAATCTTTCTCGCTGCCTCCGCTCCCTCTGCCTTAGATCCTGGAGGGTGAGGTTGACTGCCAGTACAGCCACCATTAATGTAACCAAGTGCAGCACTTTGATATGTTGTGAAAATAAATGTAACTAACAGTTGGTAACCACAACACTCCTGATACTAAACAAGCTTTAAATGATTGAATTAAACTGTTGCGCAGTCAAACTGACAAGGAAGCAGTGAAACAGCACTAACATGACAGCTGCGACTCATTACTGAGGATGCCTTTAAAACCTGCCCCTGGAACCGGCATCCGCCGGCTTGACGCCTCCTCTCCCTGTCGCTGTCAGGGTGAGGCGCTAAGGCAGGGCGCCCAGTGAGCATTGCATGCCCACTGACATCACGATCTGCCTAGCAGTGGGGCCCCCGGCGGTAACTGGTAGCGGCGGCGCAATGGGGGGGGGAGGGGCCGGATTTGCTGTACAGCGCTGGATTTGCTTCACCCTGGTGTTACCGCATCCTCGAATCAAGACTGTAGATCTATCAATGAATCCTGTTTGTAGATCTATCAGTGAATGAAAACTCTAGGGAGGAGAAATTGGGTACCTTTGTGCCTCCCATTATCGCCTCCGGGCGAGGCGAGAAGATCGACTCCTGCGATATTCGGCAGGATATTTGTGGTGGCAGTATGGCGTTGCACCCTGATCTCCTTCGCCCAGAGATTGTGACGTCCTCACCGTGCACATTGCTCTGGACCCGAACTTCGGTTCCGCCCCCTGCATCATTGCCGGGCGAAAACACCGGCAGCTTCGGGAGGCGAGGCGCTTCAGGAGTGATATTTAAAGGCGATGTAAGTAATAAAAAAAATCTGAAATGATGTTTCTGGGTTTTTTTCAGTTTACTTCTCCGGCGATCGATCAGCCCCAGCGTTAGTGCCCTAAGAAGGAAGTGGAGTGCTTGATTTCGCGCTCCACTTCCCTCTTGGGACGCTAAAACTCAATTTAGCGGTCGCCAGCGCTAATTACCGCCGGGCGCCGAAATAGCCGATACTGAATTTTTCCCCCTAGATCTATCAGTGCATCCTGACTGTAGATCTATCAATGAATCCTGACTGTAGATCTATCTGTGAATGAAGACTCTAGATCTATCAATGAATCCTAACAGATCTACAGTCAAGATTCACTGATAGATCTACAATCAATGAATCAGGACTGCAGATTTATTAATGAATCCTGTCTGTTGATCTAGCAGTGAACGAATACTGTAGATCTATCAATGCATCAAAACTGTAGATCTACCGGTGCGTCCTGACTTTTTTTATTAGTTCCTGGGATGTGGGCATTGTTGGCACGGCCAGTATTTATTGCCCATCAGTGAATGAAGAGTTTATTAGAGGTTTTTTGAAGATGTAACTAGCAGGGTAGATAAAGGGGCACCAGTGGATGTAGTATATTTGGGATTTCCAAAAGGCATTTGATAAGGTGCCACATAAAAGGTTATTACACAAGATAAGGGCTCATAGGGTTAGGGGTAATATAGTAGCATGAATAGAGGATTGGTTAACGGACAGAAAACAGAATAGGGATAAACGGGTCTTTTTCAGGTTGGCAGGCTGTAACTAGTGGGGTGCCGCAAGGATCAGTGCTGGGGCCTCAGCTATTTACAATCTATATTAATGACCTAGATGAAGAGACCAAGTGTAATCTATCCAAGTTTACTGACGATACAAAGCTAGGTGGGACAGTAAGCTGTGAGAAGAACACTGAGTCTGCAAAGGGATATAGATTGACTAAATGAGTGGGCAGTAAGGTGGCAGATGGAGTATAATGTAGGGAAATGTGAGGTTATTCACTTTGGTAGGAAGAATAGAAAAACAGAATATTTTTTATATGGTGAGAAACTTTTAAATGTTGGTATTGAGAGATTTGGGTGTCCTCGTGCAAGAAACACAGAAAGCAACATGCAGGTACAACAAGCAATAAGGAAGGCAAATGGCATGTCGGCCCTTTATTGCAAGGGGGTTGGAGTATAAGAGTAAGGAAGTCTTGCTACAAGTGTACAGGGCCTTGGTGAGACCACACCAGGAGTACTGTGCACAGTTTTGGTCTCCTTATCTAAGGAAGGATATACTTGCCTTGGAGGCGGTGCAACAAAGGTTCACTAGATTGATTCCTGGGATGAGAGGGCTGTCCTATGATGAGAGATTGTGTAGAATGGGCCTATAGTCTCTAGAATTTAGAAGAATGAGAGGAGATCCCATTGAAACATACAAGATTCTGAAGGGGATTGACAGGGTAGATGCTGAGAGGTTGTTTCCCCTGGCTGGAGTGTCTAGAACTAGGGGGCATAGTCTCAGGATAAGGGGTCAGTCATTTAAGACTGAGATGAGGAGGAATTTCTTCACTCAGAGGGTTGTGAATCTTTGGAAATCTCTGCCCCAGAAGGCTGTGTATGCTGAGTATTTGAGTATATTCAAGGCTGAGATAGATAGATTTTTGGACTCTAGGGGAATCAAGGGATATGGAGATCGGGCGGGAAAGTGGAATTGAGGTCGAAGATCAGCCATGATCTTATTGAATGGTGGAGCAGGCTCGAGGGGCCGTATGGCCTACCCCTGCTCCTAATTCTTATGTTCTTACGTTAAGACTCTAGATCTATCAATGAATCCTGACTGTAGCTCTCTCACTGAATCAAGACGGTAGATCCAGTAATGAATCCTGAGTGTAGATCTATCAATGACTCAAGACTTAAGGGGGGAGAAATTCATGATAGCCCCGTTTTGTGGCGCTAAAACTTCGGAAGTGGAAAACTTATTGCCAAGCGCTAATGATGAGGTGTCCACGAAATTCAGTTGTAGCACTCCAAGAGGGAAGTGGAGCGCTAAATCAAGCGCTACCACTTCCCTTCGAGTGCTAAAGGGAGTGAGAGGGGCGGTATCGGCCGAGCACTGATTAATGTTCCGTGCAGCGCTGCCGGATTCGCAGGCTCCTTCCCTTCCTTAAAGGGAAGGACCAATGCTCACAGCAGTTAAAGGTAAGGCTGGGGTTGGGTTGACAACGGCATCTGCGAGGAGCAGCCCCAAGCACTCAGAGTGCAGGGCTGATCAATCGCGGCAATGAAAATTTTTTAAAAAGCACACAAAGTGGTGAGAAAAAGATGTTGGCTTACCTGATCACCAATCCCTTTAATTACCGCTCCCCAAGCGGCCGGCCGAGGTCATGACGCCTCCTGCACCTGCCGTTGCTGACGCCCGGCAAAGCTGCAGGGGGCGGAAGCAAATTTAGGATCCGGGGTGGTAACGGGGCGATGTGCACCGGATGACATCACGATCTCCGGGGCGCAGGAGATTGAGGCGGTAACCCCCCATTGAATTTCGCAGGAGTCGTTACTTTCGCCGCAGCCGGTCGGTAAGTCATTAGCGTCCCGTTATCGCCCCCCGGAGGCGATAAAGGGAGGCGCAAAGGAGGCCACTTTCTAGCCCTGGATCTCTCTCTGTGAATCATGACTGTAGGTCTATCACTGGATCCCGACTGTAAATCTGTTAATGAATCCTGACTGTAGATCTCAGTGAATGAAGACTCTAGATCTATCAATGAATCCTGACTGTAGATCTAGCAGTGTAGCAAGACTTTAGATCTATCACTGAATCCTGAAGGTAGATCAAAGATAAGAACATAAGAAATAGGAGCAGGAATAGGCCATACGGCCCCTTGAGCCTGCTTCGCCATTCAATAAGATCATGGCTGATCATCGACCTGAACTCCACTTTCCTGCCCGATCTCCATATCCCTAGAATCCAAAAATCTATCTCTCAGCCTTGAATATACTCAAAAACTCAGCATCCACAGCCCTCTGAGGCAAAGAATTCCAAAGATGAATGAAGACTATAGATCTATCAATTAATCCTGACTGTAGATCTATCAGTGAATCTTGACTGTAGATCTAGCATTGAATGAAGACTGTCGATCTATCAGTGAATGAAGACAATAGATCTATCACTGAATCCAGACTGTACATCTATCAATTAATCGTGACTGTAGATATATCAATGAATGAAGACTGTGAGGGAGAAATTCATTATAGCTCCTTTTGGGGTGCGAAAACTTCGAAAGCTGAAAAATTAGCGCCAGGCGCTAATGATAGGCTCCCGCGAAATTCAGTTGTAGCGCTCCAAGAGGGAAGTGGAGCGCTAAATCAAGCGCTACCACATCCCTTGGAGCTTTAAAGCCGGCAAGAGGGGCGGTAGCGGTGCAGCGCTGCCCAATGTCGAGGGCAGCACTGCCGGGAACGGAAGCTCCTCCCTCCCTTAAAGGGAAGGGGAATCGCTGCAGGCTCTGCATTGAAACGAGGTCCCTTGTCGCCAATGGCAACTGCGATCCAACACGATCAGCCCCAAGCACTCTAGCAGAGTGCAGGGCTGATCGATGGCGACCGAAGAAAATGGTGAAAAATGGACTTAAGGCACTAAGAAGATTTTTTTTCACGCAACCATCATCACCTTTAAATACCGCTCCCCAAGCGGCCGACCACTCTGACAACGCCTCCTGCAGCTGTCGGTGTTGTTGCCCGGTGATGCTGCAGGGGGCGGAATCGAATTTCAGGTCCGGGGCGATGCGCAGCATGATGAGGTCACGATCACCGGGTGCAGGAGATGGTGGCGCTAGGGGTTACTGCCGTTGCAAACCTCGATTGGAATTTCGCAGGCATCGGTACTCTCAAAGCCGGTAGTGCCCCATTATCGCCCCCCGGAGGCGCTAACGGGAGGCGCAAAGGAGGCGAATTTCTAGCCCAATACATCTAATCAATGAATCAAGACTGCAGATCTCTCAGTGAGTGACGACTGTAGATCTAACACTGAATCTTGACTGTAGATCTATCACTGAATGAAGACCGTACATCTATCAGTGACTGAAGAATGTATGGGCTAGAAATTCGTTTTAGCCAAGGGATGGGCAGTGTCAGTAGAAAAGTTGGAGAATTAGCGCCAGGCGCAAATGCTTTAGACTGCACGCAAAATTCGTGTTCACTGGTCAATAAAATGATTGGAGTCTTAAATCAAGTCTTAAAACCCAAGCTCATTGGCGTTAGACTTAAAGGGTGGACCAATATCAGGTGCAGTCTACTCACAAGTCATGATTGCCACAGGCTTTTTTCACTACTTAAAGGGGAGGTTCATTGATGCTGCAACACCTCATTCTCAGCATTGCTGGCTGTGCAGCTGCCTCAGCAAGCAGAAGCAGAACAAGGAGAAGGAACCAGAGGACTGAACCAGGTGTACTCATGGCAGATCCACGCCCCAGGGTGAGAGCCCGCAGATTCTCCGATGAAGCATTGGAGGCATTGGTTTTCGCTGTGGAGAGATGGAGGGTGGTGCTCTACCTGGCAAGTGGCAGGAGGCCCTCGCCACAAGTCTTCCGCACCATGTGGAGGGAGGTAGTGCAGCACTGTGGTCCCCAGGAACCACACACAGTGCAGGAAGAAATTTAACAACCTCACTCGGGTGGTCAGGGTGAGTGAATGCTTCAACAAATGCTACATACCACCATCTGTACCACAATCTTCACACACTGGCCAAAGCACCACACCCTCCAGCCCTCGCTCACCAACAATCTCTACTTACCAACACTCACACCCACATCTCACACCTTGTGCACAATGACAGCTATTCAACTATGGCAGGCACATCACCCAAACACATTGCTCCACACTCACTCACATACTTTCCTTTCTCTTGTAGGCCAAGGTGGCTGACAACAGGAGGGAGCAGGAGCACACAGGCGGGAGACAAGACGACACCCAACCACTGTCTGTGCTGGAGAATCGAGTGCTGCAGATCATTGGGCGCTGTGGCCTACGGCAATGTTGACCTCCTTGGGGACAACAATGGTATGTTCATCCCAGCTCCCTCTTCTCACATCCTACTTCCCCCACAAGCGTTTTGCACTTTCCAGCTAATCATGCTGTATGCATGCATTTCTCCCTTCATGCCTCCCTCCCCTCACCTTAACCCGACTCTTGTGCCTTTATGCTTTCAGATAATAAGCAAGCACCGGAGCAGCCTGTCTCTGAGGGCACCGTAGAGAGCGAGGTGGGAAAAGAGGAGGAAAAACACACTGCGTCACTGCATCTCTCACCCGCTGACACCAGCTCAGATACTGGCACTACATGTTCTTTAGAGGCTAGTATAGTAGTGGGTTCTGCACAGGGTGAGGCACCGGGGGGACGAGTGGGCTGCAGCAAGTCCGGGGGAAAGGGTAGCTCGGGGGCCAGCTCCCCGGAGGGCGAGTTCGCTGCACAGGACTCAGATGAGGACCTTGATGGGCAGGCCTTTAGAGGAAGGGTGATGGGTGACTGTAGATCTATCGATGAATGAAGGCAGTAGATCTATAAGTGAATCCTGACTGTATGTCAATCATTGAATCCTTACTGTATGTCTGTCATTGAATCATGACAGTTGATCTATCAGTGAATCCTGAGTGTAGATCTATCAATGAATGAAGACTGTAGATCTATCAAAAAATAAAGACTGTAGATCTATCATTGAATCCTCACTGTAGATCTATCAATGAAGGAAGGCGACTGTACATCTATCATTGAATCCAGACTGTAGATCTATCGGTGAATTCTGACTGTAAATCTATCAATGAATGAAGACTCTGGATCGATAAGTTAATCCTGACTGTGCACCTATCGATGAATCCTGACTGTAGATCTATCAATGAATGAATACTGCAGATCTATCGTTGAATTCTGACTGTAGATCTATAAGTGAAGCCTGACTGTAGATATATCAATGAATGAAGACTGTAGATTTTTCAGTGAATGAAGACTGTAGATCTATCATTGAATGCTGACTGTATGTCTATCATTGAATCCTGACTGTAGTTCTTTCATTGAACCATGACAGTAGATCTATCAGTGAATCCTTACTGTAGATCTATCAGTGAATCCTGACTGTAGATCAATCAATAAATCCTGACTGTAGATCTAGCAACGAATAAAGACTGTAGATCTATCAATGAATGAAGACTGTAGATCTATCATTGTAATCATGACAGTAGATCTATCAAACAATGAAGACTGTCGATCTATCAGGCAATCCTGACTGTAGAACTATCATTGAATGCTGACTGTATTTCATTCATTGAATCCTGACTATAGATCTTTCACTGAATCATGACAGTAGATCTATCAGTGAATGCTGACTGTAGATCTATCATTGAATTCTGACTGTAGATCTATCACTGAATGAAGACTGTGGATCAATCATTGTATGCTGACTGTATGTCTTTCATTGAATCCTGACATTAGATCTATCAGTGAATACTGACTGCTGATCTATCAGTGTATCCTGAATGTTGTTCTATCATTGAATCCTGACTGTAGATCCATCAATGAATAAAGACTGTAGACCTATCAAAGAATGCAGACCATAGATCGTTCAATGAATGCTGACTGTAGATCTATCAGTGAATCCTGACAGTAGATCTATCATTGAATCCTGACTGTAGATCTATCATTGAATCCTGATGTAGGACTATCACTGAATCCTGACTGTAGATCTATCAATGAATCCTGATGTAGATTTATCATTGAATCGTGACTGTAGATCTATCAGTGAATCCTGACTTTAGATCTATCAGTGAATTCTGACTGTTGATCTATCAATGAATGATGACTGTAGATCTATCAGTCAATCAAGACTGAAGATCTATCATTGAATCAAGACTGTAGATCTATCAATGAGTCCTGACTGTAGATCTAGCTAAGAGTCTTGACTGTAGATCTATCAATGAATCCTGACTCTAGATCTATCAATAAATGATGACTGTAGATCTATCAGTGAATCATGATTGTAGCTCTATCAATGAATGTCGATCAACCAGTGAATCCTGACTGTAGATCTATCAGTGAATCCTGAATGTAGATGTATCAATGAATGAATACTGCAGGTCTATCGTTGAATTCTGACTGTAGATCAATTCGTGAACCCTGACTGTAGATATATAAATAATATAAGACTGAGGATTGATCATTGAATCGTGACTGAAGATCTATCAATGAATCATGAAATTTGATCTATCAATGAATCCTGATTGTAGATCAATCACTGCATCCCAACTGCAAATCTATCAATGAATGAAGACTGTAGATCTATCATTGAATCCTGACTGTAGATCTATCGGTGAATCCTGATTGTAGATCTATCAATAAATCCTGACTGTAGATCTATCAATGAATCCTGATTGTAGATCTATCAATGAATCCTGATGTAGATCTATCAAGGAATACAGACTGTAGATCTACCACTGAATGAAGACAACTTTAGATCTATCATTGAATCAAGACAGTAGATCTATCAGTGAATCCTGACTGTAGACCTATCAATGAATCATGACTGTAGATCTATCAATGAATCCTGACTGTAGATCTATCAATGAATGAAGGCAGTAGATCTATAAGTGAATCCTGACTGTATGTCAATCATTGAATCCTTACTGTAGGTCTGTCATTGAATCATGACAGTTGATCTATCAGTGAATCCTGAGTGTAGATCTATCAATGAATGAAGACTGTAGATCTATCAAAAAATGAAGACTTTAGATCTATCATTGAATCCTCACTGTAGATCTATCAATGAATGAAGGCGACTGTACATCTAGCACTGAATCCAGACTGTAGATCTATCAGTGAATTCTGACTGTAGATCTATCAATGAATGAAGACTGTGGATCTATAAGTGAATCCTGACTGTGCACCTATCGATGAATCCTGACTGTAGATCTATCAATGAATGAATACTGCAGATCTATCGTTGAATGCTGACTGTAGATCTATAACTGAAGCCTGACTGTAGATATATCAATGAATCAAGACTGTAGATTTATCAGTGAATCCAGACTGTAGAACTACCAGTGAATCCTGACTTAGATTTTTCAATGAATGAAGACTGTAGATCTATCATTGAATGCTGACTGTATGTCTATCATTGAATCCTGACTGTAGTTCTTTCATTGAACCATGACAGTAGATCTTTCAGTGAATCGTTACTGTAGATCTATCAGTGAATCCTGACTGTAGATCTATCAAACAATGAAGACTCTAGATCTATCAGGCAATCCTGACTGTAGATCTATCATTGAATGCTGACTGTATTTCATTCATTGAATCCTGACTATAGATCTCTCATTGAATCATGACAGTAGATCTATCAGTGAATGCTGACTGTAGATCTATCAGTGAATCCTGACTGTAGATCTATCAATGAATGAAGACTGTAGATCTATCAGGCAATCCTGACTGCTGATCTATCATTGAATGCTGACTGTATTTCATTCATTGAATCCTGACTGTAGATCTTTCATTGAATCATGACAGTAGATCTATCAGTGAATGCTGACTGTAGATCTATCATTGAATCCTGACTGTAGATCTATCAATGAATCCTGACTGCAGATCTATCACTGAATGAAGACTGTGGATCTATCATTGTATGCTGACTGTATGTCTTTCATTGAATCCTGACAGTAGATCTATTAGTGAATACTGACTGCTGATCAATCAGCGTATCCTGATTGTAGATCAATCAGTGAATCCTGACTGCAAAGCAATCAATGAATCATGACAGTAGATCAGTCAGTGAATGATGACAGTAGATCTATCAGTGAATCTTGACTGTAGATCTATCATTGAATCTTGACTGCAGATCTAGCAATGAATGAAGACTGTAGATCTATCATTGAATCTAGACTGTAGAACTATCAGAGAAGCCAGACTGTAGAACTATCAGAAGAATGAGAGGGGATCTCATTGAAGCATACAAAATTATTACAGGGCTTGATAGGATGGATGCTGGGAAAATGTTTCCCTTAACTCGGGAGTCTAGAACCAGGAGCCACAGCCTCAAGATAAAGGGTAGGCCATTCAGGACTGAGATGAGAAGAGATTTCTTCACACAGAGGGTGGTGAATCTTTGGAATTCTCTACCCCAGAGGGCTGTGGAGGCTCAGTCATTCGGTATATTCAAAACAGAAGTCGATAGATTTCTGACTAGTAAGGGCGTCAAGGGATATGGCGATAGGGCCGGTGAATGGAGTTGAGGCAGAAGATCAACCATGATCTTATTGAGGGCGGAGCAGGCTCAAAGGTCCGAATGGACTACTCCTGCTCCTATTCCTTATGTTCTTAAGACTGTATATCTATCAATGAATGAAGACTGTAGATCTATATGTGAATCCTGACTGTAGATCAATCAATAACTGAAGACTGTGGATCCATCACTGAATCCAGACTGTAGATCTATCAGTGAATCCTGACTGCAGATCTATCAATGAATCCTGACTATAGATCTATCAATGAATCATGACAGTAGATCTATCAATGAATGCAGACAGTAGATCATTCAATGAATCCTGACTGCAGATGTATCATTGAATCCTGACTGTAGAACTATCAGTGAATGAAGACTGCAGATCTATCAATGAATCATGGCAGTAGATCTATCAATGAATCCTGAATGTAGATCAATCAGTAAATTCTGACAGTAGATCTAACAATCAATGCCGACTGTAGATCGTTCAATGAATCCTGGCTGCAGATCAATCAGTGAATCACGACTGTAGATCTATCTATGAATCCTGACTGTAGATCTATCAATGAATGAAGACTGCAGATGTATCATTGAATCCTGACTGTAGATCTATCAATGAATCCTGACTGTAGATCTATCAATGAAACCTGACTGTAGATCTATCAATGAAACCTGACTGTAGATCTATCAATGAATGAAGACTGTAAATCCATCAGTGAATCCTGAGTATAGATCTATCAATGAATGATGACTGTAGATCTATCAGTGAGTCCTGACAGTAGATCTATCATTGAATCCTGTCTGTAGATCTATCAATTAATGAAGACTGTAGATCTATCATTGAATTCTGACTGTAGATCTATCACTGAATCCTGACTGTAGATCTATCAATGAATCCTGATGTAGATCTATCATTGAATCGTGACTGTAGATCTATCAGTGAATCCTGACTGTAGATCTATCAATGAATCCTGATGTAGATTTATCATTGAATCGTGACTGTAGATCTATCAGTGAATCCTGACTTTAGATCTATCAGTGAATTCTGACTGTTGATCTATCAATGAATGATGACTGTAGATCTATCAGTCAATCAAGACTGAAGATCTATCATTGAATCAAGACTGTAGATCTATCAATGAGTCCTGACTGTAGATCTAGCTAAGAGTCTTGACTGTAGATCTATCAATGAATCCTGACTCTAGATCTATCAATAAATGATGACTGTAGATCTATCAGTGAATCATGATTGTAGCTCTATCAATGAATGTCGATCAACCAGTGAATCCTGACTGTAGATCTATCAGTGAATCCTGAATGTAGATGTATCAATGAATGAATACTGCAGGTCTATCGTTGAATTCTGACTGTAGATCAATTCGTGAACCCTGACTGTAGATATATAAATAATATAAGACTGAGGATTGATCATTGAATCGTGACTGAAGATCTATCAATGAATCATGAAATTTGATCTATCAATGAATCCTGATTGTAGATCAATCACTGCATCCCAACTGCAAATCTATCAATGAATGAAGACTGTAGATCTATCATTGAATCCTGACTGTAGATCTATCGGTGAATCCTGATTGTAGATCTATCAATAAATCCTGACTGTAGATCTATCAATGAATCCTGATTGTAGATCTATCAATGAATCCTGATGTAGATCTATCAAGGAATACAGACTGTAGATCTACCACTGAATGAAGACAACTTTAGATCTATCATTGAATCAAGACAGTAGATCTATCAGTGAATCCTGACTGTAGACCTATCAATGAATCATGACTGTAGATCTATCAATGAATCCTGACTGTAGATCTATCAATGAATGAAGGCAGTAGATCTATAAGTGAATCCTGACTGTATGTCAATCATTGAATCCTTACTGTAGGTCTGTCATTGAATCATGACAGTTGATCTATCAGTGAATCCTGAGTGTAGATCTATCAATGAATGAAGACTGTAGATCTATCAAAAAATGAAGACTTTAGATCTATCATTGAATCCTCACTGTAGATCTATCAATGAATGAAGGCGACTGTACATCTAGCACTGAATCCAGACTGTAGATCTATCAGTGAATTCTGACTGTAGATCTATCAATGAATGAAGACTGTGGATCTATAAGTGAATCCTGACTGTGCACCTATCGATGAATCCTGACTGTAGATCTATCAATGAATGAATACTGCAGATCTATCGTTGAATGCTGACTGTAGATCTATAACTGAAGCCTGACTGTAGATATATCAATGAATCAAGACTGTAGATTTATCAGTGAATCCAGACTGTAGAACTACCAGTGAATCCTGACTTAGATTTTTCAATGAATGAAGACTGTAGATCTATCATTGAATGCTGACTGTATGTCTATCATTGAATCCTGACTGTAGTTCTTTCATTGAACCATGACAGTAGATCTATCAGTGAATCCTTACTGTAGATCTATCAGTGAATCCTGACTGTGGATCTATCAAACAATGAAGACTGTAGATCTATCAGGCAATCCTGACTGTAGATCTATCATTGAATGCTGACTGTATTTCATTCATTGAATCCTGACTATAGATCTCTCATTGAATCATGACAGTAGATCTATCAGTGAATGCTGACTGTAGATCTATCAGTGAATCCTGACTGTAGATCTATCAATGAATGAAGACTGTAGATCTATCAGGCAATCCTGACTGCTGATCTATCATTGAATGCTGACTGTATTTCATTCATTGAATCCTGACTATAGATCTTTCATTGAATCATGATAGTAGATCTATCAGTGAATGCTGACTGTAGATCTATCATTGAATCCTGACTGTAGATCTATCAATGAATCCTGACTGCAGATCTATCACTGAATGAAGACTGTGGATCTATCATTGTATGCTGACTGTATGTCTTTCATTGAATCCTGACAGTAGATCTATTAGTGAATACTGACTGCTGATCAATCAGCGTATCCTGATTGTAGATCAATCAGTGAATCCTGACTGCAAAGCAATCAATGAATCATGACAGTAGATCAGTCAGTGAATGATGACAGTAGATCTATCAGTGAATCTTGACTGTAGATCTATCATTGAATCTTGACTGCAGATCTAGCAATGAATGAAGACTGTAGATCTATCATTGAATCTAGACTGTAGAACTATCAGAGAAGCCAGACTGTAGAACTATCAGAAGAATGAGAGGGGATCTCATTGAAGCATACAAAATTATTACAGGGCTTGATAGGATGGATGCTGGGAAAATGTTTCCCTTAACTCGGGAGTCTAGAACCAGGAGCCACAGCCTCAAGATAAAGGGTAGGCCATTCAGGACTGAGATGAGAAGAGATTTCTTCACACAGAGGGTGGTGAATCTTTGGAATTCTCTACCCCAGAGGGCTGTGGAGGCTCAGTCATTCGGTATATTCAAAACAGAAGTCGATAGATTTCTGACTAGTAAGGGCGTCAAGGGATATGGCGATAGGGCCGGTGAATGGAGTTGAGGCAGAAGATCAACCATGATCTTATTGAGGGCGGAGCAGGCTCAAAGGTCCGAATGGACTACTCCTGCTCCTATTCCTTATGTTCTTAAGACTGTATATCTATCAATGAATGAAGACTGTAGATCTATATGTGAATCCTGACTGTAGATCAATCAATAACTGAAGACTGTGGATCCATCACTGAATCCAGACTGTAGATCTATCAGTGAATCCTGACTGCAGATCTATCAATGAATCCTGACTATAGATCTATCAATGAATCATGACAGTAGATCTATCAATGAATGCAGACAGTAGATCATTCAATGAATCCTGACTGCAGATGTATCATTGAATCCTGACTGTAGAACTATCAGTGAATGAAGACTGCAGATCTATCAATGAATCATGGCAGTAGATCTATCAATGAATCCTGAATGTAGATCAATCAGTAAATTCTGACAGTAGATCTAACAATGAATGCCGACTGTAGATCGTTCAATGAATCCTGGCTGCAGATCAGTCAGTGAATCACGACTGTAGATCTATCTATGAATCCTGACTGTAGATCTATCAATGAATGAAGACTGCAGATGTATCATTGAATCCTGACTGTAGATCTATCAATGAATCCTGACTGTAGATCTATCAATGAAACCTGACTGTAGATCTATCAATGAAACCTGACTGTAGATCTATCAATGAATGAAGACTGTAAATCCATCAGTGAATCCTGAGTATAGATCTATCAATGAATGATGACTGTAGATCTATCAGTGAGTCCTGACAGTAGATCTATCATTGAATCCTGTCTGTAGATCTATCAATTAATGAAGACTGTAGATCTATCATTGAATTCTGACTGTAGATCTATCACTGAATCCTGACTGTAGATCTATGAATGAATCCTGATGTAGATCTATCATTGAATCGTGACTGTAGATCTATCAGTGAATCCTGACTGTAGATCTATCAATGAATAAAGACTGCAGATCTATCAATGAATCAGATTAGTAGATCTATCAATGAATCCTGAATGTAGATCAATCAGTGTATCCTGACTGTAGATCTATCAGTGAATGAAGACTGTAGATCTATCAGTGAATCCTGACTGTAGATCTATCAGTGAATCCTGACTGTAGATCTATCAATGAATAAAGACTGCAGATCTATCAATGAATCATATTAGTAGATCTATCAATGAATCCTGAATGTAGATCAATCAGTGTATCCTGACTGTAGATCTATCAATGAATGAAGACTGTAGATCTGTAAGTGAATCCTGACTGTATGTCAATCATTGAATCCTTACTGTAGGTCTGTCATTGAATCATGACAGTTGATCTATCAGTGAATCCTGAGTGTAGATCTATCAAAGAATGAAGACTGTAGATCTATCAAAAAATGAAGACTTTAGATCTATCATTGAATCCTCACTGTAGATCTATCAATGAATGAAGGTGACTGTACATCTAGCATTGAATCCAGACTGTAGATCTATCAGTGAATTCTGACTGTAGATCTATCAATGAATGAAGACTGTGGATCTATAAGTGAATCCTGACTGTGCACCTATCGATGAATCCTGACTGTAGATCTATCAATGAATGAAGACTGTAGATCTATCGTTGAATTCTGACTGTAGATCTATAACTGAAGCCTGACTGTAGATATATCAATGAATCAAGACTGTAGATTTATCAGTGAATCCAGACTGCAGAACTACCAGTGAATCCTGACTTAGATTTTTCAATGAATGAAGACGATAGATCTATCATTGAATGCTGACTGTATGTCTATCATTGAATCCTGACTGTAGTGCTTTCATTGAACCATGACCGTAGATCTATCAGTGAATCGTTACTGTAGATCTATCAGTGAATCCTGACTGTAGATCAATCATTAAATCCTGACTGTAGATCTAGCAATGAATAAAGACTGTAGATCTATCAATGAATGAAGACTGTAGATATATCATTGTAATCATGACAGTAGATCTATCAATAAATGAAGACTGTAGATCTATCAGTGAATCCTGACTGTAGATCTATCAATGAATGAAGACTGTCGATCTATCAGGCAATCCTGACTGTAGATCTATCATTGAATGCTGACTGTATTTCATTCATTGAATCCTGACGATAGATCTCTCATTGAATCATGACAATAGATCTATCAGTGAATGCTGACTGTAGATCAATCAGTGAATCCTGACTGTAGATCTATCAATGAATGAAGACTGTCGATCTATCAGGCAATCCTGACTGCTGATCTATCATTGAATGCTGACTGTACTTCATTCATTGAATCCTGACTATAGATCTTTCATTGAATCATGACAGTAGATCTATCAGTGAATGCTGACTGTAGATCTATTATTGAATCCTGACTGTAGATCTATCAATGAATCCTGACTGCAGATCTATCACTGAATGAAGACTGTGGATCTATCATTGTATGCTGACTGTATGTCTTTCATTGAATCCTGACAGTAGATCTATTAGTGAATACTGACTGCTGATCAATCAGCGTATCCTGATTGTAGATCAATCAGTGAATCCTGACTGCAAAGCAATCAATGAATCATGACAGTAGATCAGTCAGTGAATGATGACAGTAGATCTATCAGTGAATCTTGACTGTAGATCTATCATTGAATCTTGACTGCAGATCTAGCAATGAATGAAGACTGTAGATCTATCATTGAATCTAGACTGTAGAACTATCAGAGAAGCCAGACTGTAGAACTATCAGAAGAATGAGAGGGGATCTCATTGAAGCATACAAAATTATTACAGGGCTTGATAGGATGGATGCTGGGAGAATGTTTCCCTTAACTCGGGAGTCTAGAACCAGGAGCCACAGCCTCAAGATAAAGGGTAGGCCATTCACGACTGAGATGAGAAGAGATTTCTTCACAGAGAGGGTGGTGAATCTTTGGAATTCTCTACCCCAGAGGGCTGTGGAGGCTCAGTCATTCGGTATATTCAAAACAGAAGTCGATAGATTTCTGACTAGTAAGGGCGTCAAGGGATATGGCGATAGGGCCGGTGAATGGAGTTGAGGCAGAAGATCAACCATGATCTTATTGAGGGCGGAGCAGGCTCAAAGGTCTGAATGGACGACTCCTGCTCCAATTCCTTATGTTCTTCTTAAGGCTGTATATCTATCAATGAATGAAGACTGTAGATCTATATGTGAATCCTGACTGTAGATCAATCAATAACTGAAGACTGTCATCCATCATTGAATCCAGACTGTGGATCTATCAGTGAATCCTGACTGCAGATCTATCAATGAATCCTGACTGTAGAGCTATCAATTAATCCTGACTGTAGATCTATCATTGAACACTGACTATAGATCTATCAATGAATCATGACGGTAGATCTATCAATGAATGCAGACAGTTGATCAATCAGTGAATCCTGTCTGGTGATCTGTAAATGAATGAAGACTGTAGATCTATCATTCAAACCTGACTGTATATCTATCATTGAATCCTGAGTGTAGATCTATCTATGAATCATGACAGTAGATCTATCAATGAATTCTGACTGTAGATCAATCAGTGGATACTGACTGCGAATCTATCAATGAACCATGACAGTAGATCAGTTAGTGAATCATGACTGTAGATCTATCATTAAATCCTGACTGGAGATCTATCAATGAATGAAGACTGTAGATCTATCAGTGAATCCTGACTGTAGATCTATCAATGAATGAATACTGAAGATCTATAATTGAATCCTGACTGTAGATCTATCAATGAAAGCTGACTGTAGATCTATCAATGAATGAAGACTGTAGATCGATCATTGAATCCTGACTGTAGGTCTATCAGTGAATCTTGACTGTAGATCTAGCAATGAATCCTGATGTAGATCTATCATTGAATCAAGACTGTAGATCTATCAATGAAACCTGACAGTAGATCTATCAATGAATGCAGACTGTAGATCTATCAGTGAATCCTAACTGTAGAGCTATCAATGAATCATGACTGTAGATCTATCATTGAATC
Source organism: Squalus acanthias (assembly GCA_030390025.1). Taxonomy (NCBI): domain Eukaryota; kingdom Metazoa; phylum Chordata; class Chondrichthyes; order Squaliformes; family Squalidae; genus Squalus; species Squalus acanthias. The sequence continues at coordinate 19,164,279 of CM059442.1, read as the reverse complement.
CTGACTGTAGATCTATCATTGAATGCTGACTGTATGTCTATCATTGAATCCTGACTGTAGATCTTTCATTGAATCTTGACATTATATCTATCAGTGAATACTGACTGCAGATCTATCAGCTAATCCTGACTATCAATCTATCATTGAATCCTAACTGTAGATCTATCATTGAATCCTGACTGTAGATCTATCAATGAATACTGACTGTAGATCTATCATTGAATGCTGACTGTATGTCTATCATTGAATCCTGACTGCAAATCTATCAATGAATCCTGACAGTAGATCAGTCAGTGCATCCTGACTGTAGATCTATCAGTGAATCCTGACTTTAAATCTATCAATGAATGAAGACTGTAGATCTATCATTGAATCAAGACTGTAGATCTATCTATGAATCATGACAGTAGATCTATCAATGAATCATGACAGTAGCTCAGTTAGTGAATCATGACAGTAGAATTTATCAGTGAATCCTGACTCTAGATCTAACATTGAATCAAGACTGTAGATCGATCATTGAATCCTGACTGTAGCCCTATCAATGAATCATGACAGTTGATCAATCAGTGAATCCTGACTGGTGATCTGTAAATGAATGAAGACTGTAGATCTATCATTCAAACCTGACTGTATATCTATCATTGAATCCTGAGTGTAGATCTATCTATGAATCATGACAGTAGATCTATCAATGAATTCTGACTGTAGATCAATCAGTGAATACTGACTGCGAATCTATCAATGAACCATGACAGTAGATCAGTTAGTGAACCATGAATGAAGACTGTAGATCTATCATTAAATCCTGACAGGAGATCTATCAATGAATGAAGACTGTAGATCTATCAGTGAATCCTGACTGTAGATCTATCAATGAATGAAGACTGAAGATCTATAATTGAATCCTGACTGTAGGTCTATCAGTGAATCGTGACTGCAAATCTATCAACGAATCATGACAGTAGATCAGTCAGTGAATCATGACAGTAGATCTATCAGTGAATCCTGACTCTAGATCTAACATTGAATCAAGACTGTAGATCGATCATTGAATCCTGACTGTAGATCTGTAAATGAATGAAGACTGTAGATCTGTCATTCAAACCTGACTGTATATCTATCATTGAATCCTGAGTGTAGATCTATCTATGAATCATGACAGTAGGGGGTAGAAATTAGGTCGCGCCCCATTTGGGGCGCAAATATCGTCCGGACGCAAATATTAGCGCCTGGCGCTAATTATCGGCACTGACAGGAAACTTCACTTTTACCGCCCCGGGAGGTGAGTGGAGCGCTAAAGCAGGCGCTGCACACCTCTCTTAAGGCGCAAAGGGCGAGCAGTGAGGCGCTAACTCGGAGCGCTGGCGAAGCTCATGTAATGTCAGTCAGCAATGGAACACACACACAATGGCACGGGCCAGTTCTTAAAGGGGATGGTTAATATTGCTTTCCATCCACATCCTGTTCATTGCAGCCTTGAATCTCGGCCTGGAGAGACTTGCACATCAAATGTGCTGGAAAGTACAATGGAGAGTACCAGGCAAAGAGCTCAGAGTGCAGCTCCCACAGTCTCTGCTAAATCGATACAAGGAATGGCAAATCAAAATGAACCTGCAAAGTGCTGCTCAGTACCCAAAACTCCTTCACACAACGTTGAATCTCTCCAGAAGTCTCTCCCTCTCTCTCTCAGAATGCGTAGTTCAAAAATGCCACCAACAATAAAAGACAGGAAGAGGCCCCCTTTAAATAGCGCCCCCCCCAGCCCCACAGCGATTGATAGCGTTCCAGTCTTCTGGTCGTTGGAAGCGCCAGGCGGTAAGGCAGGGGGCACCACTCAATTTCTGCTACAGGGCGCCACAAGGGCGTTGCACCATGGAATGACGTCACAATCTGCGCGCGCAGGTGGTCGCAGCGGTAAGTTTTAGCGCCGCCGCACAATCTCAAGTTAAGTTCTCGAGCGGCGCAAACATCGCTGCGCCCGGGCGTTAGCGGCTTTGCGCCCCATTAGCGCCCTCTTAAGGCGCTAACGGGAGGCGCAACCAAGTGAATTTTTACCCCTAGATCTATCAATGAATTCTGACTGTAGATCAATCAGTGAATACTGACTGCGAATCTATCAATGAACCATGACAGTAGATCAGTTAGTGAACCATGAATGAAGACTGTAGATCTATCATTAAATCCTGACAGGAGATCTATCAATGAATGAAGACTGTAGATCTATCAGTGAATCCTGACTGTAGATCTATCAATGAATGAAGACTGAAGATCTATAATTGAATCCTGACTGTAGGTCTATCAGTGAATCGTGACTGCAAATCTATCAACGAATCATGACAGTAGATCAGTCAGTGAATCATGACAGTAGATATATCAGTGCATCCTGACTGTAGATCTATCAGTGAATCCAGACTTTAAATCTATCAATGAAGGAAGACTGTAAATCTATAAGTGAATCCTGACTGCAGATGTATCAATGAATGGAAACCGCAGATAAATCATTGAATCCTGACTGTAGATCTATTAGTGAAACCTGACTATAAAGCTATCAATGAATGCTGACTGTATGTCTATCATTGAATCCTGACTTAGATCTTTCATTAAATCATGACAGTAGATCTATCAATGAATGAAGACTGTAGATCAATCATTGAATCCTGACTAGATCTATCAATGAAACCTGACAGTAGATCTCTCAATGAATGAAGACAGTAGCTCTATCATTGAAACCTGACTGCAGATCTATGAATGAATGAAGACTGTAGATCTATCATTGAATCAAGACTGTAGATCTATCAGTGAATCCTGACTGCAGATCTATCAATGAATGTAGAATGTAGATCTATCATTGAATGAAGACTGTAGATCTTTCATTGAATCATTACATTATTTATATCAATGAATACTGACTGCAGATCTATCAGCTAATCCTGACTGTAGATGTATCATTGAATCCTGACTGTAGATCTATCAATGAATAAAGACTGTAGATCTATCAATGAATGAAGACTGCAGATCTATCATTGAAGCTTGACTGCAGATCTATCAATGAATGAAGACGACTGCAGATATATCATTGAATCAAGACTGTAGGGGGTAGAAATTAGGTCGCGCCCCATTTGGGGCGCAAATATCGTCCGAGCGCAAATATTAGCGCCTGGCGCTAATTATCGGCACTGACAGGAAACTTCACTTTTACCGCCCCGGGAGGTGAGTGGAGCGCTAAAGCAGGCGCTGCACACCTCTCTTAAGGCGCAAAGGCCTAGGAGTGAGGCGCTACCTCAGCGCGCGAGCGCAGCGCAGCTGCTGCCAGTTAGCGAGGGAACACAGACACACTGGCGCCGGACACTTCTTAAAGCGGGGGGGGCCACTTGCTCCCCAGCCACACCCTGCTCATTGCAGCCTTGAATCTCAGCCTGGAGAGACCTGTAATCCATTTTGCTGCCAAGCATGGAGAGGGTGAGAGAACGCGCTCATCGCTTCACCGAGCGGGCCTTGGATGCTCTGGTTGACGCAGTGGAGCGCAGACGATGCATGCTGTTCCCGGAGAGTGGCAGGAGGCCTTTGCCACGCGAGTTCAGAAGAGTGTGGAGGGAGGTGGCTCAGAGCGTCTCCTCCAGGAGCATGGTGCCCAGGACCCATGTTCAGTGCCGCAAAAAATTCAACGACCTCACTCGGATCGTCAGGGTGATTGGCTTTTTCTCAATACCTCTCCATCCCTCCATCTCAACCTCACTCTATGGCCAGAGGGTCTTAAAACCCCAATGCACAACACTCATGCAACACCTATGGCCCTTTCATCAAACACACACACACATTCCACACTTTGCATACAGTAAGGGCTATTCACCTATGGGAGGCACATCAGGCAAGACCATGGCTGCATATTGTAAGGGCTATGCACCTATGGGAGGCACATCAGGCAAGACCATGGCTGCATATTGTAAGGGCTATTCACCTATGGGAGGCACATCAGGCAAGACCATGGCTGTATATTTACTCAGATGCTGTCCTTTTTCTTGCAGGCTAAGCTGGCTCATAATCGGAGACAGCAGCAACGGACGGGTGCAGGGCGGCTTCAGCTGCAACCCCTCAGCGATCTGGAGGAGCGCGTCCACAGGATTGTGGCAAGCCGGGTGATCGGTCCCGTCGCCACTGGGGACGCCGACCCCGTTGTGGACAGCAATGGTAAGGTCATCACCTTTTTGTCCTCTGTCCTTCCACTTGTCCCTCACAATACCAGCTGTTGACACTTTCAATCCAACTTGCTAACTCGCTGCACTTATTCCTCCCTTACTGCCACCCTGTCCTCACGCTAAAGCCACTCTTGTACCTCCCTGCTTTCAGATGGTGATTCACCAGCTGAGGAGACGGGCCCTGAAGCTGCCACTGGGAGTGATGCTGCAGCTGAGGAGGAAGAGGAAGCTGGAGCATCAGTGCCACCCTCTCCCGAGGAAGCCCATGGCCACACTGGGAACACGCCTTCCCCGGAGGGGAGCAGGGGGGAAGGGGCTGATGATGGTGAAGCTCCAGGACCCAGCGGGCTGCAGCAACGCCATGGGGGGGGGAGGGAAGAACGGGAGCCTTCTCCCCAGAGGGAGAGTATGCCAGACACTCCTACTGCAATGGACGCAGAGGAGGAGCGGCTGATTGCAGAAATGAACAGCCAGGCGGTGGGCATGCACACTGAGCTCATGGGTGCAGTGGGAAGGGTGCCCGAATGCATTGAGGCACTGGCAAGGAGTGTGGAGCACTTCGCTGTAGCACAGGCGGATGCCACACTAAAGCTTAGTGCTGCAATTCAGTCACTGGCTGCCAGGAACCCATCTGAGACTGCTCTCATGCAGACTCAGATTGAGGCCATGCGAGCACTGACTGCTGCCATCCTCGATGGTTCGTGCACATGTCCCCGGGGCTGTCACCGCGCCGCAGCAGGCCAGCAATCTGTTCTCCGGCAAATTGCTCCGGATGCTGAAGTGCTGCCCCGTGGGAGTGCCAGTGTGTCGGGCGAGCAGGGAGTTGCTGTCCTCTCTCACGATGACAGCATTCCTGCTGCCAACACTGTCACTTCTCCACTGCACTTGCCACCGCCTGTAGGACAGACTGCTGCCGCCCATGCAGAGTTGGTGCAGTCTGCAGCCGGGCCCTCCAGGCCCAGAAGTGGTCGAGGCCGTCCTTCAGGGGCATCTGCAGTGTCAGGGTCTGACGAGCAGCAGCCTTCCACCAGCCTTGCTGCAGCCACTGAGGTCCCATTACGGAGGAGCAGTAGGGTTAGAAGGGGGGAAGTGCGCAAGGGAAGGAGATCACCCTCGAAGGGCAAAAAGTAGGAGGTGTGCCAAAATGCTGGTAATTTTTTTATTAAAGGCCGAGGTTCATGGCCCAACTTTTGTTTAGTGTTTTGGACATTATCTCCAGGTTGTGAGAACCAGTTATGTTATTGACTGTTTTTTTGTGTTTATTTCTATGAGTTTGTCACGAGGAATTGACACACACAGAGTTTGTAAAATAAATAAGTTTCTGTATTCAAAATATACATGGCTGGTGGTTGGAATTATTGGTGCCTTGGCCGGCTTAGGGGTTGCGTGCTGGGTTGATTCGTGTTTGTAGCAATGGCAGGGGCCCTAGAAGCGGCTTGCTATTAGTCGTTGACGGACGGCCCTTGCAGTTTGACCATTGTGGGCCGCCCTCCTGCCTTGGTACTGCTGATGATCATCGTCCTCGTCCTCTTCCTCCTCTTCCTCCTCCTCCTCTGGTGGTGCTCCAAGGCCTGGTGGCATTGGCTGGGTCCTGAGGATTGCCATGTTGTGCAACATGCAGCACACGACTACGAACTTCGAAACTTGCTCAGGCGAGTACTGCAGGGCTCCTCCGGAATGGTCCAGACAGCGGTACCGTTGTTTCAGCACGCCGATTGTGCGCTCAATAATGTTCCTGGTTGCTTGATGGCTTTCCTGGTACCGCAGCTCAGCAGGGGTGTTTGGCGCACGGAGCGGTGTCATCAGCCAGGTGCTCAATGCGTACCCCTTGTCCCCCAGAAGCCAACCAACTGGCTGATGCGGTGCCTCGAAAAGTTCTGCCACAGTAGTCTGGCGCAGGATGAAAGCATCGTGGCAGCTGCCCGGATAGTGGGCATTGACAGCGAGAATCACCTGTCTGTGGTCACAGACCAACTGCACATTCAAGGAATGGAACCCCTTTCTGTTCCTGAACTCCTCTGCATTCTCTCGCGGAGCACGCAAAGCCACATGCGTGCAGTCAATGGCGCCCTGCACCATGGGGAAGCCCGCTACCCTCGCAAAGCCCATAGCACGGTCATGCTGCTTGTCTGGGGTCATAGGGAAAGAGATGAAGTCTTGTCTCCTTCTGAAGAGGGCATTGGTGACCTGCCGGATGCAGCGATGCACCGCAAACTGGGAGATATTGGTGAGGTCCCCAACAGCAGCTTGGAATGAGCCAGTGGCGTAGAAGTTCAAAGCCACTGTGACCTTCACTGCCACCGACAGAGACGTCCTGGACCTCAGCTGAGGCTGCAGATCTGGCTGCAGCAGGTGGCAGAGCTCAGTGACCACCTCCTTGCTGAATCGCAGCCTTCGCAAACACAGCTCCTCGGACATATGGATGTAGGAGAGCTGTTCACGATATACCCTGGGAGGGTAAGCTCTCCTGTACACGCGCCTGATGGCCCTCCTCCGTCTGGCCATCATTGCCACTCTCTGTCTGCGTCTCACTATCCTCCGATTCAGCTGGAGCAGGACGACGCCCCCAATCATTGCAGCCTGCATATTCTCTTTGCCAGAAAAGTAATGAGGTACAGCAACTAAAGTAGCAACAAAGATAGGATGAACTAGGCCAAACTACCTCACAAAGCGTTGAGTCAATGTAGAAGTCTCTCTCTCTCTCTCTCCGAATCTCTCTCTCTCTCTCAGAACGAGTGGTGCTTAAATGTCGACCACAGAAAAAGACAGGAAGAGGCCCCCTTTAAATAGCTCCCCCCCCAGCCCCACAGCGATTGATAACGTTCCAGTCTTCCGGTCGTTGGAAGCGCCAGGCGGTAAGGCAGGGAGCGCCACTCAATTTCCGCTCCGGGGCGCCCCAAGGGCGTTGCACCATGGAATGACGTCACAATCTGCGCGCGCAGGTGGTCGCAGCGGTAAGTTTTAGCGCCGCCGCACAATCTCAAGTTAAGTTCTCGAGCGGGGCAAACAGCGCTGCGCCCGGGCGTTAGCGGCTTAACGCCCCATTAGCGCCCTCTTAAGGCGCTAACGGGAGGCGCAACCAAGTGAATTTTTACCCCTAGATCTATCTGTGAATTCTGACTGTAGATCTATCATTGAATATTGACTGTAGATCTATCTATGAATCATGACAGTAGATCTATCAATGAATCCTGACTGTAGAACAATCAGTGAATCCTGACTGCAAATCTATCAATGAATCATGACAGTAGATCTATCAGTGAATCCTGACTGTAGATCTATCAATGAATAAAGACTGTAGATCTATCAATGCATGAAGACTGCAGATCTATCATTGAAGCTTGGCTGCAGATCTATTAATGAATGAAGACCACTGCAGATCTGTCATTGAATCAAGACTGTAGATCTATCTGTGAATCCTGACTGTAGATCTATCATTGAATATTGACTGTAGATCTATCGATGTATCATGGCAATAGATCTATCATTGAATCCTTACTGTGGATCTATCATTGAATTCTGACAGTAGATCTATCAGAGAATCCTGACTGTAGATCTAGCATTGAATCCTGACTGTAGATCTATCAATGAATCCTGACTGTATGTCTATCATTGAATCCTGACTGTAGATCTTTCATTGAATTTTGACAGTATTTCGATCAGTGAATTCTGACTACAGATCGATCAGCTAATGCTGACTGTAAATCGATCATTGAAACCTTACAGTAGATCTATCATTGAATCCTGACTGTATATCTATCAATGAATACTGACTATAGATCTATCATTGAATGCTGATTATATGTCTCATTGAATAGTGACTGTAAATCTATCAACGAATCATGACAGTAGATCAGTCAGGGAATCATGACAGTAGATATATCAGTGAATCCTGACTGTAGATCTATCAGTGAATCCAGACTTTAAATCTATCAATGAATGAAGACTGTAGATCTATAAGTGAATCCTGACTGCAGATCTATCAATGAATGGAAACTGCAGATCAATCATTGAATCCTGACTGTAGATCTATTAGTGAATCCTGACTATAGAGCTATCAATGAATGCTGACTGTATGTCTATCATTGAATCCTGACTTAGATCTTTCATTAAATCATGACAGTAGATCTATCAGTGAATGAAGACTGTAGATCTATCAGTGAATCCTGACTGTAGCTTTATCAATGAATGAAGACTGTAGATCTATCATTGAATCCTGACTAGATCTATCAATGAAACCTGACAGTAGATCTCTCAATGAATGAAGACAGTAGCTCTATCACTGAAACCTGACTGCAGATCTATGAATGAATGAAGACTGTAGATCTATCATTGAATCCAGACTGTAGATCTATCAGTGAATCCTGACTGCAGATCTATCAATGAATGTAGAATGTAGATCTATAATTGAATGAAGACTGTAGATCTATCTGTGAATTCTGACTGTAGATCTATCATTGAATATTGACTGTAGAACAATCAGTGAATCCTGCCAGTAGATCTATAATTGAATCCTGACTGTAGAACAATCAGTGAATCCTGACTGCAAATCTATCAATGAATCATGACAGTAGATCTATCAGTGAATCCTGACTGTAGATCTATCAATGAAATAAGACTGTAGATCTATCATTTAATCCTGACAGTAGATCTATCAATAATGAAGAATGTAGCTCTATCATTGAATCCTGACTGCAGAATGAATGAATGAAGACTGTAGATCAATCACTGAATCAAGACTGTAGATCTATCTATGAATCATGACAGTAGATCTATCAATGAATCATGACAGTAGATCAGTCAGTGAATCATGACAGTAGATCTATCAGTGAATCCTGACTCTAGATCTAACATTGAATCAAGACTGTAGATCGATCATTGAATCCTGACTGTAGATCTGTAAATGAATAAAGACTGTAGATCTATCATTCAAACCTGACTGTATATCTATCATTGAATCCTGAGTGTAGATCTATCTATGAATACTGACTATAGATCTATCATTGAATGCTGATTATATGTCTCATTGAATAGTGACTGTAAATCTATCAACGAATCATGACAGTAGATCAGTCAGGGAATCATGACAGTAGATATATCAGTGAATCCTGACTGTAGATCTATCAGTGAATCCAGACTTTAAATCTATCAATGAATGAAGACTGTAGATCTATAAGTGAATCCTGACTGCAGATCTATCAATGAATGGAAACTGCAGATCAATCATTGAATCCTGACTGTAGATCTATTAGTGAATCCTGACTATAGAGCTATCAATGAATGCTGACTGTATGTCTATCATTGAATCCTGACTTAGATCTTTCATTAAATCATGACAGTAGATCTATCAGTGAATGAAGACTGTAGATCTATCAGTGAATCCTGACTGTAGCTTTATCAATGAATGAAGACTGTAGATCTATCATTGAATCCTGACTAGATCTATCAATGAAACCTGACAGTAGATCTCTCAATGAATGAAGACAGTAGCTCTATCACTGAAACCTGACTGCAGATCTATGAATGAATGAAGACTGTCGATCTATCATTGAATCCAGACTGTAGATCTATCAGTGAATCCTGACTGCAGATCTATCAATGAATGTAGAATGTAGATCTATAATTGAATGAAGACTGTAGATCTATCTGTGAATTCTGACTGTAGATCTATCATTGAATATTGACTGTAGAACAATCAGTGAATCCTGCCAGTAGATCTATAATTGAATCCTGACTGTAGAACAATCAGTGAATCCTGACTGCAAATCTATCAATGAATCATGACAGTAGATCTATCAGTGAATCCTGACTGTAGATCTATCAATGAAATAAGACTGTAGATCTATCATTTAATCCTGACAGTAGATCTATCAATAATGAAGAATGTAGCTCTATCATTGAATCCTGACTGCAGAATGAATGAATGAAGACTGTAGATCAATCACTGAATCAAGACTGTAGATCTATCTATGAATCATGACAGTAGATCTATCAATGAATCATGACAGTAGATCAGTCAGTGAATCATGACAGTAGATCTATCAGTGAATCCTGACTCTAGATCTAACATTGAATCAAGACTGTAGATCGATCATTGAATCCTGACTGTAGATCTGTAAATGAATAAAGACTGTAGATCTATCATTCAAACCTGACTGTATATCTATCATTGAATCCTGAGTGTAGATCTATCTATGAATCATGACAGTAGATCTATCAAGGAATTCTGACTGTAGATCAATCAGTGAATACTGACTGTGAATCTATCAATGAACCATGACAGTAAATCAGTTAGTGAACCATGACTGTAGATCTATCATTAAATCCTGACAGAAGATCTATCAATGAATGAAGACTGTCGATCTATCAGTGAATCCTGACTGTAGATCTATCAATGAATGAAGACTGAAGATCTATAATTGAATCCTGACTGTCGATCTATCAATGAAAGCTGACTGTAGATCTATCAATGAATGAAGATTGAAGATCTATAATTGAATCCTGACTGTCGATCTATCAATAAAAGCTGACTGTAGATCTATCAATGAATGAAGACTGTAGATCGATCATTGAATCCTGACTGTAGGTCTATCAGTGAATCGTGACTGCAAATCTATCAACGAATCATGACAGTAGATCAGTCAGTGAATCATGACAGTAGATATATCAGTGCATCCTGACTGTAGATCTATCAGTGAATCCAGACTTTAAATCTATCAATGAATGAAGACTGTAGATCTATAAGTGAATCCTGACTGCAGATCTATCAATGAATGGAAACTGCAGATAAATCATTGAATCCTGACTGTAGATCTATTAGTGAAACCTGACTATAGAGCTATCAATGAATGCTGACTGTATGTCTATCATTGAATCCTGACTTAGATCAATCATTGAATCCTGACTAGATCTAGCAATGAAACCTGACAGTAGATCTCTCAATGAATGAAGACAGTAGCTCTATCATTGAAACCTGACTGCAGATCTATGAATGAATGTAGAATGTAGATCTATCATTGAATGAAGACTATAGATCTTTCATTGAATCATTACTTTATTTATATCAATGAATACTGACTGCAGATCTATCAGCTAATCCTGACTGTAGATGTATCATTGAATCCTGACTGTAGATCTATCAATGAATAAAGACTGTAGATCCATCAATGCATGAAGACTGCAGATCTATCATTGAAGCTTGGCTGCAGATCTATCAATGAATGAAGACCACTGCAGATCTGTCATTGAATCAAGACTGTAGATCTATCTGTGAATCCTGACTGTAGATCTCTCAATGAATGAAGACAGTAGCTCTATCACTGAAACCTGACTGCAGATCTATGAATGAATGAAGACTGTAGATCTATCATTGAATCCAGACTGTAGATCTATCAGTGAATCCTGACTGCAGATCTATCAATGAATGTAGAATGTAGATCTATAATTGAATGAAGACTGTAGATCTATCTGTGAATTCTGACTGTAGATCTATCATTGAATATTGACTGTAGAACAATCAGTGAATCCTGCCAGTAGATCTATAATTGAATCCTGACTGTAGAACAATCAGTGAATCCTGACTGCAAATCTATCAATGAATCATGACAGTAGATCTATCAGTGAATCCTGACTGTAGATCTATCAATGAAATAAGACTGTAGATCTATCATTTAATCCTGACAGTAGATCTATCAATAATGAAGAATGTAGCTCTATCATTGAATCCTGACTGCAGAATGAATGAATGAAGACTGTAGATCAATCACTGAATCAAGACTGTAGATCTATCTATGAATCATGACAGTAGATCTATCAATGAATCATGACAGTAGATCAGTCAGTGAATCATGACAGTAGATCTATCAGTGAATCCTGACTCTAGATCTAACATTGAATCAAGACTGTAGATCGATCATTGAATCCTGACTGTAGATCTGTAAATGAATAAAGACTGTAGATCTATCATTCAAACCTGACTGTATATCTATCATTGAATCCTGAGTGTAGATCTATCTATGAATCATGACAGTAGATCTATCAAGGAATTCTGACTGTAGATCAATCAGTGAATACTGACTGTGAATCTATCAATGAACCATGACAGTAAATCAGTTAGTGAACCATGACTGTAGATCTATCATTAAATCCTGACAGAAGATCTATCAATGAATGAAGACTGTCGATCTATCAGTGAATCCTGACTGTAGATCTATCAATGAATGAAGACTGAAGATCTATAATTGAATCCTGACTGTCGATCTATCAATGAAAGCTGACTGTAGATCTATCAATGAATGAAGATTGAAGATCTATAATTGAATCCTGACTGTCGATCTATCAATGAAAGCTGACTGTAGATCTATCAATGAATGAAGACTGTAGATCGATCATTGAATCCTGACTGTAGGTCTATCAGTGAATCGTGACTGCAAATCTATCAACGAATCATGACAGTAGATCAGTCAGTGAATCATGACAGTAGATATATCAGTGCATCCTGACTGTAGATCTATCAGTGAATCCAGACTTTAAATCTATCAATGAATGAAGACTGTAGATCTATAAGTGAATCCTGACTGCAGATCTATCAATGAATGGAAACTGCAGATAAATCATTGAATCCTGACTGTAGATCTATTAGTGAAACCTGACTATAGAGCTATCAATGAATGCTGACTGTATGTCTATCATTGAATCCTGACTTAGATCAATCATTGAATCCTGACTAGATCTAGCAATGAAACCTGACAGTAGATCTCTCAATGAATGAAGACAGTAGCTCTATCATTGAAACCTGACTGCAGATCTATGAATGAATGTAGAATGTAGATCTATCATTGAATGAAGACTGTAGATCTTTCATTGAATCATTACTTTATTTATATCAATGAATACTGACTGCAGATCTATCAGCTAATCCTGACTGTAGATGTATCATTGAATCCTGACTGTAGATCTATCAATGAATAAAGACTGTAGATCCATCAATGCATGAAGACTGCAGATCTATCATTGAAGCTTGGCTGCAGATCTATCAATGAATGAAGACCACTGCAGATCTGTCATTGAATCAAGACTGTAGATCTATCTGTGAATCCTGACTGTAGATCTATCATTGAATATTGACTGTAGATCTATCGATGAATCATGGCAATAGATCTATCATTGAATCCTTACTGTAGATCTATCATTGAATTCTGACAGTAGATCTATCAGAGAATCCTGACTGTAGATCTAGCATTGAATCCTGACTGTAGATCTATCAATCAATTCTGACTGTATGTCTATCATTGAATCCTGACTGTAGATCTTTCATTGAATTTTGACAGTATTTCGATCAGTGAATTCTGACTACAGATCGATCAGCTAATGCTGACTGTAAATCTATCATTGAAACCTTACTGTAGATCTATCATTTAATCCTGACTGTATATCTATCAATGAATACTGACGAAAGATCTATCATTGAATGCTGATTTTATGTCTCATTGAATAGTGACTGCAAATCTATCAACGAATCATGACAGTAGATCAGTCAGGGAATCATGACAGTAGATATATCAGTGCATCCTGACTGTAGATCTATCAGTGAATCCAGACTTTAAATCTATCAATGAATGAAGACTGTAGATCTATAAGTTAATCCTGACTGCAGATCTATCAATGAATGGAAACTGCAGATCAATCATTGAATCCTGACTGTAGATCTATTAGTGAATCCTGACTATAGAGCTATCAATGAATGCTGACTGTATGTCTATCATTGAATCCTGACTTAGATCTTTCATTAAAGCATGGCAGTAGATCTATCAATGAATGAAGACTGTAGCTCTATCATTGAATCCTGACTAGATCTATCAATGAGACCTGACAGTAGATCTCTCAATGAATGAAGACAGTAGCTCTATCGTTGAAACCTGACTGCAGATCTATGAATGAATGAAGACTGTAGATCTATCTTTGAATCTAGACTGTAGATCTATCGTTGAAACCTGACTGCAGATCTATGAATGAATGAAGACTGTAGATCTTTCATTGAATCATTACATTATTTATATCAATGAATACTGACTGCAGATCTATCAATGAATAAAGACTGTAGATCTATCAATGAATGCAGACTGTAGATCGTTCAACGAATGCTGACTCTAGAACTATCATTGAATCCTTACTGTAGATCTACCATTGAATCCTGACTGTAGATCTATCAATGAATAAAGACTGTAGATCTATCGATGAATGAAGACTGCAGATCTATCATTGAAGCTTGACTGCAGATCTATCAATGAATGAAGACGACTGCAGATATATCATTGAATCAAGACTGTAGATCTATCTGTGAATTCTGACTGTAGATCTATCATTGAATATTGACTGTAGAACTATCTATGCATCATGACAGTAGATCTATCAATGAATCCTGACTGCAGAACAATCAGTGAATCCTGACTGCAAATCTATCAATGAATCATGACAGTAGATCTATCAGTGAATCCTGACTGTAGATCTATCAATGAAATAAGACTGTAGATCTATCATTGAATCCTGACAGTAAATCTATCAATAATGAAGAATGTAGCTCTATCATTGAATCCTGACTGCAGAATGAATGAATGAAGACTGTAGGTCTATCACTGAATCAAGACTGTAGATCTATCTATGAATCATGACAGTAGATCTATCAATGAATCATGACAGTAGATCAGTCAGTGAATCATGACAGTTGATCTATCAGTGAATCCTGACTCTAGATCTAACATTGAATCAAGACTGTAGATCGATCTTTGAATCCTGACTGTAGATATGTAAATGAATGAAGACTGTAGATCTATCATTCAAACCTGACTGTATATCTATCATTGAATCCTAAGTGTAGATCTATCTATGAATCATGACAGTAGATCTATCAATGAATTCTGACTGTAGATCAATCAGTGAATACTGACTGCGAATCTATCAATGAACCATGACAGTAGATCAGTTAGTGAATCATGACTGTAGATCTATCATTAAATCCTGACAGGAGATCTATCAATGAATGAAGACTGTAGATCTATCAGTGAATCCTGACTGTAGATCTATCAATGAATGAAGACTGTAGATCTATAATTGAATCCTGACTGTAGATCTATCAATGAAAGCTGACTGTAGATCTATGAATGAATGAAGACTGTAGATCGATCATTGAATCCTGACTGTAGGTCTATCATTGAATCAAGACTGTAGATCTATCAATGAAACCTGACAGTAGATCTATCAATGAATGCAGACTGTAGATCTATCAGTGAATCCTAACTGTAGAGCTATCAATGAATCATGACTGTAGATCTATCATTGAATCCTGACTGTAGATCTATCATTGAATGCTGACTGTATGTCTATCATTGAATCCTGACTGTAGATCTTTCATTGAATCTTGACATTATATCTATCAGTGAATATTGATTGCAGATCTATCAGCTAATCCTGACTGTCAATCTATCATTGAATCCTAACTGTAGATCTATCATTGAATCCTGACTGTAGATCTATCAATGAATACTGACTGTAGATCTATCAACGAATCGTGACAGTAGATCTATAAATCAATGAAGACTGTAGATCTATCAGTAAATCAAGACTGTAGATCCATCATTCAAACCTGACTGTAGATCTATCATTGAATCGTGAGTGCAGATCTATCTATGAATCATGACATTGGATCTATCAATGAATCCTGACTGTAGATCAATCAGTGAATCCTGACTGCAAACCTATGAATGAATCATGACAGTAGATCAGTCAGTGAATCCTGACTGTAGATCTATCATTAAATCATGACTGTAGATCAATGAATGAAGACTGTAGATCTATCATTGAATCCTGAGGGTCGATCTCTCACTGAGATCTCACAGTAGATCTAACAATGAATGAAGATGGTAGATCTATCAGTGAATCCTGATAGTAGATCTTCAATGAATGAAGACTGTAGATCTATCATTGAATTCTGACTGTAGATCTATCAATGAAACCTGACAGTAGATCTATCAATGAATGAAGACTGTAGATCTATCAGTGAATCCTGACAATAGATCAATCAGTGCTTCCTGACTGTAGATCTATCAATGAAAACTGACTGTAAATCTATCAATGAATGAAGACTGTAGATCGATCATTGAATTCTGACTGTAGGTCTATCAGTGAATCTTGACTGTAGATCTATCAATGAATGAGGAGTGTAGATCTATCAGTGACTCCTGACTGTAGATCTATCATTTAATGCTGACTGCTTGTCTATCATTGAATCAAGACTGTAGATCTATCAATGAGTTTTGACTGTAGATCTATCATTCAATCAAGTCTGTAGATCTATCAATTAATCCTGACAGTAGATCAATCAATGAATCCTGACTGTAGATCTATCAATGAATCATGACAGTAGATCAATCAGTGAATCCTGACAGTAGATCTATAAATGAATGAAGACTGTAGATCTATCAGTAAATCAAAACTGTACATCCATCATTCAAACCTGACTGTAGATCTATCATTGAATCGTGAGTGTAGATCTATCTATGAATCCTCACTGTAGATCAATCAGTGAATCCTGACTGCAAACCTATGAATGAATCATGACAATAGATCAGTCAGTGACTCATGATCTATCATAAAATCCTGACTGTAGATCAATCAATGAATGAAGTCTGTAGATCAATCATTGAATCATGAGTGTCGATCTATCACTGCAATCTCACAGTAGATCTATCAATGAATGAAGATGGTAGATCTATCAGTGAATCCTGACAGTAGATCTATCAATGAATGAAGACTGTAGATCTATCATTGAATCCAGACTGTAGATCTATCAGTGAATCCTTACTGCAGATCTATCAATTAATCCTGACTGTAGATCTATCATTGAATCAAGACTGTAGATCTATCAATGCGTTTTGACTGTAGATCTATCAGTCAATCAAGAATGTAGATCTATCAATTAATCCTGAGAGTAGGTCAGTCAATTAATCCTGACTGTAGATCTATCAACGAATCATGACAGTAGATTTATAAATCAATGAAGACTGTAGATCTATCAGTAAATCAAGACTGTAGATCCATCATTCAAACCTGACTGTAGATCTAGCATTGAATCCTGACTGTAGATCTATCAATGAATCCTGACTGTATGTCTATCATTGAATCCTGACTGTAGATCTTTCATTGAATTTTGACAGTATTTCGATCAGTGAATTCTGACTACAGATCGATCAGCTAATGCTGACTGTAAATCGATCATTGAAACCTTACAGTAGATCTATCATTGAATCCTGACTGTATATCTATCAATGAATACTGACTATAGATCTATCATTGAATGCTGATTATATGTCTCATTGAATAGTGACTGTAAATCTATCAACGAATCATGACAGTAGATCAGTCAGGGAATCATGACAGTAGATATATCAGTGCATCCTGACTGTAGATCTATCAGTGAATCCAGACTTTAAATCTATCAATGAATGAAGACTGTAGATCTATAAGTGAATCCTGACTGCAGATCTATCAATGAATGGAAACTGCAGATCAATCATTGAATCCTGACTGTAGATCTATTAGTGAATCCTGACTATAGAGCTATCAATGAATGCTGACTGTATGTCTATCATTGAATCCTGACTTAGATCTTTCATTAAATCATGACAGTAGATCTATCAGTGAATGAAGACTGTAGATCTATCAGTGAATCCTGAATGTAGCTTTATCAATGAATGAAGACTGTAGATCTATCATTGAATCCTGACTAGATCTATCAATGAAACCTGACAGTAGATCTCTCAATGAATGAAGACAGTAGCTCTATCACTGAAACCTGACTGCAGATCTATGAATGAATGAAGACTGTCGATCTATCATTGAATCCAGACTGTAGATCTATCAGTGAATCCTGACTGCAGATCTATCAATGAATGTAGAATGTAGATCTATAATTGAATGAAGACTGTAGATCTATCTGTGAATTCTGACTGTAGATCTATCATTGAATATTGACTGTAGAACAATCAGTGAATCCTGCCAGTAGATCTATAATTGAATCCTGACTGTAGAACAATCAGTGAATCCTGACTGCAAATCTATCAATGAATCATGACAGTAGATCTATCAGTGAATCCTGACTGTAGATCTATCAATGAAATAAGACTGTAGATCTATCATTTAATCCTGACAGTAGATCTATCAATAATGAAGAATGTAGCTCTATCATTGAATCCTGACTGCAGAATGAATGAATGAAGACTGTAGATCAATCACTGAATCAAGACTGTAGATCTATCTATGAATCATGACAGTAGATCTATCAATGAATCATGACAGTAGATCAGTCAGTGAATCATGACAGTAGATCTATCAGTGAATCCTGACTCTAGATCTAACATTGAATCAAGACTGTAGATCGATCATTGAATCCTGACTGTAGATCTGTAAATGAATGAAGACTGTAGATCTATCATTCAAACCTGACTGTATATCTATCATTGAATCCTGAGTGTAGATCTATCTATGAATCATGACAGTAGATCTATCAAGGAATTCTGACTGTAGATCAATCAGTGAATACTGACTGTGAATCTATCAATGAACCATGACAGTAAATCAGTTAGTGAACCATGACTGTAGATCTATCATTAAATCCTGACAGAAGATCTATCAATGAATGAAGACTGTCGATCTATCAGTGAATCCTGACTGTAGATCTATCAATGAATGAAGACTGAAGATCTATAATTGAATCCTGACTGTCGATCTATCAATGAAAGCTGACTGTAGATCTATCAATGAATGAAGACTGAAGATCTATAATTGAATCCTGACTGTCGATCTATCAATGAAAGCTGACTGTAGATCTATCAATGAATGAAGACTGTAGATCGATCATTGAATCCTGACTGTAGGTCTATCAGTGAATCGTGACTGCAAATCTATCAACGAATCATGACAGTAGATATATCAGTGCATCCTGACTGTAGATCTATCAGTGAATCCAGACTTTAAATCTATCAATGAATGAAGACTGTAGATCTATAAGTGAATCCTGACTGCAGATCTATCAATGAATGGAAACTGCAGATAAATCATTGAATCCTGACTGTAGATCTATTAGTGAAACCTGACTATAGAGCTATCAATGAATGCTGACTGTATGTCTATCATTGAATCCTGACTTAGATCAATCATTGAATCCTGACTAGATCTAGCAATGAAACCTGACAGTAGATCTCTCAATGAATGAAGACAGTAGCTCTATCATTGAAACCTGACTGCAGATCTATGAATGAATGTAGAATGTAGATCTATCATTGAATGAAGACTGTAGATCTTTCATTGAATCATTACTTTATTTATATCAATGAATACTGACTGCAGATCTATCAGCTAATCCTGACTGTAGATGTATCATTGAATCCTGACTGTAGATCTATCAATGAATAAAGACTGTAGATCCATCAATGCATGAAGACTGCAGATCTATCATTGAAGCTTGGCTGCAGATCTATCAATGAATGAAGACCACTGCAGATCTGTCATTGAATCAAGACTGTAGATCTATCTGTGAATCCTGACTGTAGATCTATCATTGAATATTGACTGTAGATCTATCGATGAATCATGGCAATAGATCTATCATTGAATCCTTACTGTAGATCTATCATTGAATTCTGACAGTAGATCTATCAGAGAATCCTGACTGTAGATCTAGCTTTGAATCCTGACTGTAGATCTATCAGTGAATCCTTACTGCAGATCTATCAATTAATCCTGACTGTAGATCTATCATTGAATCAAGACTGTAGATCTATCAATGCGTTTTGACTGTAGATCTATCAGTCAATCAAGAATGTAGATCTATCAATTAATCCTGAGAGTAGGTCAGTCAATTAATCCTGACTGTAGATCTATCAACGAATCATGACAGTAGATTTATAAATCAATGAAGACTGTAGATCTATCAGTAAATCAAGACTGTAGATCCATCATTCAAACCTGACTGTAGATCTATCATTGAATCGTGAGTGTAGATCTATCTATGAATCATGACATTGGATCTATCAATGAATCCTGACTGTAGATCAATCAGTGAATCCTGACTGCAAACCTATGAATGAATCATGACAGTAGATCAGTCAGTGAATCCTGACTGTAGATCTATCATTAAATCATGACTGTAGATCAATGAATGAAGACTGTAGATCTATAATTGAATCCTGATGGTCGATCTATCACTGAAATCTCACAGTAGATCTAACAATGAATGAAGATGGTAGATCTATCAGTGAATCCTGATAGTAGATCTTCAATGAATGAAGACTGTAGATCTATCATTGAATTCTGACTGTAGATCTATGAATGAAACCTGACAGTAGATCTATCACTGAATGAAGACTGTAGATCTATCAGTGAATCCTGACAATAGATCAATCAGTGAATCCTGACTGTAGATCTATCAATGAAAACTGACTGTAGATCTATCAATGAATGAAGACTGTAGATATCTCAGTGAATCCAGACTATAGATCTATCAATGAATGAAGACTGTAGATCTATCAGTCAATCTTGATGTAGATCTATCAGTGAATCCTGACTGTAGATCTATCAATGAATGAAGACTGTAGATCTATCAGTGAATCATGACTGTAGATCTATCAATGAATGAGGAGTGTAGATCTATCAGTGACTCCTGACTGTAGATCTATCATTTAATGCTGACTGCTTGTCTATCATTGAATCAAGACTGTAGATCTAACAATGAGTTTTGACTGTAGATCTATCATTCAATCAAGACTGTAGATCTATCAATTAATCCTGACAGTAGATCAATCAATGAATCCTGACTGTAGATCTATCAGTGAATCATGACAGTAGATCAATCAGTGAATCCTGACAGTAGATCTATAAATCAATGAAGACTGTAGATCTATCAGTAAATCAAGACTGTAGATCCATCATTCAAATCTGACTGTAGATCTATCATTGAATCATGAGTGTAGATCTATCTATGAATCCTCACTGTAGATCAATCAGTGAATCCTGACTCCAAACCTATGAATGAATCATGACAGTAGATCAGTCAGTGAATCATGACTATAGATCTATCATAAAATCCTGACTGTAGATCAATCAATGAATGAAGTCTGTAGATCTATCATTGAATCATGAGTGTCGATCTATCACTGAAATCTCACAGTAGATCTATCAATGAATGAAGATGGTAGATCTATGAGTGAATCCTGACAGTAGATCTATCAATGAATGAAGACTGTAGATCTATCATTGAATTCTGACTGTAGATCTATGAATGAAACCTGACAGTAGATCTATCACTGAATGAAGACTGTAGATCTATCAGTGAATCCTGACAATAGATCAATCAGTGAATCCTGACTGTAGATCTATCAATGAAAACTAACTGTAGATCTATCAATGAATGAAGACTGTAGATATCTCAGTGAATCCAGACTATAGATCTATCAATGAATGAAGACTGTAGATGTATCAGTCAATCTTGATGTAGATCTATCAGTGAATCCTGACTGTAGATCTATCAATGAATGAAGACTGTAGATCTATCAGTGAATCATGACTGTAGATCTATCAATGAATGAGGAGTGTAGATCTATCAGTGACTCCTGCCTGTAGATCTATCATTTAATGCTGACTGCTTGTCTATCATTGAATCAAGACTGTAGATCTAACAATGAGTTTTGACTGTAGATCTATCATTCAATCAAGACTGTAGATCTATCAATTAATCCTGACAGTAGATCAATCAATGAATCCTGACTGTAGATCTATCAGTGAATCATGACAGTAGATCAATCAGTGAATCCTGACAGTAGATCTATAAATCAATGAAGACTGTAGATCTATCAGTAAATCAAGACTGTAGATCCATCATTCAAATCTGACTGTAGATCTATCATTGAATCGTGAGTGTAGATCTATCTATGAATCCTCACTGTAGATCAATCAGTGAATCCTGACTCCAAACCTATGAATGAATCATGACAGTAGATCAGTCAGTGAATCATGACTATAGATCTATCATAAAAACCTGACTGTAGATCAATCAATGAATGAAGTCTGTAGATCTATCATTGAATCATGAGTGTCGATCTATCACTGAATCCTGACAGTAGATCTATCAATGAATGAAGACTGTCGATCTATCAATGAAACCTGACAGTAGATCTATCAATGAATGAAATCTGTAGATCTATCATTGAATCCTGACGGTAGATCTATCAGTGAATCCTGATTGTAGATCTATCATTGAATGCTGACTGCTTGTATATCATTGAATCCTGACTGTAGATCTTGCATTGAATCATGACAGTAGATCTATCAGTGAATCTTGACATTAGATCGATCATTGAATCCTGACTGTAGATCTATCAATGAATCCTGACTGTAGATCTATCACTGAATGAAAAATGTTGATCTATCATTAAATGCTGACTGTATGCCAATCATTGAATCATGACTGTAGATCTTACATTGAATCATGACAGTAGATCTATCAGTGAATCCTGACTGCAGATCTATCAGTGAATCCAGACTGTAGATCTATCATTGAATCCTGACTGTAGATCTATCAATGAAACCTGACAGTAGATCTATGAAGGAATGAAGACAATAGATCCATCATTGAATCCTGACTGAAGATCTATCAATGAATGAAAACTGTAGATCTATCATTGAATGTTGACTGTATGTCTATCATTGAATCCTGACTGTAGATCTATCATCGAATGAAGACAGTAGATCTATCAGTGACTCCTGACTGCAGATCTATCAGTGAAACCTGACTGTAGATCTATCATTGTATCCTGACTGTAGATATATCAATGAAAAAAGACTGTAGATCAATCAATGAATGAAGATTGTAGATCTATCATTGAAGCTTGACTGCAGTTCTATCACCGAATGAAGACGTCTGTAGATCTATCATTCAATCAAGACTATAGATCTATCAATGAATGCAGACTGTAGATCATTCAATGAATGCTGACCGTAGGTCTATCATTCAAACCTGACTGTAGATCTATCATTGAAACCTGACTGTAGATCTATCTATGAATCATGACAGTAAATCTGTCAATGAATCCTGACAGTAGATCAATCAGTGCATTCTGACTGTAGATCTATCAGTGAAAACTGACTGTAGATATATCAATGAATGAAGACTGTAGATCTATCATTGAATCCAGACTATAGATCTATCAATGAATGAAGACTGTAGATCTATCATTGAATCCTGACTGTCGGTCCATCATTGAATCCTGACTGTAGATCTATCAATGTAACCTGACTGTAGGTCTATCATCGAATTCTGACTGTAGATCTATCAGTGAATCCTGACTGTAGATCTATCAATGAGTTTTGACTGTAGATCTATCATTCAATCAAGACTGTAGATCTATCAATTAATCCTGACAGTAGATCAATCAATGAATCCTGACTGTAGATCTATCAATGAATGAAGACTGTAGTTCTATCAGTAAATCAAGACTGTGGATCCATCTTTCAAACCTGACTGTAGCTCTATCATTGAATCGTGAGTGTAGATCTATCTATGAATCATGACAGTGGATCTATCAATGAATCCTGACTGAAGAACAATCAGTGAATCCTGACTGCAAATGTATGAATGAATCATGACAGTAGATCAGTCAGTGAATAATGACTGTAGATCTATCATTAAATCCTGACTGTAGATCAATCAATGAATCCTGACTGTAGATCTATCATTGAATGAAGACTATAGATCTATAATTGAATCCTGACTGCAGATCTATCAATGAAACCTGACAGTAGATCTATCAATGAATGAAGACAGTAGATCTATCATTGAGTGCAGATCAGAACAGAGTGTTAAGCTGCGAGTTTGGTGAATGAGGGAGTGAATCTTAAAGTTTAATCTCTTTTTTTTATAAAATCTAGTCTTGTGTGCTTGCAATTAGCATTTAATGTAAATTTAAATTTACTGTTTCAAGTTTTAAGTTCCTTACAGGCTTGGGCAGGGCTAAGCAAGCTCTGTGCTGGAGAGCAGGTGTGAGTAATTAATTAATTAACTGGTCTAATCTGGTTCTGTAACTGCCAGAGAGCTCACTTATTTAAATCTCAGCAGTATAAATAAGGGAGGCTAGAGTACAGTTTGTCACTGAGTGCAGATGGGAACAGAGTGTTTTAAGCTGCGAGTTTGGTGAGTGAGAGAGTTTGAGGAGGGCGGTGTTCCTTTCTTTTTCTATCTTTGTCAGCTTCCAGGAGAGCAGGAGCTAAAAAGCTGCACAAGAGGGGACAGAGAACCAGCGGGAGTTTGGCTCTGTCACACCCTGCAACCCCACCTGGAGAAAAATAAGAGGTGACATCACAGGGAAAAGGGTAAGTGATTGGTTGGTGAGTATTTTGCTCACTTCCCTTATCTTTTAAAGTCCAGGAAATGCATTAGTAATTGTAAGATTTCATTAGTACTAGTTTACTAGCAGTAATAAATCTTATTAGGTGTAGTCGGGTTTGTTAATTATTAATTAATAAAAATAAATTAATTAAGACTCAATAAAGATGGTAGGGCAGGTGATGTGTTGCGACTGCAGTATGTGGGAGCTCCTGGATGCCAGTGTGATCCAGGACGGACACGTCTGCGGTAAGTGTCTGTGGCTTGAGGAGCTTCGGCTCAGAGTTGATGAGCTGGAGGCCGAGCTGCGGACTCTGCGATGCATCAGGGAGGGGGAAAGTTACCTGGACACTTTATTCCAGGAGGCAGTCACACCCCTTAGGATAGGGTCTTCTGATTTGGTCAGTGGTCAGGGACAGGAGGATGTGACTGTGAGTGAGGCAGGTATGGGGACCCAGGAGGTGGAGGAGCCTCAGCCTTTGCAATTGTCCAACAGGTTTGAGGTTCTTGTGGCCTGTATGGATGAAAGCGGTGGCTGCAGGGTGGATGAGCAAACTGACCATGGCACCGAGGTACAGGAAGCCATTCAAGCGGGGGAGTTAATAGGAATGTAGTGGTAATTGGACAGCATAGTCAGGGGGATAGATACAGTTCTCTGTGGCCAAGAGTGAGAGTCCAGACGGCTGTGTTGCCAGGGTTCGGGACATCTGCTCTGGGCTGGAGAGGAACTTGCAGTGGGAGGGGGAGGAGCCAGTGGTCGTAGTCCATGTAGGTACCAATGACATAGGTAGAACTAGGAAAGGGGTTCTGCTGATAGAGTATGAGCAGCTAGGGGCTAAATTTAAAAAGTAGAACCTCCAGGGTAATAATGTCTGCATTATTACCTGAGCCACGAGCAAATTGGCATAGGGTAAATAAAATTAGAGATGAATGCGTAGCACAAAGACTGGTGTGGGAGAAATGGGTTTCATATCCTGGGGCACTGGCACCAGTACTGGGGAAAGTGGGATCTGTATCGTTGGGACGGTCTTCACCTGAACCATGCTGGGACCAGTGTTCTGGCAAGTCGTATAACTAGGGTGGTAGAGAGGGCTTTAAACTAAATATTGGGGGCATGGGATCAAATTTGGGAAGATGTGGTAATTCAAAGATTAGAGACAAGGCAATAGAGAAAGGTATTAATATGGGAAATGATAAACAGACTGTGACAGGAAGGGATAGAGAGTACAAATCTAAGAGTAAATCAACAGATAAGGCTAGAGGTTACAAAAATACTAAAAGGACAAAACTAAAGGTGCTGCATCTGAATGCATGTAGCATTCGAAACAAAACAGATGAACTGATAGCGCAAATAGAAATAAATAAATATGATCTGATAGCCATTACAGAAACATGGCTGCAGGATGACATAGATTGGGACCTGAATATTGAAGGGTACATGACATTCAGGAAGGACAGGAAGGTGGGAAAAGGTGGAAGGGTGGCTCTGTTAATTAATGATGCTATTAGCACAATAGAGAGGGATGACCTAAGTTCAGGAAACCAGGATGTAGAAGTGGTTTGGGTAGAGATGAGAAATAATAAAGGCAACAGGCCCCCTAACAGTAACCACATGGTAGGATGGAGCATAAAGGAAGAAATAATGGGAGCTTGTCAGAAAGGTACGGCAATAATCATGGGGGATTTAAATCTGCAGATAGACTGGAAAAATCAGATGGGCAAAGGTAGCATAGATGAGGAGTTCATGGAATGTTTTCGGGATAGTTTCTTACAACAGCACGATCTGGAGCCAACCAGAGAGCAGGCTATACTAGGCCTGGTATTGTGCAACGAGATAGGATTAATTAATGACCTCATAGTGAAGGCGCCCCTAGGTAGCAGTGATCATAATATGATTGAATTGTACATTCAGTTTGAGAGGGAGAAGAGTGGGTCCAAGACTAGTATTTTAAACTTAAATAAGGGCAATTATGAGGGCATGAAAGCAGAGCTAGCTAAAGTGAACTGACAAATTAGGTTAAGGGATAGGTCAATAGCGTTGCAGTGGCAGACATTTAAGGGGATATTTCAAAATACACAGAATATATACATTCCAACAAGAAAGAAAAATTCCAAGGGGAGGACCCACCATCTGTGGTTAACTAAAAAAGTTAAAGATAGTATTAAACTTAAAGAAAAAGCATATCATTGCGCAAAGATGGGTGGCAGGTCAGAAGATTGGACAGAATATAAAAAACAGCAAAGAATGACTAAAAGATTCATAAGGAGAGAAAAATTAGAGCACGAGAGAAAGCTAGCTAGAAATATAAAAACAGATAGTAAGAGTTTCTATAGATATTTAAAAAGAAAAGAGTTAACAAAGTGAGCGCTGGTCCTATAAAAAGTGAGTCCGGGGAATTAATAATGAAAAATAAGGCGATGGAAGTTGAATTGAACAGGTATTTTGCATCGGTCTTCACTATGGAGGATACAAGTAACATCCCAGAAATAGCTGTAAATGAGGAAATGGAAGGGAGGGAGGAACTCAAGAAAATTACAATCACCAGGGAAGTGGTACTGAGCAAATTGTTGGAGCTGCGGGCTGACAAGTCCCCGGGTCCTGATGGACTTCATCCTAGGGTCTTGAAAGAAGTGGCTAGTGAGATAGTTGATGCGTTGGTTTTAATTTTCCAAAATTCCCTAGATTCGGGGAAGGTTCCATTAGATTGGAAAATAGCGAATGTAACTCCTTTATTCAAAAAGGGAGACAGAAAGCAGGAAAGTACAGGCCAGTTAGCTTCACATCTGTCATAGGGAAGATGTCAGAAGCTATTATTAAAAACGTTATAGCAGGGCATTTATAAAAGTTCAAAGTAATCAGGCAGCGTCAACATGGTTTTGTGCAAGGGAAATCATGTTTAACCAATTTATTGGAGTTCTTTGAGGAAGTAACATGTGCTGTGGATAAAGGGGAACCGGTGGATGTACTGTACTTAGATTTCCAGAAGGCATTTGATAAGGTGCCACATCAAAGGTTATTGTGGAAAATAAAAGCTCATGGTGTAGGGGGTAACATATTGGCATGGATAGAAGATTGGCTAGCTAACCGGAAACAGTAGGCATAAATGGGTCATTTTCTGATTGGCAAGATGTAACGAGCGGTGTGCCACTCATTGAATCGAGACTGTAGATCTATCAATGAATGAAAACTGCAGATCAATCAGTGAATCCTGACTGTATGTCTATCATTGAATCCTGACTGTAGATCTAGCAGTGAAAGCTGACTGTAGATCTATCAATCAATGCAGACAGTAGATCATTCAATGAATCCAGACTGCAGATCTATCATTGAATCCTGACTGTAGATCTATGATGAATGAAGACTGCAGATCTATTAGTGAACCCTCACTGTAGATCTACCATAGAAATACAGTCTGCATTCAATCAGTGAATCCTGTCTGTAGATCAATTATTGAATCCCAACTGCAAATCCATCAGTGAATGAAGACTGTAGATCCATCAGTGAATGAAGACTGTAGATCCATCAGTGAATCCTGACTGTAGATCCATCAGTGAATCCTGACTGTAGATCCATCAGTGAATCCTGACTGCAGATCTATCAATGAATCATCACTGTTTATCTATCAATAAATGAAGACTGTAGATTTATCAGTAAATCAAGAATGTAGATCCATCATTCAAACTTGACTGTAGATATATAATTGATTCCTGAGTGTACATCTATCTGAATTGACAGGAGATCTATCAATGAATCATTACTGTAGATCAATCCGTGAAATCTGACTGCAAATCTATCACTAAATCATGACAGTAGATCAGTCAGTGAATCCTGACTGTAGATCTATCAACAAATGAAGACTGTAGATATATTAGTGAATCCTGACTGCAGATCTATAATTGAATGAAGACTACAGATCTATCAATGAAAGCAGACTGTAAATCGTTCAATGAATCCTGAATGTAGATCAATCAGTGCATCCTGATAGTAGATCTGTCAATGAATGCAGACTGTAGATCTATCTGTGAATCCTGACTGTACATCTATCAGTGAATCCTGCCTGCAGATCTATGAATGAATGAAGACAGTAGATCTATCATTGAATCCTGACTGTAGATCTTTCATTGAATCATGACAGTAGATCTTTCAGTGAATCCTGACTGCAGATCTATTGTTGAATCCTGACTGTAGATCTATCAATGAATGAAGACCGTAGATCTATCATTGAATCCTGACTGTAGATCTATCTGTGAATTCTGAATGTAGATATATCAATGAATCATGACTGTAGATCTATCATTATATCCTGACTGTAGATCTATCGATGAAAGCAGACTGTAAATCGTTCAATGAATCCTGAATGTAGATCAATCAGTGCATTCTGATAGTAGATCTATTAATGAATGCAGAATGTAGATCTATCTGTGAATCCTGACTGTAGATCTAACATTGAATGCTGACTGTAGATCTATCATTGAATCATGACTGTAGATCCATCGTTGAATCTAGGCTGCAGAAATATCTGTGTATCCTGACTGCCGATCTATCAATGAATGCAGACAGTAGATCATTGAACGAATGCTGACATAAGTCTCAGTGTATCCTGACAGTAGATCTATCAATGAATGAACACTGTAGATCTATCATTGAAGCTTGACTGCAGATCAATGAATGAAGACGACTGTAGAGCTATCAATTAATGCAGACTGTAGATCTATAAGTGAATCCTGACTGTAGATCTATCTATGAATCATGACTGTGAACATAAGAACATGAATAGGAGTAGGCCATTCGGCCCTTTGAGTCTGCTCCACCATTCAATGAGATCATGGCTGATCTTCTGCCTCAACTCCATTCACCGACCCTATCGCCATATCCCTTGATGCCCTTACTAGTCAGAAATCTATTGACTTCTGTTTTGAATATACCCACAGCCCTCTGGGTTCGAGAATTCCAAAGATTCACCACCCTCCGAAGAAATGTCTTCTCATCTCAGTCCTGAATGGCCTACCCTTGATCTTGAGGCTGTGGCCCCTGGTTCTAGACTCCCCAGCTGAGGGAAACATTCTCCCAGCATCCATCCAATCAAGCCCTTTGTATGCTTCAATGAGATCCCCTCTCATTCTTCTGAATTCAAGAGAATACAGGTCTAGTTTATTCAATCTCTTCTCATACGACAGTCCCGCCATCCCAGAAATCAATCTCGTGAACCTTCGTCTATCATTGAATCCTCACTGTAGATCTATCAATGAATCATGACAGTAGATCAGTCAGTGAATCATGACAGTAGATCTATCAGTGTATCCTGACTTTAGATCAATCATTGAATCCTGACTGTAGATCTAACATTGAATCCTGATTGTATTTCTATCAATGAATGAAGACTATAGATCTATCAATGAATGAAGACTGTAGATCGATCATTGAAGCTTGACTGCAGATCTAACAATGAATGAAGACGATTGTAGATCTATCCTTGAATCAAGACTGTAGATCTATAAGTGAATCCTGACTGCACATCTATCAATGAATGAAGACTGTAGATCTATCATTGAATCAAGACTGCAGAAATATTAATGTATCCTGACAGCCAATCTATCAATGAATGCAGACAGTAGATCGTAGAACGAATGCTGACATAGATCTATCAGTGAATCCTGACTGTAGATCTATCATTGAAGCTTGACTGCAGATCTATCAATGAATGAAGACTGCAGATCTTTCACTGAATCATGACTGTACATCTATCAATGAATCCTGACTGTAGATCTAACATTGTATACTGACTGTAGTTCTATCAATGAATAAAGACTGTAGATCTATCAATGAATGAAGACGATTGTAGATATATCATTGAATCAAGACTTCAGATCTATCCATGAATCATGACAGTAGATCTATCAATGAATGCA
Source organism: Squalus acanthias (assembly GCA_030390025.1). NCBI lineage: Eukaryota > Metazoa > Chordata > Chondrichthyes > Squaliformes > Squalidae > Squalus > Squalus acanthias. The sequence continues at coordinate 19,133,739 of CM059442.1, read as the reverse complement.
GACTGTAGATCATTCAATAAATGAGTGTAGATCTCAGTGAATCCAGACTGCAGATCTATCATTGAATCAAGACTGTAGATCTATCAATGACTCCTGACTGTCGATAATTATTGAATCCTGACAGTAGATCTATCAATTAATCCTGACTGTAGATCTATCATTGCATCCTGGCTGTAGATCTATCAAAGGATCATGACATTAGATCTATCGATGAATCATGACAGTAGATCAGTCAGTGAATCCTCACTGTAGATCTATCAATGAATGAAGGCTGTAGATCTATCACTGAATCAAGACAGTAGATCTATCATTGAATCCTGACTGTAGATCTATCATTGAATCCTGACTGTAGATCTATCAATGACTCCTGACTGTAGATTTATAAATGAATGAAGACAGCAGATATATCAGTAAATCTACACTGTAGAGCCATCATGCAAGCCTGATTATAGATCTATCATTGAATCCTAACTATAGATCTATCATTGAATCCTATGTGTATATCTATCATTGAATCCTGACTGTAGAGCTATCAATGAATCCTAATGATAGATCTATCAAAAAAGCCTGACTGTAGATCTATCAATGAATCCTGAATGTAGATCTATCATTGAATCAAGACTGTAGATCTATCAATGAATCCTGATGGAAGATCTTTCAGCAAATCCTGAATGTAGATCTATCAGTAAATCAAGACTGTAGATCCATCATTCAAACCTGACTGCAGTTCTCTGAACCCTGACTGTAGATCTATCACTGATCAAGACTGTAGATCTATCAATGAACCCTGACTGTAGATCTATCAGTGAATCCTGACTGTAGATCTATCAATGAATCCTGACTAGATCTATCAATGAATCCTGACTATAGGAGCACTATTTAAAGGCGTGCACTTCCTGGTTTCTTTTGACGGCAAACAATGCTGCCTTATCACTTTGACAGAAGCAGACAGGCATTTTACGCCATTTGAGGTTTTCCTGCTTGAAGGAGTTTTGCTCCTGACAAAAATTTATCAGGTTCATTTGTCTTGCTTTTGATACTGCAACATTTCCAACACTTAATGGGGGCTGTACTGGCACAGGACCTCGCCCTACACCTTCACCGTCGGAGGCAGAGCGAAAGATTGGAAAACGTGGCCAGAGGGAGGATGGCCAACAGGAGAACTTACCCTCCCAGGGTATTCCGGGAGCAGTTCTCCTACATTCATCTGTCAGAGGAGCATTGTCTTAGAAGGCTCCACTTCAGCAAGGAGGTGGTCACAGAGCTCTGCCACCTCCTGTAGCCAGGGCTCCAGCCTCCGCTCAGGACCAGGATGTCTCTCTCAGTGGCAGTGAAGGTCACAGTCTCTCTCGATTTCTACACCAGCGGCTCCTTCCTAGTTTCAACAGGGGATATTGCAAACATTTCACAGTTCACTGTCCATTGCTGCATCCGGGAGGTCACAGATGCTCTATACAGAAGAAGAAGGGAGTACATCTCATTCCCCATGACCAGCGACAAACAGCATAAACGCTCATGTGGCTTTGCAAGGACAGCGGGCTTCCCCATGGTTCAGGGCACCATTGACTGTACCCCCGGTGCATTGCAGGCACCTCATCACAATGCAGAGGTGTTCCGCAACCGCAAAGGCTACCACTCTCTGAACGTGCAGTTGGTGTGCGACCACAGACAGCACATCCTCGCCATCAATGCCCGCTATCCTGGCAGCAGCCACGATGCATTCATCCTGCGACAGACTGGTGTCCCAGCACTGTTCCAACCACCACATGAAGCTCGTGGCTGGCTGCTCGGAGACCAGGGTTAGCCACTCGCCATCTGGCTGATGACACCCCTCCGCAACCCCAACACTCCTGCTCAGCATGCACACAATGAGAGTCATAGCGCCACCAGCAACCTGATGGAACAGACTATCGGCGTGCTAAAGCAACGGTTCCGCTGTCTTGACCACTCTGGAGGAGCCCTGCAGTACTCCCCTGATCAAGTCTCCGTCTTCATTATTGTGTGCTGCATGCTGCACAACCTGGCCATTCTGAGAGCCCAGCCATTGCTACCAGGGATTGCAGGTCCACCTCAGGAGGAGGAGGAAGAGGGACAGGAGGAGGAGGAGGAAGAGGGACAGGAGGAGGAGGATGAAGAGGAGCAGCACCAACATAGGAGGGAGCCACTCAATGTTGCTTCTGCAAGGGCTGTTCATGAACGTCTCATTACACAGCGCTTCCAATAAATGAGATGGCACGTGGCATTTGCACAGAACAACCACATCATTACAGCCAGCTCGCAGCCCCTATAACCGGGCAAAGCTCAAATGAGAAACCTCACAAAATTTGCTACGTCGAAATAAACATTTATTATTCTGCACAACTCTCTCTCTCATCAAACACAACCAGTAACAAACAAACACAATTTATCAACAAACACAACTGGTTTTTAGCAAACGGAACTATTTCTTAGCAAACTGAACAATATATTTACAAACACATCAGCTTTTGTACACACACTCTCCCCCCACCCCCCCCCCCCCCATTTGCTATTAACATTTTATTTACTGGGCCTTCCTCAATGATTTCCCTCCCCTTTGCAATTCCCCCCTCCCAACCCTACTGCTCCTCTGTAATGTGGCCCCAGAGGCTGCAGCAAGGCAGACGGAAGGCTGCTGATTCTGGGAGCCAGAGACTGCAGATGGCCTTGCAGGATGCCTTCGACCAACTCTGGGCCTGGAAGGCCCGGCTATAGACTGCACCAAATCTGCATGGGCGGCAGCCGTCTGGGATGGCTGGGTTACAGGCTGCGGCAAGTGCAATGGCAGAGTGGCAGTGGTGGGAGCAGGAATGCTGTCATCCTGAGAGAGGACAGCATCTTCCTGCTCAACTGACACACTGCCACTCCTCCGGGGCAGAACCTCTGCATCCGGAGCAATCTGCTTGAGCACAGATTGCTGGCCTGCTGCCACAGCGTGAGATCCCCGGTGACCTGTGGGCGACCCAGTGACGCTGGCAGCAGTCAGCACTTGCGTGGCATCAATCTGAGACTGCATGAGGGCAGTCTGAGATTGGATGGCACCAGCCACTGACTCCATTACAGCACTAAGCCGTTGCGTTGCCTCGGCCTGTGCTGCAAGAGCTGCTGCCACCTCACCCATGACACGCACCATGAGGTCTGGGTACCCACGGTCTCTCTGCGAGTCAACCATCCTCTGCAAAGTGCCAAGGATGGGCTCGACGGTTTGTGCAGAGATGAGAGCAATGCTGGAGGCGGACTCCTCCACGCTCCTAGCCAGTGCATCCATGCTCTCAGGCACCCTTGCCATTGCACCCATGAGCTCGGTATGCATGCTCATCGCCTGTGTGGTCATCGCCTCGACATCGAGGTCCTCATCTGAGTCCTGTGCAGCAGAACTCGTACGTGCACTCACCCTCCGGAGAGATGGCCCCCGAGCTTCCCTTTCCCCATGGCGTTGCTGCAGCCCGCTGGGTCCCAGAGCTTCACCCACATCAGAGCCAATTTCTCTGCTCCCCTCCAGCGACCGCATGGCCCCATTATCGGATGTCTTGCCCTCGGGAGACACAGGCTGTGAGGCTCTAGCTTGTTCTTCCTCCTCCTCTCCCGCATTGCTGCCACTGGGAGGCTGAGGGACAGGCTGGTCAGATGGTGGCTGATTATCTGAAAGCATAAAGGCACAAGATTGGGTTTAACACCAGGGGAGTGGGGCAGGAAGGGAACAAGGAATGGAGACAGTACACTTAGATGGAAAGTGGGAAGGGCTTGTGTTGTGAGGGGGAAGTGGAATGAGAAGAGGCAGAGGTGATAAACTTACCGTTGTTGTCCCGTAGGGGGGTTGACCTCTCCGACCTGGGCCGCGATGATGCTGGGCACTCACTCCTCCAGGTCTGTAGGGGGTGCCGCTCCACCTGACCTCCTCCTGTGCGTTGCTGCTCCCTCCTGTTATGAGCAAGCTTGGCCTGCAAGAAAAAGGACAGCGTGTGAGAGAGTGTGCAGCCATGTGTTTGGCAGATGTTCCTACCATAGTTGAATAGCTTATAATGTATGTAAGGCATGAGATGTGGATGTGACTTTTAGTAGATGGGCATAGTTGGTGGGTGAGTGTTGGGGATTTGGCGGTTTATACCGTCTGTACACAGAGTGAGATTGAGATGGTGGGATGTAGAGGTTTTTGAAGCATGTACTCGCCCTGACCTCCCGAGTGAAGTCGTTGAAATTCTTGCGGCACTGGGTGTGAGTCCTTTGGACCACGCTTCTGGCCGAGACGTACTGGGCCACCTCCCTCCTCATCCTTCTGATCTCCTGCGGCTATGGCCTCCTGCCAGTGTCTGGGAACAGCACTGCCCATCGGAGTTCCACAGCTGCAACCAGAGCCTCCAATGCCTGGTCGCTGAACTGGCGAGCTCTCTCCCTGGGCCTCTGATCAGCCAGAGATTTGTGGTTGATGGACTGCACCTCCTTGCAGGCTCAGGTCACAAGCAGCAATGATCAGAGTGAGGCTGTGCAACATGATTGAGCCTCCCCTTTAAGAACTGGAAGACGCCAGTCTGTCTGAGTACTTGTAATTGACAGCGCCTGAACTTGAGTAGCGCTCTGCGGTAGCGCCCCGCTCCCCGATGTTAGCGCCCTAACAGAAGTGTGTAGCGCTTGATTTAGCGCTCCATTTCCCCTTAGGGACGCTAAAACTGAATTTTGCGGTCGCCTGCACTAATTAGCGCTGGGCACTAAAGTTTGCGCGCAGGCGATGTTAGCATCCCAACATTGTCGATACCGAATTTTTCCCCCTAGATCTATCAGTGAATCCTAACTGTAGATCTTCCAATGAAACCTGACTGTAGATCTATCAGTGAATCAAGACCATAGGGGGGGGGAAAATTCATATCAACCATTTTGAGGCGCTAATATCGGCCCGGCGCAAATTATCGGCAACGACCAGGGGATTTGTCTCCAGCACCCCTGGAGGTGATTCGAGCGAAATCAAGCGCTACGCACTTCTCTCTAGGGCGCTAATGTCGGGGAACGGGGCGCTACCTCAGAGCACTACTCAAGCTCAGGCAATGTCAATTACCTTGTACTCAGACATACTGGCGCCTTCCAGTTCTTAAAGGGGAGGGTCCATCGTGCTGCACAACCACACCCTGACCATTGCTGCGTTTGACCTGGGCCTGCAAGGAGGTGCAAATCTTCAACAATGATTATCATGGCTGCTCAGAGGCCCAGGGAGAGAGCTCGCCGGTTTAACGACCAGGCATTGAAGGCTCATGTTGTGGCTGTGGGCAGTGCTGCTTCCAGACACTGGCAGGAGGCCATTGCACTGGGAGTTCACAAGGGTGAGAAGGGAGATTACCCATTACGTATTGTCCAGGAGCCTGGTCCAAAGGATTCACACGCAGTTCCGCAAGAAGTTCAACGACCTCACTGGGGTGGTCAGGATGAGTAGATGTTTGAAATACCTGTACATCCCACCATCTCAACCTCGCGTTGTGCACAGATGGTATAAAGTGCCAAATCCCCAACACTCACCCAACAACTATGCCCATCTACTAAAAGTCACATCCACATCTCAGACCTTGCAGACATTAACGGCTATTCAACTATGGTAGGCGCATCTGCCAAACACATGGCTGCACACTCCCTCACACGCTATCCTTTTTCTTGCAGGCCAAGCTTTCTCATAACAGGAGGGAGCAACAACGCATGGGAGGCAGAGCTGCATCCCCTCACACAGCTGGAGGAGTGAGTTCACAGACTAATCGCAAGCCATGTCATGGGCGCTGTGGCAGTTGGAGAGGTTGACCCATTGGGGACAGCAACAGTATGTTCATCATCTCTTTATCCTCTCTCATACCACTTCCCCCCTCACACCAGCCTTTCCCACTTTCCATCTGACTATACTGTCCCCATTCCTTGCTCCCTTCCTGCCCCCCTGCCCTCACGTTAAAGCCACTCTTGTACCTTCCTGCTTTCATAGAGTGAGCCACCATCTGACCAGCCTGTCCCTCAGCCTCCCAGTGGCAGCGACGCAGAAGAGGAGGCGGAACACCAAGCCGGAGCCTCACCGCCTGCGTCTCCCGAGGGCGAGACATCCGGTACTGGGGCCACGCGCTCACTGGAGGGGAGCAGAGGAAATGGCTCTGATGTGGGTGAAGCTCTGGGACCCAGCCGCTGCAGTAACGGCATGGGGGAAGGGAAGCTCGGGGGCCATCTCCCAGGAGGGTGAGTGCGCGCACAAGTTCTGCTGCACAGGACTCAGATGAGGACCTCGATATCGCGGCGATGAATACTCAAGCGATGAGCATGCATACTGAGCTCATGGGTGCAATGGCAAGGGTACCTGAGAGCATGATGCTAGGAGCGTGGAGGAGTCCACCGCCAGCACAGCTGTCATCTGTGCGCAAACCCTCGAACTCATCCTTGCCTTGTTGCAGAGGATGGTGGACTTGCAGAGAGACCATGGGGACCCAGACCCCATGCCGCATGTAATGGGTGAAGTGGCAGCATCTATTGCAGCACAGGCCGAGGCAATGCAATGGCTTAGTGCTGGAATCGAGTCATTGGTTGGTGACATCCAATTTCAGACTGCTCTCATGCAGTCTCAGATTGATGCCACGCAAGCGCTGACTGCTGCCATCGTCGCTGGGTCGCCCACAGATTACTGGGGATCTCACGGTGCTGCAGCAGGCCAGCAATCTGTGCTCGAACAGATTGATCCGGATGCTGAGGTTCTGCCCCGGAGGAGTGGCAGTGTGTCGGTCAAGCAGGAAGGTTTTGTCCTCTCTCAGGATGACAGTATTGTTGCTGCCACCACTGCCAGTCGGCCATTGCACTTGCCACAGCCTGTAACCCAGCCATCCCAGACTGCTGCCACCCATGCAGAGTTGGTGCAGTCTGTAGCCGGGCCCTCCAGGCCCAGAGCTGGTCGAGGGCGTCCTTCAAGGTCATCTGCAGTCTCTGGATCCGAGATTCAGCAGCCTTCCGCCAGCCTTGCTGCAGCCACTGGGGCCACATTACGGAGGAGCAGTAGGGTTGGATGGGGGGAAGTGCAAAGGGGAGGGAGATCGTTGAAGAAGGCCGAATAACTAAAATTTTTCTAACATATGGGGGGAATGTTTGTAACAAAGTTGCATGTGTATGTAATTATATTGTACACTCTGTTAAAACTTATTTTGTTGTGGTAAGAACCAGTTTTGTTAGTTAATGAATTGTTTTGTTTGTTATTGGTTGTGCTTAATAAGACACAGTTGTTCAGAAAAATAAAACATTTTATTGAAATGTTACAAATTTCCTCACGTTACTCATTGGAACTTTGCATGGTAATAGGCGTTGCAGGATGGCTGTAATGATGTGCTTGTTGATCCCAAAAGCCAGCTTCTCTGTCATTCATCAGAAGCGCTGTCTTATGAGGCGTTCATGAACGGCCCTTGCAGAAGCAACATTGAGCGCCTCCCTCCCACATTGTTGCTGCTCATCTTTATCTTAATCCGCCTCCTCCTCCTCGCCCTCTTCCTCCCCCTGAGGTGGTCCACCAATCCCTGGTGGCAATGGCTGGGTCCTCAGAATTGTGAGGTTGTGAAGCATGCAGCACACAACAATGAAAACCGATACTCGATCGGGGGAGTACTGCAGGGTTTCTCCATAGTGGTCAAGACACCGGAACCGTTGCTTCAGCATGCCGATCGTCTGTTCAATGAGGTTCCTGAAGGCGCTATGGCTCTCATTGTATGTGAGCTCAGCAGGAGTGTTGGGCTTACGGAGTGGAGGCGTCAGCCAGGTGCAGAGTGGACAACTCTTGTCCCCGAGGAGCCAGCCACCAGGTTGATGCGATGGTTGGAACACGTCTGGGATACCAGTCTGGCACAGGGTGAATGCATCGTGGCTGCTGCGAGGTTAGCGGGCATTGACAGCGAGGATGCGCTGTCTGCTGTCGCACACCAACTGATGTTCAGAGAGTGGAAGCCTTTGCGGTTGCGGAAAACCTTTGCATTTCATGAGGTGCCCGCTGTCGTAAGAATGAGCCTTACGCGTGGTGAACTTAAAGTAAGCTTTAATCAACTAAAAAGGTGCTACATACAAAAGAGGTCTTACTCTATGCCTCTCCAGGATCCAACTGATCAGTCCAGTATTTATCCTGGACTAATCACAGGAAGTGATGCAATAAAGTTCGAGTCACAGGAAGCTGTATTGTGTTACCACATTCTCCACCCCCCCAAAAGATTAGGAGGCCGGGATGCTCCCTCCATTTCGTAGCCGCTGGACGAGGGAGAGCCGCACCCGTTTGGGTTGTCGTAGCGGTAGAGGGCCCCTAGCCCGTTTACCCGCCGCGGGCCATGGACCAGAGTCCGAGTGATCCAGCCCGCTCTGTGAGGGGTCAGGACGATCCTGACTGTGTACTGGTGCCCGAACGGGTGTTGGGCAGGGCTGTGGCAGATCCGTTTCCGAGCGTACGGTACGGGGTGGATCGTGGCTGCGCGTGCGAGCCCCGACGGGCTCATAGTCAGTCTGCCCCAGGTCGGCACGCTGGAGTGAGGTACCAGCCGGCGTCAGATCCAGATCGTGATGAGAGGCACCTGGCGAGCCCAGAGATGTGCCTGGTACAATATCATCCCCTGGTGTCCCTCTATGTTTCGGCGGGCAGGGAGCCAGATCCCGCAATGACACGGTAGATTCCCGACCGTCAGGATACCGAATATAGGCGTAGGTAGGGTTGACGTCAGTGAGCTCAACTTCATCTACCAGGGGGTCATTCTTAGACGCCCGGACATATCTTCGGAGTAGCACTGGTCCCGGTGTAGTCAGCCACGACGGGAGAGATATCCCATAGGATGAGCGACGCTGAAATCGGAAGAACCGTTCATGAGGCGTCGTATTTGTGGCGGTCGAAAGGAGGGACCGTGTGGAGTGTAATGCGTCTGGAAGTACTGCTTCCCATTGCTGGTTGGGTAGGCCCCGAGATCTCAAAGCCAGACGTACCGCATTCCAGAGGATAGCATTAAAACGCTCGACTTGCCCATTCCCGACCGGATGATAAGGCGTCGTTCTGCTGGCAGCAATACCCCGTTCCGAGAGATAGGCCTTGAGTTCTCCTGACATAAAAGAAGGGCCCCGATCCGAATGAACATAGGATGCCATGCCACAGAAAGCAAAAACCTGCTCAAGGCAGCTGATAACCGTGGTCGTCAGCATATTGGGGCAGGGAAAGGCAAACGGAAAACGGGAATACTCATCGACCATGGTCAACAGATAAGTGTTGCGAGTTGAAGAGGGCAACGGCCCCTTAAAATCGATGCTAAGCCGTTGCATTGGCTGGGTCGCATGTATGAGTATACCACCCGAGGGGCGGAAAAACTGAGGTTTCAATTCCGCACAGACTCTGCAGTCCGAGCACATCTTCTTTACATCCCCGGTAGAGAATGGGAGATTTCGGGACCACACGAAGTGTAGCATGCGAGTAACGCCCGGATGACACAACCCATCATGGATGTCTACGAGCGTAGAGGGTGCCATGGCGGAGCAGAATGCTCGTGTGAGGGTATCCGGAGCCACATTCTCCTTGCCAGGTCAATAGTGGATGGTGTAACCAAAAGAGGCCAATTCCAGCCGCCAAAGCTGGATTTTATTATTTTTAATTTTGGTCCGTTTTCGATTATCGAGCATGAAGGCGACCGATCGCTGGTCCGTGATTAAGCTAAAGTGCTGGCGAGCTAGGAGATGACTCCACTTCCGTACTGCCTCTATGATGGCTATAGCTTCTTTCTCGACTGGAGGATAATGTAGCTCAGCCCCTTGAAGTCCTGGACAAAAATGCCACCGGACGACCTTCCTGATTCAGAGTGGCCGAGATCGCCACCTCCGAGGCATCACACTCCACAACAAAAGGAAGACTCTCATCGATGGAGTGAAGAGCCGCTTTCTCCAACTGTTTTTTCAGGAGGTTAAAGGCTGCAACAGCCGCTGTGTCTAGTGGGAATGTGCTGGCCTTCAGTCGAGGTTGGATTCGGTCCGAGAAGTTAGGAATCCATTTAGCATAGTATGCAAACAGGCCGAGGGCCCGGCGCAAGGAGGCCGGATTCTTAGGTGGCGGGAGTTCTTGGAGTGGGCGAAGCCTTTCAGGGTCAGGTTTAATGATGCCATTGCCCACACAATAGCCAAGGATGTTGATGGTTGGTTGTGACTCAATGGATTTAGCCACATTTAATGTCAAATTACGGTGCTGGAGTGCATCCCAAAATCGTTGGAGATTGGCGTCATGTTCCTGCTGATTGCGACCTGCGACAGTAATATTGTCCAGATAAGGAAACGTATCCTTCAAGTCTTCCTGTTTGACCAGGTCATCCATTGCTCGCTGGAAGACAGCCACTCCATTAGTGACCCCAAAGGGGAGGCGACGAAATTGATACAGCCGTCCATTGGCTTCAAAGGCCGTATACTGCTTGTCTGAGACCTTCAAGGGTACCTGATGATAGGCACTTTTCAGATCATATGTTGAGAACACCGTGTACTCAGCCAGTTTATTAACCATATCATCGATGCGCGGCAATGGGTATGCGTCCAAGTCCGTATATTGATTGATGGTCTGTGAAAAGTCAATGCACAGCCGTTTCTTGTGAGGTTGTAGAGGGTTCTTAACAATAACGACCTGGGCGCGCCATGGCGACGAACAAGGCTCGATGATATCCTCTGCTAAAAGCCGAGAAATCTCAGCCGCAATAAAAGACTGGTCTTCCTGACTGAAACGTCGTGACTTTGTTATAATCGGTTTGCATCGAGGAGGGATACTGGTAAACAGTGAGGGTTCATCCAGTGAAGCTGCTGACAATGCACAGAACAGTAATCGAGGTCGTATATTAGAAATAGTGAGTTCAGGTTTGGATCCGCCGAACTCAATGGTGAGCTTCTTATGCTGCTTTTGAAAATCCAGCCCTAAGATAAGATCACTACATAAATCCTTGAGCACCGAAAGCCAGGTGGAGGGATACCTGTGACCATTAAGTGTTATTTCAACCATACAAAAGCCAGAAATTCTGGTATTAAGTGATGACTGAGCCATCGCAACTGCCTGGTCCGATGGGAAAACATGTAGCTTTAACTCTGCAACAATCTGTTCCCTAATGAAACTATCAGTGCTCCCTGAGTCAATTAAGGCATCTAAAGTATGTCCATTAATTGATGCTTTTGTAGCTGCATGGAATAGGTTCTGAGGACAAGCAGCTGTAATTGGTGTCGTTGCACAAAGAGTGGCTGAAACTCTAGGTGTGTTTCTTCGAGAGGAAACCCGAGAGGAAGCACGATAGATGTTAGCCGGAACATCTTGATAGGCCCTTACCGGGGCAGTTCGGTAGGACTTAGCTTGATAAGCCCTCGTAGAGGCTCTAGATAGGCAAACCTTTGCAAAATGACCCTTTTTGTTGCAATGACTGCAAAACGCATTGCGAGCAGGGCAGAATTTCCGAGGGTGAAACTCATCACCACAAAAGAAGCATTTCTTAGATTGCCAAGAGGCTGCCACAGTGGGGTCATCATCCTCTTCATCAGTGAAGTCATCAGATTGATCATCAGAGATAAAGACCTCCCTAATAGAGTTCACCTGTGGCCTCTTAAATTGCCTGACTGTAGTTAAGGCAGTAGACCGAGGTCTGGGCACTGTATAAAGGTCTGCATTTCTTTTTGCCAGATCTAGAGAGCAAGCCATGTCATAAGCTCTCTGAAGCTCAAGTGTCTTACTTTCCAGTAGACGCTGGCGTATAAATGGGGAGGCAAGCCCGCAGATGAAAGCATCACGGATCATTTCTTCACGGTACAGCTCAGCTGAGGCCGCCTGAAAGTTACAGTCCATACTAAGTCTGCGAAGCTCTTGGAGGAATTTATCAATGGATTCCTCCGGCCCTTGTTGGGCTGTAGCTAGTAGATGTCTGGCATAGACCTCATTCGGTGTCTTAGTATATAGTCTCTTAAGCGTCCGAATTGCCTCCTCGTAACTGTCCCATTCCTCCACATACTGAAATACATTCGGGGTGACACAGTTGATGAGTATCCGCAACTTTGAGTCATCATCAGCCTTGCAGTATTCAAGAAAATTGTCAAACGTGCGATACCAGTGTTTCCACACCTTACCGGCTGCTGGGGTGTTTGGGTCCAAGTCAAGACGCGATGGTTTAAGGATGTTTTCCATGATGGGTGATTCCCTGGATCCTTAGTTCCGAGTTCGTCCAAAAAGTTTGAGTGCGAAGTTTTTCAAAGTTGATTAAATTGTCGTAAGAATGAGCCTTACGCGTGGTGAACTTAAAGTAAGCTTTAATCAACTAAAAAGGTGCTACATACAAAAGAGGTCTTACTCTATGCCTCTCCAGGATCCAACTGATCAGTCCAGTATTTATCCTGGACTAATCACAGGAAGTGATGCAATAAAGTTCGAGTCACAGGAAGCTGTATTGTGTTACCACACCCGCAATGCCAAGTGCATGCCAACGGCACCCTGAACCATGGGGAAGCCCGTTATCCTAGCGAAGCCACATGCATCTTCACGCTGTTTGTCTCGGGTCATGGGGAATGAGCTGTACTCCCTTCTCCTTTTGTAGAGAGCATTTGTGACCTCCCAGATGCAACAATGGACAGCGAACTGGGAGATGATCGCAATATCCCCTGTTGAAATCAGGAAGGAGCCGCTGGGGTAGAAATTGAGAGCCACTGTCACCTTCACTGCCACAGACAGAGACGTCCTGGTGCTGAGCTGAGGCTTGAGCTCTGGCTGCAGGAGGTGGCAGAACTCTGTGCCCACCACATTGCTGAAGCGGAGCCTTCTAAAACACTGCTCCTCGGAAAAATGAATGTATGAGAATTGCTCCCGGAATACCCTGGGAGGGAAAACTCTCCTGTGCAGAGCCCTGTTGGCCCTCCTCCCTCTGGCCACGTTTTCTACTCTCTATCACCGCTTCCGATGGTGTAGCTGGAGGACGAACCCCCGTGCTCGTACAGCCCGCATTAAATCTTCTAAATGTGGTAGAAATTAAGCTAACAGAAATGGGAACCTGAAAAGTCTTGCTGACGAACAAAACTCCTTCAAGTAGGATACAGTTAAACGTCTCCAGACGCCTCTCTCCCTCTCTCAATCTGCGAATGCAAAATTGATTGCCGACAGGAAAAAGCAGGAAGTGCATGCCTTTAAATAGCGCTCCCCCACTTCCCAGCCAACTGCAAACCGTCCCCCTCAACCTGTTGTTCCTAGAACCAGCCGCTGAGGCAGGTGGCCATAATCAATTTCCAGTCTGGGGCGCAACCAGGACGATGCGCGCTTGAATGACGTCACGACCTCCGGGTGCAGGAGATCCTGGCGGTAGTGTTTAGCGCCACGTCACCACCAGGTCAATTTCGCGGGCGGCGCAACAATTGACGCGCTCGGGCAATACGTTGTTAAAGGCCCCCGGAGGCGATAACGGGAGGCGCTAATCAAACACATTTTTCCCCCCAGATCTTTCAATGAATCCTGACTGTAGATCTATCGACGAATCCTGATTGTAGATCTATCAATGAATCCTGACTGTGGATATATCAGTGAATCCTGACTGTGGATATATCAATTAATCCTGACTGTAGTTCGATCACTAAATCCTGACTGTAGATCTATCAGTGAATCAAGACTGTAGTTCTACCACTGATCAAGACTGTAGATCTATCAATGACTCGTAACTGTAGATCTATCAATGAATACTGACTGTGGATCTATCACTGATCAAGACGGTGGGTCTCTCATTGAATCCTGACTGTAGATCTATTAATGAATCAAGACTGTAGATCTATCACTGATCAAGACTGTGGATCTATCATTGAATCCTGACTGTAGTTCTATTAATGAATCCTGACTGTAGATCTATCACTGAATCCTGACTGTACATCTGTCAGTGAATTCTGACTGTAGATCTATTAATGAATCTTGACTGTAGCTCTATCAGTGAATCAAGACTGTAGATCTATCAATGAATCCTGACTGTAGATGTACCAATGAATCCTGAAGGTAGATCTATCAATGAATCCTGATGGTAGATCTATCAATGAATCCTGACAGTAGTTTGATCAGTGAATCCTGACTGTAGATCTCTCAATGAATCCTGACTGTAGGTCTATCAGTGAATCCTGACCGTAGATCTATCAATGAATCCTGACTGTAGATCTATCAATGAATCGTAATTATAGATCTATCAATGAATTCTGATTGTAGATCTATCAGTGAATCAAGACTGTAGTTCTATCACTGATCAAGACTGTAGATCTATCAATGAATCGTGACTGTAGATCTATCATTGAATCCTGACTGTAGATCTATCACTGATCAAGACAGTGGATCTCTCATTAAATCCTGACTGCAGATCTATTAATGAATCAAGTCTGCAGATCATTCACTGATGAAGACTGTGGATCTATCAGTGAATCCTGACTGCAAATCTATCAATGAATCATGACTGCAGATCTATCAATGAATCCTGACTATACATCTATCAATGAATCAATACTGTAGATCTATCAGTGAATCCTGACTGCAGATCAATCAGTGAATCAAGACTGTAGATTTATCATTGATCAAGTCTATGAATCTATCAATGAATCCTGACTGTCGATCTAGCAATGAATCCTGACTGCAGCTCTATCAAAGAATCCTGAATGTAGATCTATCAATGAATACTGACAATGGTTCAATCAGTGAATCCTGACTGTAGATCTATCAAAGAATCCTGTCTGTACACCTTTCAAAGAATACTGACTGAATCATGACAGTAGATCTATCAATGAATCCAGAATGTAGTTCGATCACTAAATCCTGTCTGTAGATCTGTCAATGAATCCTGACTGTAGATCTATCAGTGAATGAAGGTTGAAGGTCTATCAATGAATCAGGACTGTAGATCTATCACTGATCAATAATGTAGATCTATCAATGAATCCAATTGTAGATCAATCAATGAATCCTGACTGTAGATCTATCAATGAATCCTGACTGTGGATCTATCATTGAATCCTGACTGTAGATCTATCACTGATCAAGACAGTGGATCTCTCATTGAATCCTGACTGTAGATCTTTCACTGATCAAGACTGTGGATCTATCAATGAATCCGGACTGCAAATATATCAATGAATCTTGACTGTAGATCGATCATGAATCCTGACTGTACATCTGTCAATAAATCCTGACTAGATCTCTCAATGAATCCTAATTGTAGAAATATCAATGAATTCTGATTGTAGATCTAACAGTGAATCCTGACTGTAGATCTATCAATGAATCAAGACTGTAGATCTATCAATGAATCAAGACTGTAGATCTAGCAATGAATCAAGACTGTAGATCTATCAATGAATCATGACTGTAGGTCTATCACTGATCAAGCCTGTTAATCTATCAATGAATCCTGACTGTAGATCTATCAATGAATCCTGATTGTGGATCTATCATTGAACCCTGACTGTAGATCTATCAGTGAATCAAGACTGTGGATCGTTCAATGAAACCGGACTGTAGATCTTTCAAAGTATCGTGACTGTAGATCTATCACTGATCAAGACTGAGGAGCTCTCAATGAATCCTGACAGTAATTCGATCATTAATCCTGACTGTAGATCTATCAATGAATCCTCACTGTAGATCTATCAGTTAATCAAGACTGTAGATTTATCACTGATCAAGACTGTGGATCTATCAATGAATCCAGGCTGTAGATCTATCAGTAAATCCTGACTGTAGATCTTTCAAAGAATCCTGACAATAGTTCGATCAGTGAATCCTGACTGCAGATCTATCAATGAATGCTCACTGTAGATCTATCAATGAATCATGTCTGTAGACCTTTCAAAGAATCCTGAATGTGGATGTATCAATGGATTCTGACTGTAGATCTATCAATGAATCCTCACTGTAGATCTATCATTGAATCAAGACTGTAAATCTATCAATGAAACCTGACAGTAGTTCGATCAGTGAATCCTGACTGTAGATCTGTCAATGAATCCTTACAATGGTTCAATCAGTGAATCCTGACTGTAGATCTGTCAAAGAATCCTCACTGTAGATCTATCAATGAATCCTGTCTGTACACCTTTCAAAGAATCCTGACTGAAGATCTATCATTGAATCCTGACTGTAGTTCGATCACTAAATCCTGTCTGTAGATCTGTCAATGAATCCTGACTGTAAATCAATCAGTGAATCCTGACTGTAGATCTATCAATGAATCCTGTCTGTAGACCTTTCAAAGAATCCTGACTGTAGATCTATCATTGAATCAAGACTGTAGATCTATCAATGAATCCTGATAGTAGTTCGATCAGTGAATCCTGACTGTAGATTTGTCAATGAATCCTAACTATAAATCTATCAGTGAATCCTTACTTTACATCTCTCAGTAAATTAAGACTGTAGATCTATTAATGAATCCGGACGGTAGATATATCAATGAAACATGACTGTATATCATTCAATGAATCCTGATTGTCGATCTATCAATGAATCCTGATTGTAGATCATTCAATGAATCCTGATTGTCGATCTATCAATGAATCCTGACAGTAGTTCGATCAGTGAATCCTTACTGTAGATCTGTCAATGAATCCTGACTGTAAATCTCTCAATGAAACCTGACTGTAGTTTGATCACTAAATCCAGACAGTAGATCTAGCAATGAATTCTGACTCTAGATCTATGAATGAATCCTGCCTGTAGATCTATCAGTGAATCCTGACGAAGTCAACATGGATGTATAAAAGGTAAATCTTGCTTGACTAATCTACTGGAATTTTTGAGGATGTAACTGGTAGAATAGATAAGGGAGAACCACTGGATGTGGTGTATTTGGACTTTCAGAAGGCTTTCGATAAGGTCCCGCATAAGAGATTAGCGTGCAAAGCTAAAGCACAGGGGATTGGGGGTAAGGTATTGACTTGGAAGACAGGAAGCAAAGAGTTGGAATAAACGGGTCTTTTTCTAAGTGGCAGGCAGTGACTAGTGGTCTAGATGAGGGAACTAGATGTAATATCTCCAAGTTTGCAGATGACACAAAGCTGGGTGGGCGTGTGTGCTGTGAGGAGGATGCAGAGAAACTCCAGTATGATGATTCTGTATTCCCTTGAGTATAGAAGATTGAAGGGTGGTCTAATGGAGATGCTTAAGAGAATTAAAGGATTTGATCGGGCAGATAGAGAGAGAAACTATTTCCTCTGGTGGTGGTGGTGGGGGGGGGGGGGGGTGGAGTCCAGAACAAGGGGGCATAACCTTAAAATTAGAGCCAGGCCGTTCAGGGGTGAGGTCAGGAGGCACTTCTTCACACAAAGGGTGGTGGAAATCTGGAACTCTCTCCCCCAAAGTGTTGAGGCTGGGGGTCAATTGAAAATTTCAAAATTGAGACCGATAGATTTTTGTGAGGTGTGAGGTAAGGGTATTGAGGGATACGGAACCATGGCGGGTAGATGGAGTTAGGATACAGATCAGCCATGATCTAATTGAATGGCGGAACAGGCTCAAGGGGCTGAATGGCCTCCTTCAGTTCCTATGTTCCTGTACGATTAGTATGAGGGAGAAAGTACAAACAAAAGAAGTATGGGGAAAGTGTGATTTGGACAGGTTGGGTGATTGGGCAGATGCATGGCAGATGCAGTATAATGTGGATAAATGCGAGGTTATCCACTTTGGTGGCAAAAACAGGAAGACAGATTATTATCTGAACGGCAATAGATTGGGAAAAGGGGAAGTGCAATGAGACCTGGGTGTCCTTGTGCACCAGTCGCTGAAGGTAAGCATGCAGGTGCAGCAGGTGGTTAAGAAGGCAAATGGTATGTTGGCCTTCATAGCGAGGGGATTCGAGTACAGGAGCAAAGATGTCTTGCTGCAGTTGTACAGGGCCTTGGTGAGACCACACCTTGAGTATTGCGTGCAGTTTTGGTCGCCTTATCTGAGGAAGGATGTTGTTGCCATGGAGGGAGTGCAGCGAAGATTCACCAGACTGACACCTGGGATGGCAGGAATGACGTATGAAGAGAGATTGGGTCGATTAGGCTTATATTCGCTAGAGTTTAGAAGAATAAGAGGGGATCTCATTGAAACTTATAAAATTCTAACATGACTAGACAGACTAGATGCAGGAAGGATGTTCCCGATGGCAGGGGAGTCCAGTCACAGTCTAAGGATAAGGGGTAAGCCATTTAGGACTGAGATGAGGAGGAATTTCTTCACCCAGAGAGTGGTGAACCTGTGGAATTCTCTACCACAGAAGGCAGTTCAGGCCAATCCATTAAATATATTCAAGAAGGAGTTAGATATATTTCTTAAGGCTAAAGGGATCAAGGGATATGGGGAGAAAGCAGGGACAGGGTATTGAATTTGGATGATCAGCCATGATCTCATTAAATGGCAGAACAGGCTCGAGGGGCCGAATGGCCTACTCCTGCTCCTATTTTCTATGTTTCTATGTTTCCTTAATTTACATCTATCGGTAAATGAAGACTGTAGATCTATCAATGAATCCGGATGGTCGATCGAACAATGGATCCTGACTGTAGATCTATCAATGAATCATGACTATACATCTATCAATGAATCCTGGCTGTAGATCTATCAATTAATCCTGACTGTAGATCTAACAATGAATCCTCACTGTACATCTATCAATGAATCCTGACTGTAGAAGTTTCAAAGAATCCTGACTGTAAATCCATCAATGAATCAATACTGTAGATCTATCAATGAATCCTGACTGTAGATCTTTCACAGAATCCTGACTGTAGATCTATCAATGACTCCTGACAATAGTTCGATCAGTGAATCCTGACTGTAGATCATTCAATGAATCATAATTTTAGATCTGTCAATGAATCCTGACTGTGGATCTATCAATGAATCCTGACTGTAGATATATCAATGAATCCTGACTGTAGATGTATCAATGGATCCTGACAGTAGCTCTATCAATGAATCCTGACTGTATATCTATCAGAGAATCAAGACTGTAGCTCTGTCAGAGAATCAAAACTATAGATTGACACTGATCAAGACAGTAGATCTATCAATGAATCCTAGCTTTAGATCTATCAATGAATCCTGATTGTAGATCCATCAAAGAATCCTGACTACAGATCTTTCAATGAATCAAACTGTAGATCTATCAATGAATCCTGACTGGAGATCTATCAATGCATCCTGACTGTAGGTCCATAAATGGATCTTGACTGTAGATCTATTAGTGAATCAAGACTGTAGATCTATCACTGATCAAGATTGTAGATCTATCAATGAATCCTGACTGTAGATCTATCAATGAATCAAAGCTGCAGATCTATCTTGAATCAAGACTGTAGATCAATTACTGATCAAGACTGTACATCTATCAATGAATCCTGACCGTAGATCTATCAATGAATCTTGACTGTAGATCGTTCCATGAATCCTGACTGTCGATCAATCAATGAATCATAACTGTAGATCTATCACTGATAAAGACTGGATCGAGCAATGAATCCTGACTAAAAATCTATCAATGAAACCTGACTGTAGATCTATCAATGAATCCTGACTGTACATCTGTCAATGAAATCTGACTGTAGATCTAACAATGAATCAAGGCGGTACATCTATCAGTGAACAAAAATGGTAGATCTATCACTGATTAAGACTGTAGATCTGTCAATCAATCCTGGCTGTAAATCCATCAATGAATCTTGACTGTAGATCTATCAGTGAATCCTGACTATAGATCTATCACTGAATACTGACTGTAGATCTATCACTGATCAAGATTGTACATCTATCAATGAATCCTGAAGGTAGATCTATCACTGAATCCTGAGGGTAGATCGATCAGTGAATCTTGACTTTAGATATATCTAATGAATCAAGACTGCAGATCTATCACTGATCAAGACTGCAGATCTATCACTGATCAAGACTGTAGATCTATCACTGATCAAGACTGTAGATCTATCACTGATCAAGACTGTAGATCTATCAATGAATATTGACTGTAGATCTATCAATGAATATTGACTGTAGATCTATCAATGAATCTTGATTGTAGATCTATCAGTGAATGAAGACTGTAGATCTATCAATGAATCCTGACGGTAGAACTAACAATGAATCAAGGCTGTAGATCTAGGAGTGAATGAGGACTATAGATCTATCAATGAATCCAGACTGTAGATCTATCAGTGAATCAAGACTGTAGATCTATCACTGATCAAGCCTGTAGATCTATCAAAGAATCCTGACTGGAGAACTATCACTGAATCCTGACTGTAGATCAATCACTGAATCCTGACTGTAGATCAATCACTGATCAAGACTAGATCTATCAATGAATCCTGACTATAGATCTATCAATAAATCATGGCTGTAGCTCTAGGAGTGAAAGAAGACTGTAGATCTATCAGTGAATCAAGACAGTAGATCTAACAATGAATCCTGACTATGGATCTATCACTGAATCCTGACTGTAGATATATCAATGAATCTTGACTGAAGATCTATCAATGAATCCTGACTGTAGATCTATCACTGAATCCTGACTGTACATCTATCAATGAATCCTGACTGTAGATCTATCACTGATCAAGACTGTAGATCTATCACTGATCAAGACTGTAGATCTATCAATGAATCTTGATTGTAGATCTATCAGTGAATGAAGACTGTAGATCTATCAATGAATCCTGACGGAAGAACTAACAATGAATCAAGGCTGTAGATCTAGGAGTGACTGAGGACTATAGATCTATCAGTGAATCAAGACTGTAGATCTATCACTGATCAAGCCTGTAGATCTATCAATGAATCCTGACTGTATAACTATCACTGAATCCTGACTGTAGATCAATCACTGAATTCTGACTGTAGATCTATCTTGAATCAAGACTGTAGATCAATCACTGATCAAGACTGTAGTTTTATCAATGAATCCTGACTATAGATCTATCAATTAATCATGGCTGCAAATCTGGCAGTGAATGAAGACTGTAGATCTATCAGTGAATCAAGACTGCAGATCTATCAGTGAATCAAGAGTGTACATCCACCAGTGAATCAAGACTGTAGACCTATCACTTATCGAGACTGTAGATCTAGCAGTGAAAGAAGATTCTAGATCTATCAATGAATCAAGGCTGTAGTTCTAGGAGTGAAAGAAGACTGTAGATCTATCAGTGAATCAAGACAGTAGATCTAACAATGAATCCTGACTATAGATCTATCACTGAATCCTGACTGTAGATATATCAATGAATCTTGACTGAAGATCTATCAATGAATCCTGACTGTAGATCTATCACTGAATCCTGACTGTACATCTATCAATGAATCCTGACTGTAGATCGTTCCGTGAATACTGACTGTACATCTGTCAATGAAACCTGGCTGTAGATCGATCAATGAAACCTGACTGTAGATCTATCAGTGAACATAGACGGTAGATCTATCACTGATTAAGACTGTAGATCTGTCAATGAATCCTAGCTGTAGTTCCATCAATGAATCTTGACTGTAGATCTATCACTGAATACTGACTAGATCTATCACTGATCAAGATTGTACATCTAACAATGAATCCTGAAGGTAGATCTATCACTGAATCCTGACTGTAGATCGATCAATGAATCCTGACTGTAGATCAATCAGTGAATCCTGACTTTAGATATATCAATGAATCAAGACTGCAGATCTATCACTGATCAAGACTGCAGATCTAGCAGTGAAAGAAGACTGTAGATCTATCAGTGAATCAAGACAGTAGATCAATCACTGATCAAGACTGTAGATTTATCAGTGAATCCTGACTGTCGATCTATCACTGAATCCTGACTATACATCTATCAATGAATCCTGACTGTAGATCGTTCCGTGAATACTGACTGTACATCTGTCAATGAAACCTGGCTGTAGATCTAACAATGAATCAAGGCTGTAAATCTAGGAGTGAATGAAGACTGTAGATCTATCAGTGAATCAAGACTGTAGATCAATCACTGATCAAGACTCTGGATCTACCAATGATCAAGACTGTGGATCTATCAAGTAATCCTGACTGCAAATCTATCAATGAATCCTGACAGTAGATCTATCAAAGAATCCTGACTGTAGATCTTTCAATGAATCAAGACTGTAGATCTATCAATGAATCCTGGTTGTAGATTATCAATGAATCCTGACTGTAAATCTATCACTGAATCCTGACTGTAGATCTATCAATGAATACAGACTGTAGATCTATCATCGAATCCTGACTGTAGATCTATCAATGAATCCTGACTCTAGATCTATCAGTGAATCAAGACTGTAGAACTATCAGTGGATCAAGGCTGCAGATCTATCAATAAATCCTCACTGTAGATTTATCATCGAATCCTGATTGTAGATCTATCAATAAATCCTGACTGTAGATCTATCAATGAATCCTGACTGTCTATCTATCAATGAATCCTGACTGTAGATCTATCAGTGAAACCAGACTGTAGATCTATCACTGAATCCTGACTGTACATCTATCAATGAATCCTGACTGTAGATCGTTCCGTGAATACTGACTGTACATCTGTCAATGAAACCTGGCTGTAGATCGATCAATGAAACCTGACTGTAGATCTATCAGTGAACAAAGACGGTAGATCTATCACTGATTAAGACTGTAGATCTGTCAATGAATCCTGGCTGTAGATCTATCAATGAATCTTGATTGTAAATCTATCACTGAATACTGACTGTAGATCTATCACTGATCAAGATTGTACATCTATCAATGAATCCTGAAGGTAGATCTATCACTGAATCCTGACTGTAGATCGATCAATGAATCCTGATTGTAGATCAATCAGTGAATCCTGCCTTTAGATATATCTAATGAATCAAGACTGCAGATCTATCACTGATCAAGACTGCAGATCTATCACTGATCAAGACTGCAGATCTAGCAGTGAAAGAAGACTGTAGATCTATCAGTGATTCAAGACAGTAGATCTAACAATGAATCTTGACAATAGATCTATCACTGAATCCTGACTGTAGATCTATCAATGAATCTTGACTGAAGATCTATCAATGAATCCTGACTGTAGATCTATCACTGAATACTGACTATACATCTATCAATGAATCCTGACTGTAGATCGTTCCGTGAATACTGACTGTACATCTGTCAATGAAACCTGGCTGTAGATCTAACAATGAATCAAGGCTGTAGATCTAGGAGTGAATGAAGACTGTAGATCAATCACTGATCAAGACTCTGGATCTACCAATGATCAAGACTGTGGATCTATCAAGTAATCCTGACTGCAAATCTATCAATGAATCCTGACAGTAGATCTATCAAAGAATCCTGACTGTCGATCTTTCAATGAATCAAGACTGTAGATCTATCACTGAATCCTGACTTTAGATCTATCAATGAATACTGACTGTAGATCTATAATCGAATCCTGACTGTAGATCTATCAATAAAGCCTGACTGTAGATCTATCAGTGGATCAAGACTGCAGATCTATCAATAAATCCTCACTGTAGATTTATCATCGAATCCTGATTGTAGATCTATCAATGAATCCTGACTGTAGATCTATCAACGAATCCTGACTGTATATCTATCAATGAATCCTGACTGTAGATCTATCAGTGAAACCAGACTGTAGATCTATCAATGAATCGTGACTGTAGATCTATTAGTGAATGAAGACTGTAGATCTATCAATGAATCCTGACTGTAGATCTATCAATGAATCCAGACTGTAAATCTATCACTGAATCATGACTGTAGATCTATCAATTAATCATGGCTGCAAATCTGGCAGTGAATGAAGACTGTAGATCTATCACTGATCGAGACTGTAGATGTATCAATGAATCCTGACTGTAAATGTATCAATAAATCCTCACTGCACATCTAACAGTGAATCAAGACTGCAGATCTATCAGTGAATCAAGACTGTATATCCACCAGTGAATCAAGACTGTAGACAGATCACTAATCGAGACTGTAGATCTAGCAATGAATGAAGACAGCAGATCTATCAATGAATCCTGACAGTAGATCTATCAATAAATCAAGGCTGTAGATCTAGGAGTGAAAGAAGACTGTAGATCTATCAGTGAATCAAGACAGTAGATTAATCACTGATCAAGATTGTAGATTTATCAGTGAATCCTGACTGTACATCTATCAATGAATCCTGACTGTAGATCGTTCCATGAATCCTGACTGTAGATCTATCAGTGAATCAAGATGGTAGATCTATCACTGATCAAGACAGTGGATCTATCAATGAATCCTGACGGTAGATCTATCAATGAATCATGACTATAGATATATCACATAAAAAGACTGGATCTATCAATGAATCCTGACTAAAATTCGATCAATTAATCCTGACTGTAGAACTATCCATGTATCCTGACTGTAGATCTATCATTGAATCAAGGCTGTAGATCGAGCAGTGAATGAAGACTGTAGATCTATCAATGGGTCAAACTGTAGACCGATCAGTGAATCAAGACTGTCGACCTATCAATGAATCCTGACTGCAGATCTATCACTTAATCCTGATTGTTGATCTATCAACGAATCTTGACTGTAGAACTTTCAGTCAATGAAGACTGTAGATCTATCAATATATCCTGAGTGTAGATCTATCAATGAACCAATGCTGTAGATCTATCAGTGAATCAAGACTGTAGATCTATCAAAGAATCCTGACTGTAGATCTATCATCGAATCCTGACTGTAGATCTATCAATGAATCAAGACGGTAGATCTATCACTGATCTAGACTGTGGATCTATCAATGATCAAGACTGTGGATCTATCAAGTAATCCTGACTGCAAATCTATCAATGAATCCTGACAGTAGATCTATCAAAGAATCCTGAGTGTAGATCTTTCACATAATCAAGACTGTAGATCTATCAATGAATCCTGGCTGTAGATCTATCAATGAATCCTGACTGTAGATTTTTAACTGAATCCTGACTGTAGATCTATCATCGAATCCTGACTGTAGATCTATCAATGAATCCTGGCTGTAGATCTATCAATGAATCCTGACTGTAGATCTATCACTGAATCCTGACTGTAGATCTATCAATGAATCCTGACTGTAGATCTATCAGTGAATCAGGACTGTAGATCTATCAATTAATCCTGACTGTAAGTCTCTCAATGAAACCTGACTGTAGATCTATCATCGAATCCTGACTGTAGATCTATCAATGAATCCTGGCTGTAGATCTATCAATGAATCCTGACTGTAGATCTATCACTGAATCCTGACTGTAGATCTATCATCGAATCCTGACTGTAGATCTATCAATGAATCCTGACTGTAGATCTATCAGTGAATCAGGACTGTAGATCTATCAATTAATCCTGACTGTAAGTCTCTCAATGAAACCTGACTGCAGATCTATCATTGAATCCTGACTGTTGATCTATCAATGAATCCTGACTGTAGATCTATCACTGAATCCTGACTGTACATCTATCAATGAATCCTGACTGTAGATCATTCTGTGAATACTGACTGCACATCTGTCAATGAAACCTGGCTGTAGATCGATCAATGAAACCTGACTGTAGATCTATTAGTGAACAAAGATGGTAGATCTATCACTGATTAAGACTGTAGATCTGTCAATGAATCCTGGCTATAGATCTATCAATGAATCTTGACTGTAGATCTATCAGTGAATCCTGACTATAAATCTATCACTGAATACTGACTGTAGATCTATCACTGATCAAGATTGTACATCTATCAATGAATCCTGAAGGTAGATTTATCACTGAATCCTGACTGTAGATCGATCAATGAATCCTGACTGTAGATCAATCAGTTAATCCTGACTTTAGATATATCAATGAATCAAGACTGCAGATATATCACTGATCAAGACTGCAGATCTAGCAGTGAAAGAAGACTGTAGATCTATCAGTGATTCAAGACAGTAGATCAATCACTGATCAAGACTGTAGCTGTATCAGTGAATCTTGACTGAAGATCTAACAATGAATCCTGACTGTCGATCTATCACTGAATCCTGACTATACATCTATCAATGAATCCTGACTGTAGATCGTTCCGTGAATACTGACTGTACATCTGTCAATGAAACCTGGCTGTAGATCTAACAATGAATCAAGACTGTAGATCTATCAATGAATCATGACAGGAGATCTATCAATGAAGCAAGGCTGTAGATCTAGGAGTGAATGAAGACTGTAGATCTATCAATGAATCCTGGCAGTAGATTATCAATGAATACTGACTGTAGATCTATCAATGAATCCTGACTGTAGATCTATCAGTGAATCAAGACTGTAGAACTATCAGTGGATCAAGACTGTAGATCTATCAATAAATCCTCACTGTAGATCTATCATCGAATCCTGATTGTAGATCTATCAATGAATCCTGACTGTAGATCTATCAGTGAAACAAGACTGTAGTTCTATCAATGAATCCTGTCTGCAGATCTATCACTGAATCCTGACTGGACATCTATCAATGAATCATGACTGTAGATCTATTAGTGAATGAAGACTGTAGATCTATCAATGAATCCTGACTGTAGATCTATCAATGAATCCAGACTGTAAATCTATCACTGAATCATGACTGTAGATCTATCAATTAATCATGGCTGCAAATCTGGCAGTGAATGAAGACTGTAGATCTATCACTGATCAAGACTGTAGATGTATCAATTAATCCTGACTGTAAATGTATCAATAAATCCTGACTGCACATCTAACAGTGAATCAGGACTGCAGATCTATCAGTGAATCAAGACTGTACATCCACCAGTGAATCAAGACTGTAGACATATCACTAATCGAGACTGTAGATCTAGCAGTGAATGAAGACAGTAGATCTATCAATGAATCCTGACAGTAGATCTATCAATAAATCAAGGCTGTAGATCTAGGAGTGAAAGAAGACTGTAGATCTATCAGTGAATCAAGACAGTAGATTAATCACTGATCAAGATTGTAGATTTATCAGTGAATCCTGACTGTACATCTATCAATGAATCCTGACTGTAGGTCGTTCCATGAATCCTGACTGTAGATCTATCAGTGATTCAAGATGGTAGATCTAAAACTGGTCAAGACAGTGGATCTATCAATGAATCCTGACGGTAGATCTATCAATGAATCATGACTATAGATATATCAAATAAAAAGACTGGATCTATCAATGAATCCTGACTAAAATTCGATCAATTAATCCTGACTGTAGAACTATCCATGTATCCTGACTGTAGATCTATCATTGAATCAAGGCTGTAGATCAAGCAGTGAATGAAGACTGTAGATCTATCAATGGGTCAAACTGAAGACCGATCAGTGAATCAAGACTGTCGACCTATCAATGAATCCTGACTGCAGATCTATCACTGAAACCTGATTGTTGATCTATCAACGAATCTTGACTGTAGATCTTTCAGTCAATGAAGACTGTAGATCTATCAATATATCCTGAGTGTAGATCTATCGATGAACAAATGCTGTAGATCTATCAGTGAATCAAGACTGCAGATCTATCATCGAATCATGACTGTAGATCTATCAATGATTCAAGATGGTAGATCTATCACTGATCTAGACTGTGGATCTATCAATGATCAAGACTGTGGATCTATCAAGTAATCCTGACTGCAAATCTATCAATGAATCCTGACAGTAGATCTATCAAAGAATCCTGACTGTAGATCTTTCACAGAATCAAGACTGTAGATCTATCAATGAATTCTGGCTGTAGATCTATCAATGAATCCTGACTGTAGATCTATCACTGAATCCTGACTGTAGATCTATCATCGAATCCTGACTGTAGATCTATCAATGAATCCTGACTAGATCTATCAGTGAATCAAGACTGTAGATCTATCAGTGAATCCTGACTGTAAGTCTCTCAATGAATCCTGATTGTAGATCTTTCATTGAATCCTGACTGTAGATCTATCAATGAATCTTGACTGTGGATCTATCAATGAATCTTGACTGTAGATCTATCAATGAATCCTGACGGTTGATCTCTCAATGAATCAAGACTGTAGATCTATCACTGATCAAGACTATAGATCTATCAATGAATCCCGACACTAGATCTTTCAATTAATTCTGAATGTATATCAACCACTGAATCCTGACTGTAGATCTATCAATGAATCATTACTGTAGATCTGTCAATGCATGCAGACTGTAGATCTAGCAAAGAATACTGACTGTAGAAACATTAAAGAATCCTGACTGTAGATCTTTCAATGAAGCCTGACTAGATCTATCATCGAATCCTGACTGTAGATCTATCAATGAATCCTGACTGTAGATCGATCCATAAATCCTGACTCTAGATCTATCAGTGAATCAAGACTGTTGATCTATCACTGATCAAGACTGTGGATCTACCAATGATCAAGACTGTAGATCTATCACTGATCAAGACTGTGGATCTATCAATGATCAAGACTGTGGATATATCAATGAATCCTGACTGTAGATCTATCAGTGAATGAAGACTGTAGATCTATCAAAGAATCCTGACTGTAGATCTGTCAGTGAATCAAGACTGCAGAACTATCAGTGAATCAAGACTGTAGATCTATTAATGAATCCTGACTGTAGATCTATCATCGAATTCTGACTGTAGATCTATCAAGGAATCATAGAAACATAGAAACATAGAAGATAGGAGCAGGAGTAGGGCATTCGGCCCCTCGAGCCTGCACCGCCATTCGATGAGATCATGGCTGATCATCCAAACTCAGTACCCTGTACCTGCCTTCTCCCCATATCCCTTGATACCTTTAGCTTTAAGAAATATATCTAACTCATTCTTTAATATATTTAATGACTTGGCCTCAACTTCCTTCTGTGGTAGAGAATTGCACAGGTTCACCACTCTCTGGGTGAAGAAATTCTTCATCATTTCTGTCCTAAATGGCTTACCCCTTATCCTTAGATTATGACCCCTGGTTCTGGACTCTCCGACCATCGGGAACATTTTTCCTGCATCTAGTTTGTCCAGACCTGTCAGAATTTTATATGTTTCGATGAGATCCCCTCTCATTCTTCTATACTCCAGCGAGTATAAGCCCAATCGACCCAATCTCTCCTCATATGTCATTCCTGCCATCCCAGGTATCAGCCTTGTGAATCTTCGCTGAACTCCTTCCATGGCAAGAACATCCTTCCTCAGATAAGGCGACCAAAACTGCACACAGTACTCAAGGTGTGGTCTCACCAAGGCCCTGTACAACTGCAGCAGGACATCCCTGTTCCTATACTCAAACCCTTTCGCTATGAAGGCCAACATACCATTTGCCTTCTTCACCGCCTGCTGCACCTGCATGCTTACCTTCAGCGACTGGTGCACAAAGACACCCAGGTCTCGTTGCACTTCCCCTTCTCCCAATCTATTGCTATTCAGATAATAGTCTGCCTTTCTGTTTTTGACACCAAAGTGGATAACCTCACATTTATCCACGTTATATTGCATCTGCCACGCTTCTGCCCACTCACCCAACCTGTCCAAATCATCCTGGAGTTTCTCGAAATCCTCCTCGCAGCACACACGCCCACCCAGCTTTGTGTCATCTGCAAACTTGGAGATATTACATTTACTTCCCTTATCTAGATCATTAATGTATATTGTGAATAGCTGGGGTCCAAGGACCGAACCCTGCGGTACCCCACTAGTCACTGCCTGCCACTCGGAAAAAAAACCATTCATTCCTACTGTCTGCTTTCTGTCCACCAACCAGTTCTCTATCCAAGTCAATACCTTGCCCCCAATCCCATGTGCCTTAACTGACAGTAGATCTATCAATGAATCCTGACTGTAGATCTATCAGTGAATGAAGACTGTAGATCTGTCAAAGAATACTGACTGTAGATCTATCAATGAATCCTGACAGTAGATCTATCAATGAATCCTGACTGTAGATATTTAACTGAATCCTGACTGTAGATCTATCAATGAATCCTGACTGTAGATCTATCATCGAATCCTGACTGTAGATCTATCAATGAATCCTGCTTGTAGATCTATCAGTGAATCAAGACTGTAGAGCTATCAGTGAATCAAGACTGTAGATCTATCAATGAATCCTGACTGTAGATCTATCAGTGAAACAAGACTGTAGATATATCAATGAATCCTCACTGCAGATCTATCACTGAATCCTGACTGGACATCTATCAATGAATCATGACTGCAGATCTATCAGTGAATGAAGACTGTAGATCTATCAAAGAATCCTGACTGTAGATCTGGCAGTGAATCAAGACTGTAGAACCATCAGTGAATCAGGACTGTAGATCTAGCAATGAATCCTGACTGTAGATCTATCATCGAATTCTGACTGTAGATCTATCAAGGAATCCTGACTGTAGATCTGTCAGTGAATCAAGACTGTAGATCAATCACTGATCAAGATTTTAGATCTATCAATGAATCCTGACTGTAGATCTATCTCTGAATCCTGATTGTCGATCTATCAATGAATCCTGACTGTGGACCTATCAATGAAGCCTGACTGTAGATCTAGCTCTGAATCCTGACTGTAGATCAATCAATGAATGCTGACTGTAAATCTATCACTGACTGCTGACTGTAGATCTATCAATGAATCCTGACTGTGGATCTATCAATGAATCCTGACAGTAGATCTATCAAAGAATCCTGACTGTAGATCTTTCAATGAATTAAGACTGTAGATCGATCAATGACTCCTGACTGTACATCTACCAATGAATCCTGATTGTAGATCTATCAGTGAATCAAGACTGTAGAACTATCAATGAATCTGGCTGTCGATTACTCAATGAATCCTAGGGGGAGTGTTTGCTAGTGCTGTTGGGGAGTGTTTAAACTAAAGTGGCAGGGGGTTGGGAACCTGAGCAGGGAGACAGAGGAAAAGGAAACAAGGATAAAAGCAAAAGACAGGAAGGAGAAAAACAAAAGTAGAAGGCAAAGAACTCAATGGTTTAAATCAAACATGGCCACAGTAAATAATAATTCATATAGGTCTGAGAGCATTAAAAAAAACAAGCCTGAAGGCTTTGTGTCTTAATGCAAGGAGCATTCGGAACAAGGTGGATGTATTAGCTGCGCAAATAGAGGTAAATGAATACGATTTGATTGGGATTACAGAAACATGGCTCCAGGGTGGCCAAGGCTGGGAACTCAACATCCAGGGGTATTCAATATTTAGGAAAGATAGGCAAAAAAGAAAGGGAGGTGGGGTAGCATTGCTGGTTAAAGAGGGGATTAACACAATTGATAGGAAGGATATTAGCTCTGATGATGCAGAATCTGTATGGGTAGAACTGAGAAATAACAAGGGGCAGAAAACGTTAGTGGGAGTGGTATATAGACCTCCAAACAGTAATATGGAGGTTGGGGACGGCATTAAAAGGGAAATTAGAGAAGCATGCAGTAAGGGCACAGCAGTCATCATGTGTGACTTTAATTTACATATAGATTGGGCTAACCAAATTAGTAAAAATACTGTGGAGGAGGAATTCCTAGAATGTTTACAGGATGGTTTTCTGAAACAATATGTCGAGGAACCAACCAGAGATCAGGCCATCTTAGACTGGGTATTATGTAACGAGAAAGGATTAATTAGCAATCTTGTTGTATGAGGCCCCTTGGGTCAGAGTGATCATAATATGATAGAATTCTTCATTAGGATGGAGAGTGAAGTAGTTGAATCAGAGACTAGGGTCCTGAATTTAAATAAAGGAAACTACGATGGTATGAGGCGTGAATTGGGTAGGATTGATTGGGGAATGTCACTCAAAGGGTTGACGGTGGATAGGCAATGGCAAACATTCAAAGACTGCATGGATGAACTACAGAATTTGTTCATCCCAGTGTGGCATAAGAATAAAACAAAAAGGGTGACTCAACTGTGGCTAACAAGGGAAATTAGGGATAGCATAAGATCCAAGGAGAGGGCATATAAATTGGCCAGAAAAAGCGGTAACCCTGAGGATTGGGAGCAGTTTAGGATTCAACAAAGGAGGACAAAGGGATTAATTAAGAAGGGGAAAATAGAATATGAAAGTAAGCTTGCAGGGAACATAAAAACTGACTGTAAGAGCTTTTATAGATATGTGAAGAGAAAAAGATTAGTGAAATCAAGTGTAGGTCCCTTGCAGTCAGAAGCGGGGGAAGTTATAATGGGGAACAAAGAAATGGCTGACCAATTAAATGCATAGTTTGGTTCTGTCTTCACAAAGGAGGACACAAATAACCTCCCAGAGATGTTGGGGAACATAGGGGGAAAAATTCAGTTGGTTGCGCCTCCCGTTAGCGCCTTAAGAGGGCGCTAATGGGGCGCAAAGCATCAAGCGACAAGGCGAAGTTTGCGCCGCTCGCGAAATTAACTAGACATTTTGCGGCGGCGCTAAACACTACCGCCACGATCTCCTGCGCCGGATGATCGTGACGTCAGTCGAGTGCGCAACGCCCCGGTAACGCCCCGGAGCGGATATTGAGTGGCGCCCCCTGCCTTACCGCCTGACGCTAGCAACGACAGGTTGAGGGGAGCGTTCTGCAGTCATGAAGGGACAGGGGGAGCGCTATTTAAAGGTGACCGCTTCCTGCCTTTTATTCTTGGTGCCATTTTTGAACTACGCATTCTGAGAGAGAGAGAGAGAGACTTCTGGAGAGATTCAACGTTGTGTGAAGGAGTTTTGGGTACTGAGCAGCACTTTGCAGGTTCATCTTGATCTGCCATTCCTTGTATCGATTTAGAAGAGTCTGTGGGGGCTGCACTCTGAGCTCTTTGCCTGGTACTCTCCATTGTTCTTTCCAGCAGATTTGATGTGCAGGTCTCTCCAGGCCGAGATTCAAGGCTGCAATGAGCAGGATGTGGATGGAAAGCAAGATTAACCATCCCCTTTAAGAACTGGCCCGGGCCATTGTGTGTGTGTTCCATTGCTGACTGACATCACATGAGCTTCGCCAGCGCTCTGAGGTAGCGCCTCGCTCCTCGGCCTTTGCGCCTTAAGACAGGTGTGAAGCGCCTGATTTAGTGCTCCAATCACCTCCAGGGGCGATAAAAGTCAAGTTTGCAGTTGGTGGCGATAATTAGCGCCAGGCGCTAATCTTTGCGCCCGGCCGATAATTGCGCCCCAAATGGGGCGATACTGAATTTCTCCCCCATAGGGTCTGATGAAAGGGAGGAACTGAAAGAAATCAGTAGTTGCAGGGAAATGGAGTTAGGGAAATTGACGGGATTGAAGGCCGATAAATCGCCAGGGCCTGATAATCTACATCCTAGGGTACTTAAGGAAGTGGCCCTAGAAATAGTAGATGCATTGCTGATCATCTTCCAACATTCGATGGAATCTGGAACTGTACCCATGGATTGGAGGGTAGCTAATGTTACCCCACTATTCAAAAAGAGTGGTAGAGAGAAAGCGGGGAATTACATCGGTAGAGGGGAAAATGCTAGAGTCCATTATAAAGGATGTAATAGCAGAGCACTTGGAAAACAGTGACAGGATCGGACAAAGTCAACATGGATTTACAAAAGGTAAATCGTGCTTGACTAATCTACTGGAATTTTTTGAGGATGTAACTGGGAAAATAGATAAGGGAGAACCAGTAGATGTGATGTATTTGGACTTTGAAAAGGCTTTCGATAAGGTCCCGCATAAGAGATTAGCATGTAAAGTTAAGGCACATGGGATTGGGGGCAAGGTATTGACTTGGATAGAGAACTGGTTGGCGGACAGAAAGCAGAGAGTAGGAATTAATGGGTCTTTTTCCAAGTGGCAGGCAGTGACTAGTGGGGTACTGCAGGGTTCTGTCCTTGGACCCCAGCTATTCACTATACATTAATGATCCGGATAAGGGAAGTAAATGTAATATCTCCAAGTTTGCAGATGACACAAAGCTGGGTGGGCGTGTGTGCTCCGAGGAGGATACTGAGAAACTCCAGGATGATTGGGACAGGTTGGGTGAGTGGGCAGAAGCGTGGCAGATGCAATATAACATGGATAAATGCGAGGTTATCCACTTTGGTGTCAAAAACAGAAAGGCAGACTATTATCTGAATAGCAATAGATTGGGAGAAGGGGAAGTGCAACGAGACCTGGGTGTCTTTGTGCACCAGTCGCTGAAGGTAAGCATGCAGGTGCAGCAGGCGGTGAAGAAGGCAAATGGTATGTTGGCCTTCATAGCGAAAGGGTTTGAGTATAGGAACAAGGATGTCCTGCTGCAGTTGTACAGGGCCTTGGTGAGACCACACCTTGAGTACTGTGTGCAGTTTTGGTCGCCTTATCTGAGGAAGGATGTTCTTGCCATGGAAGGAGTTCAGCGAAGATTCACAAGGCTGATACCTGGGATGGCAGGAATGACATATGAGGAGAGATTGGGTCGATTGGGCTTATACTCGCTGGAGTATAGAAGAATGAGAGGGGATCTCATCGAAACATATACAATTCTGACAGGTCTGGACAAA
This sequence comes from Squalus acanthias, assembly GCA_030390025.1. Lineage (NCBI taxonomy): Eukaryota > Metazoa > Chordata > Chondrichthyes > Squaliformes > Squalidae > Squalus > Squalus acanthias. Next base: position 19,099,241 of record CM059442.1, on the reverse strand, counting down.
CTAGATGCAGGAAGAATGTTCCCGATGGTCGGAGAGTCCAGAACCAGGGGTCATATCTAAGGATAAGGGGTAAGCCATTTAGGACAGAAATGATGAAGAATTTCTTCACCCAGAGAGTGGTGAACCTGTGCAATTCTCTACCACAGAAGGTAGTTGAGGCCAAGTCATTAAATATATTAAAGAATGAGTTAGATATATTTCTTAAAGCTAAAGGTATCAAGGGATATGGGGAGAAGGCAGGTACAGGGTACTGAGTTTGGATGATCAGCCATGATCTCATCGAATGGCGGAGCAGGCACGAGGGGCTGAATGGCCTACTCCTGCTCCTATCTTCTATGTTTCTATGACTGTAGATATATCAGTGAAACTAGACTGAAGATCTATCAATGAATCCTGACTGTACATCTATCAATGAATCTTGACTGTAGATCTATCACTGAATCCTGACTGTAGAAATGTCAGTGAATCAATACTGTGGATCTATCAATGAATCCTGACGGTAGATCTCTCAATGAATCAAGGCTGTAGATCTAGGATTGAATGAAGTCTGTAGATCTATCAGTGAATCAGGAGTGTAGATCTATCAGTGAATCAAGACTGCAGATATATCGCTGATCAAGACTGTAGATCTATCAATGAATCCTGACTGTAGATCCATCACTGAATCCTGACTGTACATCAATCAGTGAATCAAGACTGTAGATCTATCACTGAATCCTGACTGTAGATCTATCAATGAATCATGACTGTAGATCTACCAAAGCATCCTGATTGTAGATCTATCAATGAATCCTGGCTGTAGATCGATCAGTGAATCCTGACTGTAGATCTATCAATGAATCAAGACTGTAGAACTATCAATGAATCCTTACTGTAGAACTATCAATGAATCTTGACTGTAGATCTATCAATGAATCCTGACTGTAGATCTTTCAATTAATTCTGACTGTAGATCATTCACTGATTCCTGACTGTAGATCTATCAGTGAATCAAGATTGTAGATCTAACAGTAAATCAAGAGTGTAGATCTATCAATGAATCCTGACTGTAGATCTGTCAGTCAATCAATACTGTAGTTCAATCACTGATCAAGACTGTTGATCTATCAATGAATCTGGCTGTAGATCTATCACTGAATCCTGACTGTAGATCTATCAATGAATCAAGACTGTAGATCTATAACTGATCAAGACTGTAGATCTAACAGTGAATCAAGAGTGTAGATCTATCAATGAATTCTGACCGTAGAACTTTTAATGAATCCTGACTGAAGATCAATCACTGAATCCTGACTGTAGATCTATCAGTGAATCAAGACTGTAGATCAATCACTGATCAAGACTGTAGATCTATCAATGAATCCTGACTGTAGATCTGTCAGTGAATCAATACTGTAGTTCAATCACTGATCAAGACTGTTGATCTATCAATAAATACTGACTGTAGATCTATCAATGGATCTTGACTGTAGATCTATCAGTGAATCAAGACTGTATATCTATCACTGATCAAGACTAGATCTATCAAAAAATCCTGACTGTTGATCTATCAATGAATTCATATTGTAGATCTATAAATGAATCCTGATGATAGATCTATCAATAAATCAAGGTTTTAGATCTATCAGTGAATCAAGACTGTAGACCTGTCACTGTTGAAGACAGTAGATCTATCAATGAATCCTGTCTGTAGATATATCAATGAAACCTGACTGTAGATCTATCACTGAATCCTGACTGTAGATCTATTACTGAAAAAGACTGGATCTATCAATGAATCCTGACTAAAATTCTATCAATGTATCCTGAATGTAGATCAATCAATGAATCCTGACTGTAGATATATCAATAAATCCAGACTGTAGATAAATCAATGAATCCTGACTGTACATCTGTCAATGAAACTTTACTGTAGATCTAACAATGAATCAAGGATGTAGATCAATCACTGATCAAGACTGTAGATCTATCAATGAATCCTGGCTGTAGATCTATCAATCAATCCTGATTGTCGATCTATCAATGAAGCCTGACTGTAGATCTATCACTGATAAATACTGGATCTATCAAAGAATCCGGCCTAAAAATCTATCAATGAATCGTGACCGTACATCTGTCAATGAAACTTTACTGTAGATCGAACAATGAATCAAGGATGTAGATCGAGCAGTGAATGAAGACTGTCGATCTATCAATGAGTCAAGAGTGTAGATCTATCAGTGAATCAAGACGGTAGATCTATCACTGATTAAGACTGTAGATCTATCACTGAATCCTGACTGTAGATCTATCAATGAATCCTGACTGTAGATCTATCAAAGAATCCTGACTGTAGATCTATCAATGAATCCTGACTGTAGATCTATCACTGAATCCTGACTGTAGATCTATCAATGAATCCTGATTGTAGATCTATTACTGAAAAAGACTGGAACTATCAATGAATCCTGACTAAAATTCTATCAATGTATCCTGACTGTAGATCAATCAATGAATCCTGACTGTAAATCTATCACTGATCAAGACTGTGGATCAATCAATGAACCGTGACTGTAGATCTATCAATGAATCCTGACTGTAGATCTATCAATGAATTCTGACTGTAGATATATCACTGAATCCTTACTGTAGATCGAGCAGTGAATGAAGACTGTAGATCTATCAATGAGTCAAGACTGTAGATCTATCTGTGAATCTTGAATGTCGATCTATCAATGAATCCTGGCTGTAGATCTATCAATGAATCCTGACTGTAGATCGTACCATGAATCCTGACTGTAGATCTATCAGTGAATCAAGAGTGTACACCTATCACTGATCAAGACTGTCGATCTATCAAAGAATCCTGATTGTCAATCTATCAATGAAGCCTGACTGTAGATCTATCACTGATAAAGACTGGATCTATCGAAGAATCCAGCCTAAAAATCTATCAATGACTCCTGACTGTACATCTGTCAATGAAACTTTACTGTAGATCTAACAATGAATCAAGGATGTAGATCGAGCAGTGAATGAAGACTGTAGATCTATAGAAACATAGAAACATAGAAACATAGAATCTAGGAGTCAAGAGTGTAAATCTATCAATGAATGCTGACTGCAGATCTATCAATCAATCCTGACTGTAAATCTATCAGTGAATCAAGACTGTAGATCTATCACTGATTAAGACTGTAGATCTATCACTGACTCCTGACTGTAGATCTGTCAGTGAATCAATACTGTAGATCAATCACTAATCAAGACTGTAGTTCTATCAATAAATACTGACTGTAGATCTATCAATGGATCTTGACTGTAGATCTATCAGTGAATCAAGACTGTATATCTATCACTGATCAAGACTGTAGATCTATCAAAAAATCCTGACTGTTGATCTATCAATGAATTCTGACTGTAGATCTATAAATGAATCCTGACGGTAGATCTATCAATAAATCAAGGCTGCAGATCGATCAGTGAATCAAATGTTTAGCTCAATCAGTGAATCAAGATTGTAGATCTATTACTGATCAAGACTGTAGATCTATCAAAAAATCCTGACTGTTGATCTATCAATGAATCCTGACTGTAGATCTATCAATGAATCCTGATTGTAAATCTATTACTGAAAAAGACTGGATCTATCAATGAATCCTGACTATAACTCTATCAATGTATCCTGACTGTAGATCAATCAATGAATCCTGACTGTAAATCTATCACTGATCAAGACTGTGGATCAATCAATGAACCGTGACTGTAGATCTATCAATGAATCCTGACTGTAGATCTATCAATGAATCCTGACTGTAGATCTATCAATAAATCCAGACTGTAGATCTATCAATGAATCTTGACTGTGGATCTGTCAGTGAATGAAGACTGCAGATCTATCAATGAATCCTGATGGTAGATCTATCAATGAATCAAGGCTATAGATGTAGGACTGAGTGAGACTCTAGATCTATCAGCGAATCAAGACTGTAGATCAATCACTGATCAAGACTGTAGATCTATCAATGAATCCTGACTGTAGATCTATCAATGAATCCTGACTGTAGATCTATCACTGAATCCTTACTGTAGATCGAGCAGTGAATGAAGACTGTAGATCTATCAATGAGTCAAGACTGCAGATCTATCTGTGAATCTTGAATGTCGATCTATCAGTCAATCCTGACTGTAGAGCGTACCATGAACCCTGACTGTAGAGATATCAGTGAATCAAGATTGTACACCTATCACTGATCAAGACTGTCGATTTATCAATGAATCCTGATTGTCGATCTATCAATGAAGCCTTACTGTAGATCTATCACTGATAAAGACTGGATCTATCAAAGAATCCGGCCTAAAAATCTATCAATGAATCCTGACTGTACATCTGTAAATGAAACTTTACTGTAGATCTAACAATGAATCAAGGATGTAGATCGAGCAGTGAATGAAGACTGTAGATGTATTAATGAGTCAAGAGTGTAAATCTATCAGTGAATCCTGACTGTAGATCTATCAATGAATCGTGACTGTAGATCTATCAATAAATCCAGACTGTAGATCTATCAATGAATCCTGACTGTAGATCTGTCAGTGAATCAATACTGTAGATCAATCACTAATCAAGACTGTAGTTCTATCAATAAATACTGACTGTAGATCTATCAATGGATCTTGACTTTAGATCTATCAGTGAATCAAGACTGCATATCTATCACTGATCAAGACTGTAGATCTATCAAAAAATCCTGACTGTTGATCTATCAATGAATTCTGAGTGTAGATCTATAAATGAATCCTGACGGTAGATCTATCAATAAATCAAGGCTGCAGATCTATCAGTGAATCAAATGTTTAGCTCAATCAATGAATCAAGATTGTAGATCTGTCACTGATCAAGACTGTAGATCTATCAATGAATCCTGTCAGTAGATCTATCAATGAATCCTGACTGTAGATCTATCACTGAATCCTGACTGTAGATCTATCAATGAATCCTGATTGTAGATCTATTACTGAAAAAGACTGGATCTATCCATAAATCCTGACTAAAATTCTATCAATGTATCCTGACTGTAGATCAATCAATGAATCCTGACTGTAAATCTATCACTGATCAAGACTGTGGATCAATCAATGAACTGTGACTGTAGATCTATCAATGAATCCTGACTGTAGATCTATCAATGAATCCTGACTGTAGATCTATCAATAAATCCAGACTGTAGATCTATCAATGAATCTTGACTGTGGATCTGTCAGTGAATGAAGACTGCAGATCTATCAATGAATCCTGATGGTAGATCTATCAATGAATCAAGGCTATAGATGTAGGACTGAGTGAGACTCTAGATCTATCAGCGAATCAAGACTGTAGATCAATCACTGATCAAGACTGTAGATCTATCACTGAATCCTTACTGTAGATCGAGCAGTGAATGAAGACTGTAGATCTATCAATGAGTCAAGACTGTAGATCTCTCAGTGAATCAATACTGTAGATCAATCACTGATCAAGACTGTTGATCTATCAATGAATCTGGCTGTAGATCTATCAATGAATCAAGACTATAGATCTATCACTGAATCCTGACTGTAGATCTGTCAATGAATCCTGACTGTAGATCTATCACTGAATCCTGACTGTAGATCTATCAATGAATCCTGACTAAAATTCTATCAATGTATCCTAACTGTAGATCAATCAATGGATCTTGACTGTGGATCTGTCAGTGAATGAAGACTGCAAATCTATCAATGAATCCTGATGGTAGATCTATCAATGAATCGAGGCTACAGATGTAGGACTGAGTGAGACTCCAGATCTATCAGTGAATCAAGACTGTAGATCAATCACTGATCAAGACTGTAGATCTATCAATGAATCCTGACTGTAGATCTATCAATGAATCCTGACTGTAGATCTATCACTGAATCCTTACTGTAGATCGAGCAGTGAATGAAGACTGCAGATCTATCAATGAGTCAAGACTGGAGATCTATCTGTGAATCTTGAATGTCGATCTATCAATGAATCCTGGCTGTAGATCTATCAATGAATTCTGACTGTAGATCGTACCATGAATCCTGACTGTAGATATATCAGTGAATCAAGAGTGTACACCTATCACTGATCAAGACAGTCGATCTATCAAAGAATCCTGATTGTCGATCTATCAATGTAGCCTGAATGTAGATCTATCACTGATAAAGACTGGATCTATCAAAGAATCCGGCCTAAAAATCTATCAATGACTCCTGACTGTACATCTGTCAATGAAACTTTACTGTAGATCTAACAATGAATCAAGGATGTAGATCGAGCAGTGAATGAAGACTGTAGATCTATCAATGAGTCAAGAGTGTAGATCTATCACTGACTACTGACTGTAGATCTCTCAATGAATCCTGACTGTAGATCTGTCAGTGAATCAATACTGTAGATCAATCACTAATCAAGACTGTAGTTCTATCAATAAATACTGACTGTAGATCTATCAATGGATCTTGACTGTAGATCTATCAGTGAATCAAGACTGTATATCTATCACTGATCAAGACTGTAGATCTATCAAAAAATCCTGACTGTTGATCTATCAATGAATTCTGAGTGTAGATCTATAAATGAATCCTGACGGTAGATCTATCAATAAATCAAGGCTGCAGATCTATCAGTGAATCAAATATTTAGCTCAATCAATGAATCAAGATTGTAGATCTGTCACTGATCAAGACTGTAGATCTATCAATGAATCCTGTCAGTAGATCTATCAATGAATCCTGACTGTAGATCTATCACTGAATCCTGACTGTAGATCTATCAATGAATCCTGATTGTAGATCTATTACTGAAAAAGACTGGATCTATCAATAAATCCTGACTAAAATTCTATCAATGTATCCTGACTGTAGATCAATCAATGAATCCTGACTGTAAATCTATCACTGATCAAGACTGTGGATCAATCAATGAACCGTGACTGTAGATCTATCAATGAATCCTGACTGTAGATCTATCAATGAATCCTGACTGTAGATCTATCAATAAATCCAGACTGTAGATCTATCAATGAATCTTGACTGTGGATCTGTCAGTGAATGAAGACTGCAGATCTATCAATGAATCCTGATGGTAGATCTATCAATGAATCAAGGCTATAGATGTAGGACTGAGTGAGACTCTAGATCTATCAGCGAATCAAGACTGTAGATCAATCACTGATCAAGACTGTAGATCTATCAATGAATCCTGACTGTAGATCTATCAATGAATCCTGACTGTAGATCTATCACTGAATCCTTACTGTAGATCGAGCAGTGAATGAAGACTGTAGATCTATCAATGAGTCAAGACTGCAGATCTATCTGTGAATCTTGAATGTCGATCTATCAATGAATCCTGCCTGTAGATCTATCAATCAATCCTGACTGTAGAGCGTACCATGAACCCTGACTGTAGAGATATCAGTGAATCAAGATTGTACACCTATCACTGATCAAGACTGTCGATTTATCAATGAATCCTGATTGTCGATCTATCAATGAAGCCTGACTGTAGATCTATCACTGATAAAGACCGGATCTATCAAAGAATCCGGCCTAAAAATCTATCAATGAATCCTGACTGTACATCTGTCAATGAAACTTTACTGTAGATCTAACAATGAATCAAGGATGTAGATCGAGCAGCGAATGAAGACTGCAGATGGATTAATGAGTCAAGAGTGTAAATCTATCAGTGAATCCTGACTGTAGATCTATCAATGAATCGTGACTGTAGATCTATCAGTGAATCAAGATGGTGGATCTATCACTGATTAAGACTGTAGATCTATCACTGAATCCTGACTGTCGATCTATCAATGAATCCTGACTGTAGATCTATCAAAGAATCCTGACTGTAGATCTATCAATGAATCCAGACTGTAGATCTATCAATGAATCCTGACTGTAGATCTATCAATGAATCTTGAATGTGGATCAGTCAGTGAATGAAGACTGCAGATCTATCAATGAATGCTGATGGTAGATATATCAATGAATCAAGGCTGTAGATGTAGGACTGAATGAAGACTATAGATCTATCAGGAAATCAGGACTGTAGATCAATCACTGATCAAGACTGTAGATCTATCAATGAATCCTGACTGTAGATCTATCAATGAATCCTGACTGTAGATCTATCACTGAATCCTTACTGAAGATCGAGCAGTGAATGAAGACTGTAGATCTATCTGTTAATCTTGAATGTAGATCTATCAATGAATCCTGACTGTAGATCTATCAATGAATCTTGACTGTGGATCTGTCAGTGAATGAAGACTGCAGATCTATCAATGAATGCTGATGGTAGATATATCAATGAATCGAGGCTATAGATGTAGGACTGAGTGAGACTCTAGATCTATCAGTGAATCAAGACTGTAGATCAATCACTGATCAAGACTGCAGATCTATCAATGAATCCTGACTGTATATCTATCAATGAATCCTGACTGTAGATCTATCACTGAATCCTTACTGAAGATCGAGCAGTGAATGAAGACTGTAGATCTATCTGTTAATCTTGAATGTAGATCTATCAATGAATCCTGACTGTAGATCTATCAATGAGTCAAGACTGTAGATCTATCTGTGAATCTTGAATGTCGATCTATCAATGAATCCTGCCTGTAGATCTATCAATGAATCCTGACTGTAGATCGTACCATGAATCCTGACTGTAGATCTATCAGTGAATCAAGAGTGTACACCTATCACTGATCAAGACTGTCGATCTATCAAAGAATCCTGATTGTCGATCTATCAATGAAGCCTGACTGTAGATCTATCACTGATAAAGACTGGATCTATCAAAGAATCCGGCCTAAAAATCTATCAATGACTCCTGACTGTACATCTGTCAATGAAACTTTACTGTAGATCTAACAATGAATCAAGGATGTAGATCGAGCAGTGAATGAAGACTGTAGATCTATCAATGAGTCAAGAGTGTAAATCTATCAATGAATCCTGACTGCAGATCTATCAATGACTCCTGACTGTAAATCTATCAGTGAATCAAGATGGTAGATCTATCACTGATTAAGACTGTAGATCTATCACTGACTACTGACTGTAGATCTCTCAATGAATCCTGACTGTAGATCTGTCAGTGAATCAATACTGTAGATCAATCACTAATCAAGACTGTAGTTCTATCAATAAATACTGACTGTAGATCTATCAATGGATCTTGACTGTAGATCTATCAGTGAATCAAGACTGTATATCTATCACTGATCAAGACTGTAGATCTATCAAAAAATCCTGACTGTTGATCTATCAATGAATTCTGACTGTAGATCTATAAATGAATCCTGACGGTAGATCTATCAATAAATCAAGGCTGCAGATCGATCAGTGAATCAAATGTTTAGCTCAATCAGTGAATCAAGATTGTAGATCTGTCACTGATCAAGACTGTAGATCTATCAATGAATCCTGTCAGTAGATCTATCAATGAATCCTGACTGTAGCTCTATCACTGAATCCTGACTGTAGATCTATCAATGAATCCTGATTGTAGATCTATTACTGAAAAAGACTGGATCTATCAATAAATCCTGACTAAAATTCTATCAATGTATCCTGACTGTAGATCAATCAATGAATCCTGACTGTAAATCTATCACTGATCAAGACTGTGGATCAATCAATGAACCGTGACTGTAGATCTATCAATGAATCCTGACTGTAGATCTATCAATGAATCCTGACTGTAGATCTATCAATAAATCCAGACTGTAGATCTATCAATGAATCTTGACTGTGGATCTGTCAGTGAATGAAGACTGCAGATCTATCAATGAATCCTGATGGTAGATCTATCAATGAATCAAGGCTATAGATGTAGGACTGAGTGAGACTCTAGATCTATCAGCGAATCAAGACTGTAGATCAATCACTGATCAAGACTGTAGATCTATCAATGAATCCTGACTGTAGATCTATCACTGAATCCTTACTGTAGATCGAGCAGTGAATGAAGACTGTAGATCTATCAATGAGTCAAGACTGTAGATCTATCAATGAATCCTGTCAGTAGATCTATCAATGAATCCTGACTGTAGATCTATCAATGAATCCTGACTGTAGATCTATCACTGAAACCTTACTGGAGATCGAGCAGTGAATGAAGACTGTAGATCTATCTGTGAATCTTGAATGTAGATCTATCAATGAATCCTGGCGGTAGATCTAGCAATGAATCCTGACTGTAGAGCGTAACATGAACCCTGACTGTAGATCAATCAGTGAATCAAGATTGTACACCTATCACTGATCAAGACTGTCGATCTATCAATGAATCCTGATTGTCGATCGATCAATGAAGCCTGACTGTAGATCTATCACTGATAAAGACTGGATGTATCAAAGAATCCGGCCTAAAAATCTATCACTGAATCCTGACTGTACATCTGTCAATGAAACTTTACTGTAGATCTAACAATGAATCAAGGATGTAGATCGAGCAATGAATCCTGACTGTAGATCTATCACTGAATCCTGACTGTAGATCTATCAATGAATCCTGACTGTAGATCTATCACTGAATCCTGACTGTAGATCTATCAAAGAATCCTGATTGCAGATCTATTACTGAAAAAGACTGGATCTATTAATGAATCCTGACTAAAATTCTATCAATGTATCCTGACTGTAGATCAATGAATGAATCCTGACTGTACATCTGTCAATGAAACTTTACTGTAGATCTAACAATGACTCAAGGATGTAGATCGAGCAGTGAATGAAGACTGTAGATCTATCAATGAGTCAAGAGTGTAAATCTATCAGTGAATCCTGACTGTACATCTATCAATGAATCCTGACTGTAGATCTATCAGTGTATCAAGATGATAGATCTATCACTGATTAAGACTATAGATCTATCACTGAATCCTGACTGTAGATCTATCAATGAATCCTGACTGTAGATCTATCAAAGAATCCTGATTGTAGATCTATCAATGAATCCTGGCTGTAGATCAATCAGTGAATCCTGACTGTATATCTATCAATGAATCAAGACTGTAGATCTATCAATGAATCAAGACTGTAAATCTATCAATGAATTTTAACTGTAGATCTATCAGTGAATCAAGACTGTAGATCTATCACTGATCAAGACTGTAGATATATCAATGAATCCCGACTGTAGATCTTTCAATTAATTCTGACTGTAGATCAATCACTGAATCCTGACTGTAGATCTATCAGTGAATCAAGACTGTAGATCTATCAGTGAATCAAGAGTGTAGATCTATCAATGAATTCTGACTGTAGAACTTTTACTGAATCCTGACTGTAGATCAATCACTGAATTCTGACTGTAGATCTAACAGTGAATCAAGACTGTAGATCAATCACTGATCAAGACAGTAGATCTATCAATGAATCCTGACTGTAGATCTCTCAGTGAATCAATACTGTAGATCAATCACTGATCAAGACTGTTGATCTATCAATGAATCTGGCTGTAGATCTATCAATGAATCAAGACTATAGATCTATCACTGAATCCTGACTGTAGATCTGTCAATGAATCCTGACTGTAGATCTATCACTGAATCCTGACTGTAGATCTATCAATGAATCCTGACTAAAATTCTATCAATGTATCCTAACTGTAGATCAATCAATGGATCTTGACTGTGGATCTGTCAGTGAATGAAGACTGCAAATCTATCAATGAATCCTGATGGTAGATCTATCAATGAATCGAGGCTACAGATGTAGGACTGAGTGAGACTCCAGATCTATCAGTGAATCAAGACTGTAGATCAATCACTGATCAAGACTGTAGATCTATCAATGAATCCTGACTGTAGATCTATCAATGAATCCTGACTGTAGATCTATCACTGAATCCTTACTGTAGATCGAGCAGTGAATGAAGACTGCAGATCTATCAATGAGTCAAGACTGGAGATCTATCTGTGAATCTTGAATGTCGATCTATCAATGAATCCTGGCTGTAGATCTATCAATGAATTCTGACTGTAGATCGTACCATGAATCCTGACTGTAGATATATCAGTGAATCAAGAGTGTACACCTATCACTGATCAAGACAGTCGATCTATCAAAGAATCCTGATTGTCGATCTATCAATGTAGCCTGAATGTAGATCTATCACTGATAAAGACTGGATCTATCAAAGAATCCGGCCTAAAAATCTATCAATGACTCCTGACTGTACATCTGTCAATGAAACTTTACTGTAGATCTAACAATGAATCAAGGATGTAGATCGAGCAGTGAATGAAGACTGTAGATCTATCAATGAGTCAAGAGTGTAGATCTATCACTGACTACTGACTGTAGATCTCTCAATGAATCCTGACTGTAGATCTGTCAGTGAATCAATACTGTAGATCAATCACTAATCAAGACTGTAGTTCTATCAATAAATACTGACTGCAGATCTATCAATGGATCTTGACTGTAGATCTATCAGTGAATCAAGACTGTATATCTATCACTGATCAAGACTGTAGATCTATCAAAAAATCCTGACTGTTGATCTATCAATGAATTCTGACTGTAGATCTATAAATGAATCCTGACGGTAGATCTATCAATAAATCAAGGCTGCAGATCTATCAGTGAATCAAATGTTTAGCTCAATCAGTGAATCAAGATTGTAGATCTGTCAATGATCAAGACTGTAGATCTATCAATGTATCCTGACTGTAGATCAATCAATGAATCCTGACTGTAAATCTATCACTGATCAAGACTGTGGATCAATCAATGAACCGTGACTGTAGATCTATCAATGAATCCTGACTGTAGATCTATCAATGAATCCTGACTGTAGATCTATCAATAAATCCAGACTGTAGATCTATCAATGAATCTTGACTGTGGATCTGTCAGTGAATGAAGACTGCAGATCTATCAATGAATCCTGATGGTAGATCTATCAATGAATCAAGGCTATAGATGTAGGACTGAGTGAGACTCTAGATCTATCAGCGAATCAAGACTGTAGATCAATCACTGATCAAGACTGTAGATCTATCAATGAATCCTGACTGTAGATCTATCAATGAATCCTGACTGTAGATCTATCGCTGAATCCTTACTGTAGATCGAGCAGTGAATGAAGACTGTAGATCTATCAATGAGTCAAGACTGCAGATCTATCTGTGAATCTTGAATGTCGATCTATCAATGAATCCTGCCTGTCGATCTATCAATCAATCCTGACTGTAGAGCATACCATGAACCCTGACTGTAGAGATATCAGTGAATCAAGATTGTACACCTATCACTGATCAAGACTGTCGATTTATCAATGAATCCTGATTGTCGATCTATCAATGAAGCCTGACTGTAGATCTATCACTGATAAAGACCGGATCTATCAAAGAATCCGGCCTAAAAATCTATCAATGAATCCTGACTGTACATCTGTCAATGAAACTTTACTGTAGATTTAACAATGAATCAAGGATGTAGATTGTGCAGTGAATGAAGACTGCAGATGGATTAATGAGTCAAGAGTGTAAATCTATCAGTGAATCCTGACTGTAGATCTATCAATGAATCGTGACTGTAGATCTATCAGTGAATCAAGATGGTGGATCTATCACTGATTAAGACTGTAGATCTATCACTGAATCCTGACTGTAGATCTATCAATGAATCCTGACTGTAGATCTATCAAAGAATCCTGACTGTAGATCTATCAATGAATCCAGACTGTAGATCTATCAATGAATCCTGACTGTAGATCTATCAATGAATCTTGAATGTGGATCAGTCAGTGAATGAAGACTGCAGATCTATCAATGAATGCTGATGGTAGATATATCAATGAATCAAGGCTGTAGATGTAGGACTGAATGAAGACTATAGATCTATCAGTAAATCAGGACTGTAGATCAATCACTGATCAAGACTGTAGATCTATCAACGAATCCTGACTGTAGATCTATCAATGAATCCTGACTGTAGATCTATCACTGAATCCTTACTGGAGATCGAGCAGTGAATGAAGACTGTAGATCTATCTGTTAATCTTGAATGTAGATCTATCAATGAATCCTGACTGTAGATCTATCAATGAATCTTGACTGTGGATCTGTCAGTGAATGAAGACTGCAGATCTATCAATGAATCCTGATGGTAGATCTATGAATGAATCGAGGCTATAGATGTAGGACTGAGTGAGACTCTAGATCTATCAGTGAATCAAGACTGTCGATCAATCACTGATCAAGACTGTAGATCTATCAATGAATCCTGACTGTATATCTATCAATGAATCCTGATTGTAGATCTATCACTGAATTCTTACTGTAGATCGAGCAGTGAATGAAGACTGTAGATCTATCAATGAGTCAAGACTATGGATCTATCTGTGAATCTTGAATGTCGATCTATCAATGAATCCTGCCTGTAGATCTATCAATGAATCCTGACTGTAGATCGTACCATGACTCCTGACTGTAGAGATATCAGTGAATCAAGAGTGTACACCTATCACTGATCAAGACTGTCGATCTATCAAAGAATCCTGATTGTCGATCTATCAATGAAGCCTGACTGTAGATCTATCACTGATAAAGACTGGATCTATCAAAGAATCCGGCCTAAAAATCTATCAATGACCCCTGACTGTACATCTGTCAATGAAACTTTACTGCAGATCTAACAATGAATCAAGGATGTAGATCGAGCAGTGAATGAAGACTGTAGATCTATCAATGAGTCAAGAGTGTAAATCTATCAATGAATCCTGACTGCAGATCTATCAATGACTCCTGACTGTAAATCTATCAGTGAATCAAGATGGTAGATCTATCACTGATTAAGACTGTAGATCTATCACTGACTACTGACTGTAGATCTCTCAATGAATCCTGACTGTAGATCTGTCAGTGAATCAATACTGTAGATCAATCACTAATCAAGACTGTAGTTCTATCAATAAATACTGACTGTAGATCTATCAATGGATCTTGACTGTAGATCTATCAGTGAATCAAGACTGTATATCTATCACTGATCAAGACTGTAGATCTATCAAAAAATCCTGACTGTTGATCTATCAATGAATTCTGACTGTAGATCTATAAATGAATCCTGACGGTAGATCTATCAATAAATCAAGGCTGCAGATCTATCAGTGAATCAAATGTTTAGCTCAATCAGTGAATCAAGATTGTAGATCTGTCAATGATCAAGACTGTAGATCTATCAATGTATCCTGACTGTAGATCAATCAATGAATCCTGACTGTAAATCTATCACTGATCAAGACTGTGGATCAATCAATGAACCGTGACTGTAGATCTATCAATGAATCCTGACTGTAGATCTATCAATGAATCCTGACTGTAGATCTATCAATAAATCCAGACTGTAGATCTATCAATGAATCTTGACTGTGGATCTGTCAGTGAATGAAGACTGCAGATCTATCAATGAATCCTGATGGTAGATCTATCAATGAATCAAGGCTATAGATGTAGGACTGAGTGAGACTCTAGATCTATCAGCGAATCAAGACTGTAGATCAATCACTGATCAAGACTGTAGATCTATCAATGAATCCTGACTGTAGATCTATCAATGAATCCTGACTGTAGATCTATCGCTGAATCCTTACTGTAGATCGAGCAGTGAATGAAGACTGTAGATCTATCAATGAGTCAAGACTGCAGATCTATCTGTGAATCTTGAATGTCGATCTATCAATGAATCCTGCCTGTCGATCTATCAATCAATCCTGACTGTAGAGCATACCATGAACCCTGACTGTAGAGATATCAGTGAATCAAGATTGTACACCTATCACTGATCAAGACTGTCGATTTATCAATGAATCCTGATTGTCGATCTATCAATGAAGCCTGACTGTAGATCTATCACTGATAAAGACCGGATCTATCAAAGAATCCGGCCTAAAAATCTATCAATGAATCCTGACTGTACATCTGTCAATGAAACTTTACTGTAGATTTAACAATGAATCAAGGATGTAGATTGTGCAGTGAATGAAGACTGCAGATGGATTAATGAGTCAAGAGTGTAAATCTATCAGTGAATCCTGACTGTAGATCTATCAATGAATCGTGACTGTAGATCTATCAGTGAATCAAGATGGTGGATCTATCACTGATTAAGACTGTAGATCTATCACTGAATCCTGACTGTAGATCTATCAATGAATCCTGACTGTAGATCTATCAAAGAATCCTGACTGTAGATCTATCAATGAATCCAGACTGTAGATCTATCAATGAATCCTGACTGTAGATCTATCAATGAATCTTGAATGTGGATCAGTCAGTGAATGAAGACTGCAGATCTATCAATGAATGCTGATGGTAGATATATCAATGAATCAAGGCTGTAGATGTAGGACTGAATGAAGACTATAGATCTATCAGTAAATCAGGACTGTAGATCAATCACTGATCAAGACTGTAGATCTATCAACGAATCCTGACTGTAGATCTATCAATGAATCCTGACTGTAGATCTATCACTGAATCCTTACTGGAGATCGAGCAGTGAATGAAGACTGTAGATCTATCTGTTAATCTTGAATGTAGATCTATCAATGAATCCTGACTGTAGATCTATCAATGAATCTTGACTGTGGATCTGTCAGTGAATGAAGACTGCAGATCTATCAATGAATCCTGATGGTAGATCTATGAATGAATCGAGGCTATAGATGTAGGACTGAGTGAGACTCTAGATCTATCAGTGAATCAAGACTGTCGATCAATCACTGATCAAGACTGTAGATCTATCAATGAATCCTGACTGTATATCTATCAATGAATCCTGATTGTAGATCTATCACTGAATTCTTACTGTAGATCGAGCAGTGAATGAAGACTGTAGATCTATCAATGAGTCAAGACTATGGATCTATCTGTGAATCTTGAATGTCGATCTATCAATGAATCCTGCCTGTAGATCTATCAATGAATCCTGACTGTAGATCGTACCATGACTCCTGACTGTAGAGATATCAGTGAATCAAGAGTGTACACCTATCACTGATCAAGACTGTCGATCTATCAAAGAATCCTGATTGTCGATCTATCAATGAAGCCTGACTGTAGATCTATCACTGATAAAGACTGGATCTATCAAAGAATCCGGCCTAAAAATCTATCAATGACCCCTGACTGTACATCTGTCAATGAAACTTTACTGCAGATCTAACAATGAATCAAGGATGTAGATCGAGCAGTGAATGAAGACTGTAGATCTATCAATGAGTCAAGAGTGTAAATCTATCAATGAATCCTGACTGCAGATCTATCAATGACTCCTGACTGTAAATCTATCAGTGAATCAAGATGGTAGATCTATCACTGATTAAGACTGTAGATCTATCACTGACTACTGACTGTAGATCTCTCAATGAATCCTGACTGTAGATCTGTCAGTGAATCAATACTGTAGATCAATCACTAATCAAGACTGTAGTTCTATCAATAAATACTGACTGTAGATCTATCAATGGATCTTGACTGTAGATCTATCAGTGAATCAAGACTGTATATCTATCACTGATCAAGACTGTAGATCTATCAAAAAATCCTGACTGTTGATCTATCAATGAATTCTGACTGTAGATCTATAAATGAATCCTGACGGTAGATCTATCAATAAATCAAGGCTGCAGATCGATCAGTGAATCAAATGTTTAGCTCAATCAGTGAATCAAGATTGTAGATCTGTCACTGATCAAGACTGTAGATCTATCAATGAATCCTGTCAGTAGATCTATCAATGAATCCTGACTGTAGATCTATCACTGATCAAGACTGTAGATCTATCAATGAATCCTGATTGTAGATCTATTACTGAAAAAGACTGGATCTATCAATAAATCCTGACTAAAATTCTATCAATGTATCCTGACTGTAGATCAATCAATGAATCCTGACTGTAAATCTATCACTGATCAAGACTGTGGATCAATCAATGAACCGTGACTGTAGATCTATCAATGAATCCTGACTGTAGATCTATCAATGAATCCTGACTGTAGATCTATCAATAAATCCAGACTGTAGATCTATCAATGAATCTTGACTGTGGATCTGTCAGTGAATGAAGACTGCAGATCTATCAATGAATCCTGATGGTAGATCTATCAATGAATCAAGGCTATAGATGTAGGACTGAGTGAGACTCTAGATCTATCAGCGAATCAAGACTGTAGATCAATCACTGATCAAGACTGTAGATCTATCAATGAATCCTGACTGTAGATCTATCACTGAATCCTTACTGTAGATCGAGCAGTGAATGAAGACTGTAGATCTATCAATGAGTCAAGACTGTAGATCTATCAATGAATCCTGTCAGTAGATCTATCAATGAATCCTGACTGTAGATCTATCAATGAATCCTGACTGTAGATCTATCACTGAAACCTTACTGGAGATCGAGCAGTGAATGAAGACTGTAGATCTATCTGTGAATCTTGAATGTAGATCTATCAATGAATCCTGGCGGTAGATCTAGCAATGAATCCTGACTGTAGAGCGTAACATGAACCCTGACTGTAGATCAATCAGTGAATCAAGATTGTACACCTATCACTGATCAAGACTGTCGATCTATCAATGAATCCTGATTGTCGATCGATCAATGAAGCCTGACTGTAGATCTATCACTGATAAAGACTGGATGTATCAAAGAATCCGGCCTAAAAATCTATCACTGAATCCTGACTGTACATCTGTCAATGAAACTTTACTGTAGATCTAACAATGAATCAAGGATGTAGATCGAGCAATGAATCCTGACTGTAGATCTATCACTGAATCCTGACTGTAGATCTATCAATGAATCCTGACTGTAGATCTATCACTGAATCCTGACTGTAGATCTATCAAAGAATCCTGATTGCAGATCTATTACTGAAAAAGACTGGATCTATTAATGAATCCTGACTAAAATTCTATCAATGTATCCTGACTGTAGATCAATGAATGAATCCTGACTGTACATCTGTCAATGAAACTTTACTGTAGATCTAACAATGACTCAAGGATGTAGATCGAGCAGTGAATGAAGACTGTAGATCTAT
Source organism: Squalus acanthias (assembly GCA_030390025.1). Taxonomy (NCBI): domain Eukaryota; kingdom Metazoa; phylum Chordata; class Chondrichthyes; order Squaliformes; family Squalidae; genus Squalus; species Squalus acanthias. Next base: position 19,080,139 of record CM059442.1, on the reverse strand, counting down.
CAATGAGTCAAGAGTGTAAATCTATCAGTGAATCCTGACTGTACATCTATCAATGAATCCTGACTGTAGATCTATCAGTGTATCAAGATGATAGATCTATCACTGATTAAGACTATAGATCTATCACTGAATCCTGACTGTAGATCTATCAATGAATCCTGACTGTAGATCTATCAAAGAATCCTGATTGTAGATCTATCAATGAATCCTGGCTGTAGATCAATCAGTGAATCCTGACTGTATATCTATCAATGAATCAAGACTGTAGATCTATCAATGAATCAAGACTGTAGATCTATCAATGAATTTTAACTGTAGATCTATCAGTGAATCAAGACTGTAGATCTATCACTGATCAAGACTGTAGATATATCAATGAATCCCGACTGTAGATCTTTCAATTAATTCTGACTGTAGATCAATCACTGAATCCTGACTGTAGATCTATCAGTGAATCAAGACTGTAGATCTATCAGTGAATCAAGAGTGTAGATCTATCAATGAATTCTGACTGTAGAACTTTTACTGAATCCTGACTGTAGATCAATCACTGAATTCTGACTGTAGATCTAACAGTGAATCAAGACTGTAGATCAATCACTGATCAAGACAGTAGATCTATCAATGAATCCTGACTGTAGATCTCTCAGTGAATCAATACTGTAGATCAATCACTGATCAAGACTGTTGATCTATCAATGAATCTGGCTGTAGATCTATCAATGAATCAAGACTATAGATCTATCACTGAATCCTGACTGTAGATCTGTCAATGAATCCTGACTGTAGATCTATCACTGAATCCTGACTGTAGATCTATCAATGAATCCTGACTAAAATTCTGTCAATGTATCCTAACTGTAGATCAATCAATGGATCTTGACTGTGGATCTGTCAGTGAATGAAGACTGCAAATCTATCAATGAATCCTGATGGTAGATCTATCAATGAATCGAGGCTACAGATGTAGGACTGAGTGAGACTCCAGATCTATCAGTGAATCAAGACTGTAGATCAATCACTGATCAAGACTGTAGATCTATCAATGAATCCTGACTGTAGATCTATCAATGAATCCTGACTGTAGATCTATCACTGAATCCTTACTGTAGATCGAGCAGTGAATGAAGACTGCAGATCTATCAATGAGTCAAGACTGGAGATCTATCTGTGAATCTTGAATGTCGATCTATCAATGAATCCTGGCTGTAGATCTATCAATGAATTCTGACTGTAGATCGTACCATGAATCCTGACTGTAGATATATCACTGAATCAAGAGTGTACACCTATCACTGATCAAGACAGTCGATCTATCAAAGAATCCTGATTGTCGATCTATCAATGTAGCCTGAATGTAGATCTATCACTGATAAAGACTGGATCTATCAAAGAATCCGGCCTAAAAATCTATCAATGACTCCTGACTGTACATCTGTCAATGAAACTTTACTGTAGATCTAACAATGAATCAAGGATGTAGATCGAGCAGTGAATGAAGACTGTAGATCTATCAATGAGTCAAGAGTGTAGATCTATCACTGACTACTGACTGTAGATCTCTCAATGAATCCTGACTGTAGATCTGTCAGTGAATCAATACTGTAGATCAATCACTAATCAAGACTGTAGTTCTATCAATAAATACTGACTGCAGATCTATCAATGGATCTTGACTGTAGATCTATCAGTGAATCAAGACTGTATATCTATCACTGATCAAGACTGTAGATCTATCAAAAAATCCTGACTGTTGATCTATCAATGAATTCTGACTGTAGATCTATAAATGAATCCTGACGGTAGATCTATCAATAAATCAAGGCTGCAGATCTATCAGTGAATCAAATGTTTAGCTCAATCAGTGAATCAAGATTGTAGATCTGTCAATGATCAAGACTGTAGATCTATCAATGTATCCTGACTGTAGATCAATCAATGAATCCTGACTGTAAATCTATCACTGATCAAGACTGTGGATCAATCAATGAACCGTGACTGTAGATCTATCAATGAATCCTGACTGTAGATCTATCAATGAATCCTGACTGTAGATCTATCAATAAATCCAGACTGTAGATCTATCAATGAATCTTGACTGTGGATCTGTCAGTGAATGAAGACTGCAGATCTATCAATGAATCCTGATGGTAGATCTATCAATGAATCAAGGCTATAGATGTAGGACTGAGTGAGACTCTAGATCTATCAGCGAATCAAGACTGTAGATCAATCACTGATCAAGACTGTAGATCTATCAATGAATCCTGACTGTAGATCTATCAATGAATCCTGACTGTAGATCTATCGCTGAATCCTTACTGTAGATCGAGCAGTGAATGAAGACTGTAGATCTATCAATGAGTCAAGACTGCAGATCTATCTGTGAATCTTGAATGTCGATCTATCAATGAATCCTGCCTGTCGATCTATCAATCAATCCTGACTGTAGAGCATACCATGAACCCTGACTGTAGAGATATCAGTGAATCAAGATTGTACACCTATCACTGATCAAGACTGTCGATTTATCAATGAATCCTGATTGTCGATCTATCAATGAAGCCTGACTGTAGATCTATCACTGATAAAGACCGGATCTATCAAAGAATCCGGCCTAAAAATCTATCAATGAATCCTGACTGTACATCTGTCAATGAAACTTTACTGTAGATTTAACAATGAATCAAGGATGTAGATCGTGCAGTGAATGAAGACTGCAGATGGATTAATGAGTCAAGAGTGTAAATCTATCAGTGAATCCTGACTGTAGATCTATCAATGAATCGTGACTGTAGATCTATCAGTGAATCAAGATGGTGGATCTATCACTGATTAAGACTGTAGATCTATCACTGAATCCTGACTGTAGATCTATCAATGAATCCTGACTGTAGATCTATCAAAGAATCCTGACTGTAGATCTATCAATGAATCCAGACTGTAGATCTATCAATGAATCCTGACTGTAGATCTATCAATGAATCTTGAATGTGGATCAGTCAGTGAATGAAGACTGCAGATCTATCAATGAATGCTGATGGTAGATATATCAATGAATCAAGGCTGTAGATGTAGGACTGAATGAAGACTATAGATCTATCAGTAAATCAGGACTGTAGATCAATCACTGATCAAGACTGTAGATCTATCAACGAATCCTGACTGTAGATCTATCAATGAATCCTGACTGTAGATCTATCACTGAATCCTTACTGGAGATCGAGCAGTGAATGAAGACTGTAGATCTATCTGTTAATCTTGAATGTAGATCTATCAATGAATCCTGACTGTAGATCTATCAATGAATCTTGACTGTGGATCTGTCAGTGAATGAAGACTGCAGATCTATCAATGAATCCTGATGGTAGATCTATGAATGAATCGAGGCTATAGATGTAGGACTGAGTGAGACTCTAGATCTATCAGTGAATCAAGACTGTCGATCAATCACTGATCAAGACTGTAGATCTATCAATGAATCCTGACTGTATATCTATCAATGAATCCTGATTGTAGATCTATCACTGAATTCTTACTGTAGATCGAGCAGTGAATGAAGACTGTAGATCTATCAATGAGTCAAGACTGTGGATCTATCTGTGAATCTTGAATGTCGATCTATCAATGAATCCTGCCTGTAGATCTATCAATGAATCCTGACTGTAGATCGTACCATGACTCCTGACTGTAGAGATATCAGTGAATCAAGAGTGTACACCTATCACTGATCAAGACTGTCGATCTATCAAAGAATCCTGATTGTCGATCTATCAATGAAGCCTGACTGTAGATCTATCACTGATAAAGACTGGACCTATCAAAGAATCCGGCCTAAAAATCTATCAATGACCCCTGACTGTACATCTGTCAATGAAACTTTACTGCAGATCTAACAATGAATCAAGGATGTAGATCGAGCAGTGAATGAAGACTGTAGATCTATCAATGAGTCAAGAGTGTAAATCTATCAATGAATCCTGACTGCAGATCTATCAATGACTCCTGACTGTAAATCTATCAGTGAATCAAGATGGTAGATCTATCACTGATTAAGACTGTAGATCTATCACTGACTACTGACTGTAGATCTCTCAATGAATCCTGACTGTAGATCTGTCAGTGAATCAATACTGTAGATCAATCACTAATCAAGACTGTAGTTCTATCAATAAATACTGACTGTAGATCTATCAATGGATCTTGACTGTAGATCTATCAGTGAATCAAGACTGTATATCTATCACTGATCAAGACTGTAGATCTATCAAAAAATCCTGACTGTTGATCTATCAATGAATTCTGACTGTAGATCTATAAATGAATCCTGACGGTAGATCTATCAATAAATCAAGGCTGCAGATCGATCAGTGAATCAAATGTTTAGCTCAATCAGTGAATCAAGATTGTAGATCTGTCACTGATCAAGACTGTAGATCTATCAATGAATCCTGTCAGTAGATCTATCAATGAATCCTGACTGTAGATCTATCACTGATCAAGACTGTAGATCTATCAATGAATCCTGATTGTAGATCTATTACTGAAAAAGACTGGATCTATCAATAAATCCTGACTAAAATTCTATCAATGTATCCTGACTGTAGATCAATCAATGAATCCTGACTGTAAATCTATCACTGATCAAGACTGTGGATCAATCAATGAACCGTGACTGTAGATCTATCAATGAATCCTGACTGTAGATCTATCAATGAATCCTGACTGTAGATCTATCAATAAATCCAGACTGTAGATCTATCAATGAATCTTGACTGTGGATCTGTCAGTGAATGAAGACTGCAGATCTATCAATGAATCCTGATGGTAGATCTATCAATGAATCAAGGCTATAGATGTAGGACTGAGTGAGACTCTAGATCTATCAGTGAATCAAGACTGTAGATCAATCACTGATCAAGACTGTAGATCTATCAATGAATCCTGACTGTAGATCTATCACTGAATCCTTACTGTAGATCGAGCAGTGAATGAAGACTGTAGATCTATCAATGAGTCAAGACTGTAGATCTATCAATGAATCCTGTCAGTAGATCTATCAATGAATCCTGACTGTAGATCTATCAATGAATCCTGACTGTAGATCTATCACTGAAACCTTACTGGAGATCGAGCAGTGAATGAAGACTGTAGATCTATCTGTGAATCTTGAATGTAGATCTATCAATGAATCCTGGCGGTAGATCTAGCAATGAATCCTGACTGTAGAGCGTAACATGAACCCTGACTGTAGATCAATCAGTGAATCAAGATTGTACACCTATCACTGATCAAGACTGTCGATCTATCAATGAATCCTGATTGTCGATCGATCAATGAAGCCTGACTGTAGATCTATCACTGATAAAGACTGGATGTATCAAAGAATCCGGCCTAAAAATCTATCACTGAATCCTGACTGTACATCTGTCAATGAAACTTTACTGTAGATCTAACAATGAATCAAGGATGTAGATCGAGCAATGAATCCTGACTGTAGATCTATCACTGAATCCTGACTGTAGATCTATCAATGAATCCTGACTGTAGATCTATCACTGAATCCTGACTGTAGATCTATCAAAGAATCCTGATTGCAGATCTATTACTGAAAAAGACTGGATCTATTAATGAATCCTGACTAAAATTCTATCAATGTATCCTGACTGTAGATCAATGAATGAATCCTGACTGTACATCTGTCAATGAAACTTTACTGTAGATCTAACAATGACTCAAGGATGTAGATCGAGCAGTGAATGAAGACTGTAGATCTATCAATGAGTCAAGAGTGTAAATCTATCAGTGAATCCTGACTGTACATCTATCAATGAATCCTGACTGTAGATCTATCAGTGTATCAAGATGATAGATCTATCACTGATTAAGACTATAGATCTATCACTGAATCCTGACTGTAGATCTATCAATGAATCCTGACTGTAGATCTATCAAAGAATCCTGATTGTAGATCTATCAATGAATCCTGGCTGTAGATCAATCAGTGAATCCTGACTGTATATCTATCAATGAATCAAGACTGTAGATCTATCAATGAATCAAGACTGTAGATCTATCAATGAATTTTAACTGTAGATCTATCAGTGAATCAAGACTGTAGATCTATCACTGATCAAGACTGTAGATATATCAATGAATCCCGACTGTAGATCTTTCAATTAATTCTGACTGTAGATCAATCACTGAATCCTGACTGTAGATCTATCAGTGAATCAAGACTGTAGATCTATCAGTGAATCAAGAGTGTAGATCTATCAATGAATTCTGACTGTAGAACTTTTACTGAATCCTGACTGTAGATCAATCACTGAATTCTGACTGTAGATCTAACAGTGAATCAAGACTGTAGATCAATCACTGATCAAGACAGTAGATCTATCAATGAATCCTGACTGTAGATCTCTCAGTGAATCAATACTGTAGATCAATCACTGATCAAGACTGTTGATCTATCAATGAATCTGGCTGTAGATCTATCAATGAATCAAGACTATAGATCTATCACTGAATCCTGACTGTAGATCTGTCAATGAATCCTGACTGTAGATCTATCACTGAATCCTGACTGTAGATCTATCAATGAATCCTGACTAAAATTCTGTCAATGTATCCTAACTGTAGATCAATCAATGGATCTTGACTGTGGATCTGTCAGTGAATGAAGACTGCAAATCTATCAATGAATCCTGATGGTAGATCTATCAATGAATCGAGGCTACAGATGTAGGACTGAGTGAGACTCCAGATCTATCAGTGAATCAAGACTGTAGATCAATCACTGATCAAGACTGTAGATCTATCAATGAATCCTGACTGTAGATCTATCAATGAATCCTGACTGTAGATCTATCACTGAATCCTTACTGTAGATCGAGCAGTGAATGAAGACTGCAGATCTATCAATGAGTCAAGACTGGAGATCTATCTGTGAATCTTGAATGTCGATCTATCAATGAATCCTGGCTGTAGATCTATCAATGAATTCTGACTGTAGATCGTACCATGAATCCTGACTGTAGATATATCAGTGAATCAAGAGTGTACACCTATCACTGATCAAGACAGTCGATCTATCAAAGAATCCTGATTGTCGATCTATCAATGTAGCCTGAATGTAGATCTATCACTGATAAAGACTGGATCTATCAAAGAATCCGGCCTAAAAATCTATCAATGACTCCTGACTGTACATCTGTCAATGAAACTTTACTGTAGATCTAACAATGAATCAAGGATGTAGATCGAGCAGTGAATGAAGACTGTAGATCTATCAATGAGTCAAGAGTGTAGATCTATCACTGACTACTGACTGTAGATCTCTCAATGAATCCTGACTGTAGATCTGTCAGTGAATCAATACTGTAGATCAATCACTAATCAAGACTGTAGTTCTATCAATAAATACTGACTGCAGATCTATCAATGGATCTTGACTGTAGATCTATCAGTGAATCAAGACTGTATATCTATCACTGATCAAGACTGTAGATCTATCAAAAAATCCTGACTGTTGATCTATCAATGAATTCTGACTGTAGATCTATAAATGAATCCTGACGGTAGATCTATCAATAAATCAAGGCTGCAGATCTATCAGTGAATCAAATGTTTAGCTCAATCAGTGAATCAAGATTGTAGATCTGTCAATGATCAAGACTGTAGATCTATCAATGTATCCTGACTGTAGATCAATCAATGAATCCTGACTGTAAATCTATCACTGATCAAGACTGTGGATCAATCAATGAACCGTGACTGTAGATCTATCAATGAATCCTGACTGTAGATCTATCAATGAATCCTGACTGTAGATCTATCAATAAATCCAGACTGTAGATCTATCAATGAATCTTGACTGTGGATCTGTCAGTGAATGAAGACTGCAGATCTATCAATGAATCCTGATGGTAGATCTATCAATGAATCAAGGCTATAGATGTAGGACTGAGTGAGACTCTAGATCTATCAGCGAATCAAGACTGTAGATCAATCACTGATCAAGACTGTAGATCTATCAATGAATCCTGACTGTAGATCTATCAATGAATCCTGACTGTAGATCTATCGCTGAATCCTTACTGTAGATCGAGCAGTGAATGAAGACTGTAGATCTATCAATGAGTCAAGACTGCAGATCTATCTGTGAATCTTGAATGTCGATCTATCAATGAATCCTGCCTGTCGATCTATCAATCAATCCTGACTGTAGAGCATACCATGAACCCTGACTGTAGAGATATCAGTGAATCAAGATTGTACACCTATCACTGATCAAGACTGTCGATTTATCAATGAATCCTGATTGTCGATCTATCAATGAAGCCTGACTGTAGATCTATCACTGATAAAGACTGGATCTATCAAAGAATCCGGCCTAAAAATCTATCAATGAATCCTGACTGTACATCTGTCAATGAAACTTTACTGTAGATTTAACAATGAATCAAGGATGTAGATCGAGCAGTGAATGAAGACTGTAGATGGATTAATGAGTCAAGAGTGTAAATCTATCAGTGAATCCTGACTGTAGATCTATCAATGAATCCTGACTGTAGATCTATCAGTGAATCAAGATGGTGGATCTATCACTGATTAAGACTGTAGATCTATCACTGAATCCTGACTGTAGATCTATCAATGAATCCTGACTGTAGATCTATCAGTAAATCAGGACTGTAGATCAATCACTGATCAAGACTGTAGATCTATCAATGAATCCTGACTGTAGATCTATCAATGAATCCTGACTGTAGATCTATCACTGAATCCTTACTGGAGATCGAGCAGTGAATGAAGACTGTAGATCTATCTGTGAATCTTGAATGTAGATCTATCAATGAATCCTGGCGGTAGATCTAGCAATGAATCCTGACTGTAGAGCGTAACATGAACCCTGACTGTAGATCAATCAGTGAATCAAGATTGTACACCTATCACTGATCAAGACTGTCGATCTTTCAATGAATCCTGACTGTAGATCTATCAATAAATCCAGACTGTAGATCTATCAATGAATCTTGACTGTGGATCTGTCAGTGAATGAAGACTGCAGATCTATCAATGAATCCTGATGGTAGATCTATCAATGAATCAAGGCTATAGATGTAGGACTGAGTGAGACTCTAGATCTATCAGTGAATCAAGACTGTAGATCAATCACTGATCAAGACTGTAGATCTATCAATGAATCCTGACTGTAGATCTATCAATGAATCCTGACTGTAGATCTATCACTGAATCCTTACTGTAGATCGAGCAGTGAATGAAGACTGTAGATCTATCAATGAGTCAAGACTGTAGATCTATCTGTGAATCTTGAATGTCGATCTATCAATGAATCCTGCCTGTAGATCTATCAATCAATCCTGACTGTAGAGCGTACCATGAACCCTGACTGTAGAGATATCAGTGAATCAAGATTGTACACCTATCACTGATCAAGACTGTCGATTTATCAATGAATCCTGATTGTCGATCTATCAATGAAGCCTGACTGTAGATCTATCACTGATAAAGACTGGATCTATCAAAGGATCCGGCCTAAAAATCTATCAATGAATCCTGACTGTACATCTGTCAATGAAACTTTACTGTAGATCTAACAATGAATCAAGGATGTAGATCGAGCAGTGAATGAAGACTGTAGATGTATTAATGAGTCAAGAGTGTAAATCTATCAGTGAATCATGACTGTAGATCTATCAATGAATCGTGACTGTAGATCTGTCAGTGAATCAAGATGGTAGATCTATCACTGATTAAGACTGTAGATCTATCACTGAATCCTGACTGTAGATCTATCAATGAATCCTGACTGTAGATCTATCAAAGAATCCTGACTGTAGATCTATCAATGAATCCAGACTGCAGATCTATCACTGAATCCTTACTGAAAATTGAGCAGTGAATGAAGACTGTAGATCTATCTGTGAATCTTGAATGTAGATCTATCAATGAATCCTGGCTGTAGATCTATCAATGAATCCTGACTGTAGAGCGTACCATGAATCCTGACTATAGATCTATCAGTGAATCAGGACTGTAGATCAATCACTGATCAAGACTGTAGATCTATCAATGAATCCTGACGGTAGATCTATCAATGAATCCTGACTGTAGATCTATCACTGAATCCTTACTGAAAATTGAGCAGTGAATGAAGACTGTAGATCTATCTGTGAATCTTGAATGTAGATCTATCAATGAATCCTGGCTGTAGATCTATCAATGAATCCTGACTGTAGAGCGTACCATGAATCCTGACTATAGATCTATCAGTGAATCAAGATTGTACACCTATCACTGATCAAGACTGTCGATCTATCAAAGAATCCTGACTGTACATCTATCAATGAATCCTGACTGTAGATCTATCAGTGAATCAAGATGGTAGATCTATCACTGATTAAGACTATAGATCTATCACTGAATCCTGACTGTAGATCTATCAATGAATCCTGGCTGTAGATCAATCAGTGAATCCTGACTGTAGATCTATCAATGAATCAAGACTGTAGATCTATCAATGAATCAAGACTGTAGATCTATCAATGAATCTTAACTGTAGATCTATCAGTGAATCAAGACTGTAGATCTATCACTGATCAAGACTGTAGATATATCAATGAATCCCGACTGTAGATCTTTCAATTAATTCTGACTGTAGATCAATCACTGAATCCTGACTGTAGATCTATCATTGAATCAAGACTGTAGATCTATCAGTGAATCAAGAGTGTAGATCTATCAATGAATTCTGACTGTAGAACTTTTACTGAATCCTGACTGTAGATCAATCACTGAATTCTGACTGTAGATCTAACAGTGAATCAAGACTGTAGATCAATCACTGATCAAGACTGTAGATCTATCTGTGAATCTTGAATGTCGATCTATCAATGAATCTTGCCTGTAGATCTATCAATCAATCCTGACTGTAGAGCGTACCATGAACCCTGACTGTAGAGATATCAGTGAATCAAGATTGTACACCTATCACTGATCAAGACTGTCGATTTAACAATGAATCCTGATTGTCGATCTATCAATGAAGCCTGACTGTAGATCTATCACTGATAAAGACTGGATCTATCAAAGAATCCGGCCTAAAAATCTATCAATGAATCCTGAGTGTACATCTGTCAATGAAACTTTACTGTAGATCTAACAATGAATCAAGGATGTAGATCGAGCAGTGAATGAAGACTGTAGATGTATTAATGAGTCAAGAGTGTAAATCTATCAGTGAATCCTGACTGTAGATCTATCAATGAATCGTGACTGTAGATCTATCAGTGAATCAAGATGGTAGATCTATCACTGATTAAGACTATAGATCTATCACTGAATCCTGACTGTAGATCTATCAATGAATCCTGACTGTAGATCTATCAATGAATCCTGACTGTAGATCTATCACTGAATCCTTACTGGAGATCGAGCAGTGAATGAAGACTGTAGATCTATCTGTGAATCTTGAATGTAGATCTATCAATGAATCCTGGCTGTAGATCCATCAATGAATCCTGACTGTAGAGCGTACCATGAATCCTGACTGTAGATCTATCAGTGAATCAAGATTGTACACCTATCACTGATCAAGACTGTCGATCTATCAATGAATCCTGATTGTCGATCGATGATGAAGCCTGACTGTAGATCTATCACTGATAAAGACTGGATCTATCAAAGAATCCGGCCTAAAAATCTATCAATGATTCCTGACTGTACATCTGTCAATGAAACTTTACTGTAGATCTAACAATGAATCAAGGATGTAGATCGAGCAGTGAATGAAGACTGTAGATGTATTAATGAGTCAAGAGTGTAAATCTATCAGTAAATCCTGACTGTAGATCTATCAATTAATCGTGACTGTAGATCTATCAGTGAATCAAGATGGTAGATCTATCACTGATTAAGACTATAGATCTATCACTGAATCCTGACTGTAGATATATCAATGAATCCTGACTGTAGATCTATCACTGAATCCTGACTGTAGATCTATCACTGAATCCTTACTGGAGATCGAGCAGTGAATGAAGATTGTAGATCTATCTGTGAATCTTGAATGTAGATCTATCAATGAATCCTGGCTGTCGATCTATCAATGAATCCTGATTGTCGATCGATCAATGAAGCCTGACTGTACATCTATCACTGATAAAGACTGGATCTATCAAAGAATCCGGCCTAAAAATCTATCAATGATTCCTGACTGTACATCTGTCAATGAAACTTTACTGTAGATCTAACAATGAATCAAGGATGTAGATCGAGCAGTGAATGAAGACTGTAGATCTATCAATGAATCAAGGATGTAGATCGAGCAATGAATCCTGACTGTACATCTATCAATGAATCCTGACTGTAGATCTATCACTGAATCCTGACTGTAGATCTATCAAAGAATCCTGATTGCAGATCTATTACTGAAAAAGACTGGATCTATCAATGAATCCTGACTGTAGATCTATCAATGTATCCTGACTGTAGATCAATCAATGAATCCTGACTGTACATCTGTCAATGAAACTTTACTGTAGATCTAACAATGAATCAAGGATGTAGATCGAGCAGTGAATGAAGACTGTAGATCTATCAATGAGTCAAGAGTGTAAATCTATCAATGAATCCTGACTGTAGATCTATCAATGAATCCTGATTGTAAATCTATCAGTGAAGCAAGACGGTAGATCTATCACTGATTAAGACTGTAGATCTATCACTGAATCCTGACTGTAGATCTATCAATGAATCCTGACTGTAGATCTATCGAAGAATCCTGATTGTAGATCTATCAATGAATCCTGGCTGTAGATCAATCAGTGAATCCTGACTGTAGATCTATCAATGAATCCTGACTGTAGATCTATCACTGAATCCTTACTGAAAATTGAGCAGTGAATGAAGACTGTAGATCTATCTGTGAATCTTGAATGTAGATCTATCAATGAATCCTGGCTGTAGATCTATCAATGAATCCTGACTGTAGAGCGTACCATGAATCCTGACTATAGATCTATCAGTGAATCAAGATTGTACACCTATCACTGATCAAGACTGTCGATCTATCAAAGAATCCTGACTGTACATCTATCAATGAATCCTGATTGTAGATCTATCAGTGAATCAAGATGGTAGATCTATCACTGATTAAGACTATAGATCTATCACTGAATCCTGACTGTAGATCTATCAATGAATCCTGACTGTAGATCTATCAATGAATCCTGGCTGTAGATCAATCAGTGAATCCTGACTGTAGATCTATCAATGAATCAAGACTGTAGATCTATCAATGAATCAAGACTGTAGATCTATCAATGAATCTTAACTGTAGATCTATCAGTGAATCAAGACTGTAGATCTATCACTGATCAGGACTGTAGATATATCAATGAATCCCGACTGTAGATCTTTCAATTAATTCTGACTGTAGATCAATCACTGAATCCTGACTGTAGATCTATCATTGAATCAAGACTGTAGATCTATCAGTGAATCAAGAGTGTAGAGCTATCAATGAATTCTGACTGTAGAACTTTTACTGAATCCTGACTGTAGATCAATCACTGAATTCTGACTGTAGATCTAACAGTGAATCAAGAATGTAGATCAATCACTGATCAAGACTGTAGATCTATCTGTGAATCTTGAATGTCGATCTATCAATGAATCCTGCCTGTAGATCTATCAATCAATCCTGACTGTAGAGCGTACCATGAACCCTGACTGTAGAGATATCAGTGAATCAAGATTGTACACCTATCACTGATCAAGACTGTCGATTTATCAATGAATTCTGATTATCGATCTATCAATGAAGCCTGACTGTAGATCTATCACTGATAAAGACTGGATCTATCAAAGAATCCGGCCTAAAAATCTATCAATGAATCCTGAGTGTACATCTGTCAATGAAACTTTACTGTAGATCTAACAATGAATCAAGGATGTAGATCGAGCAGTGAATGAAGACTGTAGATGTATTAATGAGTCAAGAGTGTAAATCTATCAGTGAATCCTGACTGTAGATCTATCAATGAATCGTGACTGTAGATCTATCAGTGAATCAAGATGGTAGATCTATCACTGATTAAGACTATAGATCTATCACTGAATCCTGACTGTAGATCTATCAATGAATCCTGACTGTAGATCTATCACTGAATCCTTACTGGAGATCGAGCAGTGAATGAAGACTGTAGATCTATCTGTGAATCTTGAATGTAGATCTATCAATGAATCCTGGCTGTAGATCCATCAATGAATCCTGACTGTAGAGCGTACCATGAATCCTGACTGTAGATCTATCAGTGAATCAAGATTGTACACCTATCACTGATCAAGACTGTCGATCTATCAATGAATCCTGATTGTCGATCGATAATGAAGCCTGACTGTAGATCTATCACTGATAAAGACTGGATCTATCAAAGAATCCGGCCTAAAAATCTATCAATGATTCCTGACTGTACATCTGTCAATGAAACTTTACTGTAGATCTAACAATGAATCAAGGATGTAGATCGAGCAGTGAATGAAGACTGTAGATGTATTAATGAGTCAAGAGTGTAAATCTATCAGTAAATCCTGACTGTAGATCTATCAATTAATCGTGACTGTAGATCTATCAGTGAATCAAGATGGTAGATCTATCACTGATTAAGACTATAGATCTATCACTGAATCCTGACTGTAGATATATCAATGAATCCTGACTGTAGATCTATCACTGAATCCTGACTGTAGATCTATCACTGAATCCTTACTGGAGATCGAGCAGTGAATGAAGATTGTAGATCTATCTGTGAATCTTGAATGTAGATCTATCAATGAATCCTGGCTGTCGATCTATCAATGAATCCTGATTGTCGATCGATCAATGAAGCCTGACTGTACATCTATCACTGATAAAGACTGGATCTATCAAAGAATCCGGCCTAAAAATCTATCAATGATTCCTGACTGTACATCTGTCAATGAAACTTTACTGTAGATCTAACAATGAATCAAGGATGTAGATCGAGCAGTGAATGAAGACTGTAGATCTATCAATGAATCAAGGATGTAGATCGAGCAATGAATCCTGACTGTACATCTATCAATGAATCCTGACTGTAGATCTATCACTGAATCCTGACTGTAGATCTATCAAAGAATCCTGATTGCAGATCTATTACTGAAAAAGACTGGATCTATCAATGAATCCTGACTGTAGATCTATCAATGTATCCTGACTGTAGATCAATCAATGAATCCTGACTGTACATCTGTCAATGAAACTTTACTGTAGATCTAACAATGAATCAAGGATGTAGATCGAGCAGTGAATGAAGACTGTAGATCTATCAATGAGTCAAGAGTGTAAATCTATCAATGAATCCTGACTGTAGATCTATCAATGAATCCTGATTGTAAATCTATCAGTGAAGCAAGACGGTAGATCTATCACTGATTAAGACTGTAGATCTATCACTGAATCCTGACTGTAGATCTATCAATGAATCCTGACTGTAGATCTATCGAAGAATCCTGATTGTAGATCTATCAATGAATCCTGGCTGTAGATCAATCAGTGAATCCTGACTGTAGATCTATCAATGAATCAAGACTGTAGAACAATCAATGAATCAAGACTGTAGATCTATCCATGAATCTTAACTGTAGATCTATCAGTGAATCAAGACTGTAGATCTATCACTGATCAAGACTGTAGATATATCAATGAATCCTGACTGTAGATCTTTCAATTAATTCTGACTGTAGATCAATCACTGAATCCTGACTGTAGATCTATCAGTAAATCAAGACTGTAGATCTGTCAGTGAATCAAGAGTGTAGATCTATCAATGAATTCTGACTGTAGAACTTTTACTGAATCCTGACTGTAGATCAATCACTGAATTCTGACTGTAGATCTAACAGTGAATCAAGAATGTAAATCAATCACTGATCAAGACTGTAGATCTATCAATGAATCCTGACTGTAGATCTCTCAGTGAATCAATACTGTAGATCAATCACTGATCAAGACTGTTGATCTATCAATGAATTTGGCTGTAGATCTATCAGTGAATCCTGACTGTAGATCTATCAATGAATCAAGACTGCAGAACTATCACTAATCAAGACTGTAGTTCTATCAATAAATACTGACTGTAGATCTATCAATGGATCTTGAGTGTAGATCTATCAGTGAATCAAGACTGTATTTCTATCACTGATCAAGACTGTAGATCTATCAAAAAATCCTGACTGTAGATCTATCAATGAATTCTGACTGTAGATCTATAAATGAATCCTGACGGTACATCTATCAATAAATCAAGGCTGCAGATGTATCAGTGAATCAAAAGTTTAGCTCAATCAGTGCATCAAGATTTTAGATCTGTCACAGATCAAGACTGTAGATCTATCAATGAATCCTGTCAGTCGATCTATCAATGAATCCTTACTGTAGATCTATCACTGAATCCTGACTGTAGATCTATCACTGAATCCTTACTGTAGATCGAGCAGTGAATGAAGACTGTAGATCTATCAATGAGTCAAGACTGTAGATCTATCTGTGAATCTTGAATGTCGATCTATCAATGAATCCTGCCTGTAGATCTATCAATCAATCCTGACTGTAGAGTGTACCATGAACCCTGACTGTAGAGATATCAGTGAAACAAGATTGTACACCTATCACTGATCAAGACTGTCGATTTATCAATGAATCCTGATTGTCGATCTATCAATGAAGCCTGACTGTAGATCGATCACTGATAAAGACTGGATCTATCAAAGAATCCGGCCTAAAAATCTATCAATGAATCCTGACTGTACATCTGTCAATTAAACTTTACTGTAGATCTAACAATGAATCAAGGATGTAGATCGAGCAGTGAATGAAGACTGTAGATGTATTAATGAGTCAAGAGTGTAAATCTATCAGTGAATCCTGACTGTAGATCTATCAATGAATCCTGACTGTAGATCTATCAGTGAATCAAGATGGTAGATCTATCACTGATTAAGACTGTAGATCTATCACTGAATCCTGACTGTAGAACTATCAATGAATCCTAACTGTAGATCTATCAAAGAATCCTGACTGTAGATCTATCAATGAATCCAGACTGTAGATCTATCAATGAATCCTGACTGTACATCTGTCAATGAAACTTTACTGTAGATCTAACAATGAATCAAGGATGTAGATCGAGCAGTGAATGAAGACTGTAGATCTATCAATGAATCAAGGATGTAGATCGAGCAATGAATCCTGACTGTACATCTATCAATGAATCCTGACTGTAGATCTATCACTGAATCCTGACTGTAGATCTATCAAAGAATCCTGATTGCAGATCTATTACTGAAAAAGACTGGATCTATCAATGAATCCTGACTGTAGATCTATCAATGTATCCTGACTGTAGATCAATCAATGAATCCTGACTGTACATCTGTCAATGAAACTTTACTGTAGATCTAACAATGAATCAAGGATGTAGATCGAGCAGTGAATGAAGACTGTAGATCTATCAATGAGTCAAGAGTGTAAATCTATCAATGAATCCTGACTGTAGATCTATCAATGAATCCTGATTGTAAATCTATCAGTGAAGCAAGACGGTAGATCTATCACTGATTAAGACTGTAGATCTATCACTGAATCCTGACTGTAGATCTATCAATGAATCCTGACTGTAGATCTATCGAAGAATCCTGATTGTAGATCTATCAATGAATCCTGGCTGTAGATCAATCAGTGAATCCTGACTGTAGATCTATCAATGAATCCTGACTGTAGATCTATCACTGAATCCTTACTGAAAATTGAGCAGTGAATGAAGACTGTAGATCTATCTGTGAATCTTGAATGTAGATCTATCAATGAATCCTGGCTGTAGATCTATCAATGAATCCTGACTGTAGAGCGTACCATGAATCCTGACTATAGATCTATCAGTGAATCAAGATTGTACACCTATCACTGATCAAGACTGTCGATCTATCAAAGAATCCTGACTGTACATCTATCAATGAATCCTGATTGTAGATCTATCAGTGAATCAAGATGGTAGATCTATCACTGATTAAGACTATAGATCTATCACTGAATCCTGACTGTAGATCTATCAATGAATCCTGACTGTAGATCTATCAATGAATCCTGGCTGTAGATCAATCAGTGAATCCTGACTGTAGATCTATCAATGAATCAAGACTGTAGATCTATCAATGAATCAAGACTGTAGATCTATCAATGAATCTTAACTGTAGATCTATCAGTGAATCAAGACTGTAGATCTATCACTGATCAGGACTGTAGATATATCAATGAATCCCGACTGTAGATCTTTCAATTAATTCTGACTGTAGATCAATCACTGAATCCTGACTGTAGATCTATCATTGAATCAAGACTGTAGATCTATCAGTGAATCAAGAGTGTAGAGCTATCAATGAATTCTGACTGTAGAACTTTTACTGAATCCTGACTGTAGATCAATCACTGAATTCTGACTGTAGATCTAACAGTGAATCAAGACTGTAGATCAATCACTGATCAAGACTGTAGATCTATCTGTGAATCTTGAATGTCGATCTATCAATGAATCCTGCCTGTAGATCTATCAATCAATCCTGACTGTAGAGCGTACCATGAACCCTGACTGTAGAGATATCAGTGAATCAAGATTGTACACCTATCACTGATCAAGACTGTCGATTTATCAATGAATTCTGATTATCGATCTATCAATGAAGCCTGACTGTAGATCTATCACTGATAAAGACTGGATCTATCAAAGAATCCGGCCTAAAAATCTATCAATGAATCCTGAGTGTACATCTGTCAATGAAACTTTACTGTAGATCTAACAATGAATCAAGGATGTAGATCGAGCAGTGAATGAAGACTGTAGATGTATTAATGAGTCAAGAGTGTAAATCTATCAGTGAATCCTGACTGTAGATCTATCAATGAATCGTGACTGTAGATCTATCAGTGAATCAAGATGGTAGATCTATCACTGATTAAGACTATAGATCTATCACTGAATCCTGACTGTAGATCTATCAATGAATCCTGACTGTAGATCTATCACTGAATCCTTACTGGAGATCGAGCAGTGAATGAAGACTGTAGATCTATCTGTGAATCTTGAATGTAGATCTATCAATGAATCCTGGCTGTAGATCCATCAATGAATCCTGACTGTAGAGCGTACCATGAATCCTGACTGTAGATCTATCAGTGAATCAAGATTGTACACCTATCACTGATCAAGACTGTCGATCTATCAATGAATCCTGATTGTCGATCGATAATGAAGCCTGACTGTAGATCTATCACTGATAAAGACTGGATCTATCAAAGAATCCGGCCTAAAAATCTATCAATGATTCCTGACTGTACATCTGTCAATGAAACTTTACTGTAGATCTAACAATGAATCAAGGATGTAGATCGAGCAGTGAATGAAGACTGTAGATGTATTAATGAGTCAAGAGTGTAAATCTATCAGTAAATCCTGACTGTAGATCTATCAATTAATCGTGACTGTAGATCTATCAGTGAATCAAGATGGTAGATCTATCACTGATTAAGACTATAGATCTATCACTGAATCCTGACTGTAGATATATCAATGAATCCTGACTGTAGATCTATCACTGAATCCTGACTGTAGATCTATCACTGAATCCTTACTGGAGATCGAGCAGTGAATGAAGATTGTAGATCTATCTGTGAATCTTGAATGTAGATCTATCAATGAATCCTGGCTGTCGATCTATCAATGAATCCTGATTGTCGATCGATCAATGAAGCCTGACTGTACATCTATCACTGATAAAGACTGGATCTATCAAAGAATCCGGCCTAAAAATCTATCAATGATTCCTGACTGTACATCTGTCAATGAAACTTTACTGTAGATCTAACAATGAATCAAGGATGTAGATCGAGCAGTGAATGAAGACTGTAGATCTATCAATGAATCAAGGATGTAGATCGAGCAATGAATCCTGACTGTACATCTATCAATGAATCCTGACTGTAGATCTATCACTGAATCCTGACTGTAGATCTATCAAAGAATCCTGATTGCAGATCTATTACTGAAAAAGACTGGATCTATCAATGAATCCTGACTGTAGATCTATCAATGTATCCTGACTGTAGATCAATCAATGAATCCTGACTGTACATCTGTCAATGAAACTTTACTGTAGATCTAACAATGAATCAAGGATGTAGATCGAGCAGTGAATGAAGACTGTAGATCTATCAATGAGTCAAGAGTGTAAATCTATCAATGAATCCTGACTGTAGATCTATCAATGAATCCTGATTGTAAATCTATCAGTGAAGCAAGACGGCAGATCTATCACTGATTAAGACTGTGGATCTATCACTTAATCCTGACTGTAGATCTATCAATGAATCCTGACTGTAGATCTATCGAAGAATCCTGATTGTAGATCTATCAATGAATCCTGGCTGTAGATCAATCAGTGAATCCTGACTGTAGATCTATCAATGAATCAAGACTGTAGAACAATCAATGAATCAAGACTGTAGATCTATCCATGAATCTTAACTGTAGATCTATCAGTGAATCAAGACTGTAGATCTATCACTGATCAAGACTGTAGATATATCAATGAATCCTGACTGTAGATCTTTCAATTAATTCTGACTGTAGATCAATCACTGAATCCTGACTGTAGATCTATCAGTAAATCAAGACTGTAGATCTGTCGGTGAATCAAGAGTGTAGATCTATCAATGAATTCTGACTGTAGAACTTCTACTGAATCCTGACTGTTGATCAATCACTGAATTCTGACTGTAGATCTAACAGTGAATCAAGACTGTAGATCAATCACTGATCAAGACTGTAGATCTATCAATGAATCCTGACTGTAGATCTCTCAGTGAATCAATACTGTAGATCAATCACTGATCAAGACTGTTGATCTATCAATGAATCTGGCTGTAGATCTATCAGTGAATCCTGACTGTAGATCTATCAATGAATCAAGACTGCAGATCTATCACTAATCAAGACTGTAGTTCTATCAATAAATACTGACTGTAGATCTATCAATGGATCTTGACTGTAGATCTATCAGTGAATCAAGACTGTATATCTATCACTGATCAAGACTGTAGATCTATCAAAAAATCCTGACTGTAGATCTATCAATGAATTCTGACTGTAGATCTATAAATGAATCCTGACGGTACATCTATCAATAAATCAAGGCTGTAGATGTATCAGTGAATCAAAAGTTTAGCTCAATCAGTGCATCAAGATTGTAGATCTGTCACAGATCAAGACTGTAGATCTATCAATGAATCCTGTCAGTAGATCTATCAATGAATCCTGACTGTAGATCTATCACTGAATCCTGACTGTAGATCTATCACTGAATCCTTGCTGTAGATCGAGCAGTGAATGAAGACTGTAGATCTATCAATGAGTCAAGACTGTAGATCTATCTGTGAATCTTGAATGTCGATCTATCAATGAATCCTGCCTGTAGATCTATCAATCAATCCTGACTGTAGAGCGTACCATGAACCCTGACTGTAGAGATATCAGTGAAACAAGATTGTACACCTATCACTGATCAAGACTGTCGATTTATCAATGAATCCTGATTGTCGATCTATCAATGAAGCCTGACTGTAGATCGATCACTGATAAAGACTGGATCTATCAAAGAATCCGGCCTAAAAATCTATCAATGAATCCTGACTGTACATCTGTCAATTAAACTTTACTGTAGATCTAACAATGAATCAAGGATGTAGATCGAGCAGTGAATGAAGACTGTAGATGTATTAATGAGTCAAGAGTGTAAATCTATCAGTGAATCCTGACTGTAGATCTATCAATGAATCCTGACTGTAGATCTATCAGTGAATCAAGATGGTAGATCTATCACTGATTAAGACTGTAGATCTATCACTGAATCCTGACTGTAGAACTATCAATGAATCCTAACTGTAGATCTATCAAAGAATCCTGACTGTAGATCTATCAATGAATCCAGACTGTAGATCTATCAATGAATCCTGACTGTAGATCTATCAATGAATCTTGACTGTGGATCAGTCAGTGAATGAAGACTGCAGATCTATCAATGAATGCTGATGGTAGATATATCAATGAATCAAGGCTGTAGATGTAGGACTGAATGAGGACTATAGATCTATCAGTGAATCAGGACTGCAGATCAATCACTGATCAAGACTGTAGATCTATCAATAACTCCAGACTGTAGATCTATCAATGAATCCTGACTGTAGATCTATCACTGAATCCTTACTGGAGATCGAGCAGTGACTGAAGACTGTAGATCTATCTGTGAATCTTGAATGTAGATCTATCAATGAATCCTGGCGGTAGATCTATCAATGAATCCTGACTGTAGAGCGTACCATGAATCCTGACTGTAGATCTATCAGTGAATCAAGATTGTACACCTATCACTGATCAAGACTGTCGATTTATCAATGAATCCTGATTGTCGATCGATCAATGAAGCCTGACTGTAGATCTATCACTGATAAAGACTGGATCTATCAAAGAATCCGGCCTAAAAATCTATCAATGAATCCTGACTGTACATCTGTCAATGAAACTTTACTGTAGATTTAACAATGAATCAAGGATGTAGATCGAGCAGTGAATGAAGACTGTAGATCTATCAATGAGTCAAGAGTGTAAATCTATCAGTGAATCCTGACTGTACATCTATCAATGAATCCTGACTGTAGATCTATCAGTGAATCAAGATGGTAGATCTATCACTGATTAAGACTATAGATCTATCATTGAATCCTGACTGTAGATCTATCAATGAATCCTGACTGTAGATCTTTCAATTAATTCTGACTGTAGATCAATCACTGAATCCTGACTGTAGATCTATCAGTGAATCAGGACTGTAGATCTATCAGTGAATCAAGAGTGTAGAGCTATCAATGAATTCTGACTGTAGAACTTTTACTGAATCCTGACTGTAGATCAATCACTGAATTCTGACTGTAGATCTAACAGTGAATCAAGACTGTAGATCAATCACTGATCAAGACTGTAGATCTATCAATGAATCCTGACTGTAGATCTGTTAGTAATCAATACTGTAGATCAATCACTGATCAAGACTGTTGATCTATCAATGAATCTGGCTGTAGATCTATCAATGAATCAAGACTGCAGATCTATCAAAGAATCCTGATTGTAGATCTATCAATGAATCCTGGCTGTAGATCTATCAATGAATCAAGACTGCAGATCTATCACTAATCAAGACTGTAGTTCTATCAATAAATACTGACTGTAGATCTATCAATGAATCAAGACTGTAGATCTATCAATGAATCTTAACTGTAGATCTATCAGTGAATCAAGACTGTAGATCTATCACTGATCAAGACTGTAGATATATCAATGAATCCCGACTGTAGATCTTTCAATTAATTCTGACTGTAGATCAATCACTGAATCCTGACTGTAGATCTATCAGTGAATCAATACTGTAGATATATCAGTGAATCCAGAGTGTAGATCTATCAATGAATTCTGACTGTACAACTTTTACTGAATCCTGACTGTAGATCAATCACTGAATTCTGACATTAGATCTAACAGTGAATCAAGACTGCAGATCAATCACTGATCAAGACTGTACATAGAACATAGAACATAGAACAGTACAGCACAGTACAGGCCCTTCGGCCCTCGATGTTGTGCCGAGCATTGTCCGAGACCAGGATCAAGCTATCACACTCCCTGTCACTCTGGTGTGCTCCATGTGCTTATCCAATAACCGCTTGAAAGTTCCTAAAGTGTCCGACTCCACTATCACAGCAGGCAGTCCATTCCACACCCCAACCACTCTCTGAGTAAAGAATCTACCTCGGACATCCCTTCTATATCTCCCCCCATGCACCTTATAGCTATGCCCCCTTGTAACAGCTGCCTCTACCCGAGGAAATAGTCTCTGAACATCCACTCTATCTATCCCCCTCATCATCTTATAAACCTCTATTAAGTCGCCTCTCATCCTCCTCCGCTCTAAAGAGAAAAGCCCCAACTCCCTCAATCTTTCCTCATAAGACCTCCCCCCCAAACCAGGCAGCATCCTGGTAAATCTCCTTTGCACTCTTTCCAATGCTTCCACGTCCTTCCTATAGTGAGGTGACCAGAACTGCACACAATATTCCAAATGTGGTCTCACCAAGGTCCTGTACAGTTGCAGCATAACCTCACGGTTCTTAAACTCAAACCCTCTGTTAATAAACGCCAACACACCATAGGCCTTCTTTACTGCTCTATCCACTTGAGTGGCAACCTTCAGAGATCTGTGGATATGAACCCCCAGATCCCTCTGCTCCACCACATTCCTCAGAACCCTGCCGTTGACCCTGTAATCCTTATTCACATTTGCCCTACCAAAATGAATCACCTCGCACTTATCAGGGTTAAATTCCATCTGCCATTTTTCAGCCCAGCTCTGCATCCTGTCAATGTCTCTTTGCAGCCTACAACTGCCCTCCACCTCATCCACTACTCCACCAATCTTGGTGTCATCAGCAAATTTACTGATCCACCCTTCAGTCCCCTCCTCCAAGTCATTGATAAAAATCACAAACAGCAGAGGACCCAGCACCGACCCCTGTGGCACACCGCTGGTAACTGGTCTCCAGTCCAAAAATGTTCCATCCACCACCACCCTCTGCCTTCTATGAGATAGCCAGTTACTTATCCAATCGGCCAAATTTCCCTCTATCCCACAACTCCTTACTTTCTTCATGAGACGACCATGGGGAACCTTATCAAACGCCTTACTAAAATCCATGTATACGACATCAACTGCTCTACCTTCATCTACACACTTAGTTACCTCCTCAAAGAATTCAATCAAATTTGTTAGGCAAGACTTACCCTTCACGAATCCGTGTTGACTATCCCTGATTAAGTTACCCCTTTCCAAATGGTCATAAATCCTATCCCTCAGGACCTTTTCCATTATCTTACCAACCACCGAAGTAAGACTAACCGGCCTATAATTACCAGGGTCATTCCTATTTCCTTTCTTGAAGAGAGGAACAACATTCGCCACTCTCCAGTCCTCTGGCACCATCCCCGTGGACAGTGAGGACCCAAAGATCAAAGCCAGAGGCTCTGCAATCTCCTCCCTTGCCTCCCAAAGAATCCTAGGATATATCCCATCTGGCCCAGGGGACTTATCGACCCTCAGGTTCTTCAAAATTGCTAAAACATCTTCCCTCAGAACATCTACCACCTCCAGCCTATCCACCTTTATCACACTCTCATCCTCAAGAACATGGCCCCTCTCCTCGGTGAACACTGACGAAAAGTATTCATTCATCACCTCTCCTATCTCTTCTGACTCCATGCACAAGTTCCCACTACTGTCCTTGACCGGCCCTACCCTCACCCTGGTCATTCTTTTATTTCTCACATAAGAGTAAAAAGCCTTGTGGTTTTTCTTGATCCGACCCGCCAAGGACTTCTCATGCCCCCTCCTAGCTCTCCTAAGCTCTTTTTTTAGCTCATTCCTTGCTACCTTGTACCCCTCAATCGACCCAACTGAACCTTGTTTTCTCATCCTTACATACGCTTCCTTTTTCCTCTTGACTAGACATTCAACCTCTTTTGTGAACCATGGTTCTCTCACTCGGCCATTTCCTCCCTGCCTGACAGGGACATACCTATCAAGGACACGCAGTAATTGCTCCATGAAAAAGCTCCACTTTTCGTTTGTGCCTTTCCCTGATAGTTTCTGTTCCCATCTTATACTCCCTAATTCTTGCCTAATCGCATCATAATTACCCCTCCCCCAATTATAAACCCTGCCCTGCCGTATGGCCCTATCCCTCTCCATTGCAATAGTGAAAGTTACCGAATTGTGGTCACTATCTCCAAAGTGCTCTCCCACATACAAATCAAACACTTGGCCCGGTTCATTACCCAGTACCAAATCCAACGTGGCCCCACCTCTTGTCGGCCTATCCACATATTGTGTCAGGAAACCCTCCTGCACACACTGTGCAAAAACTATCCCATCCGAACTGTTTGACCTATAAAGGTTCCAATCAATATTTGGAAAGTTGAAGTCACCCATGACAACTACTCTGTGACCTCCACACCTATTCATAATCTGCTTTGCAATTTCTTCCTCCACATCTTTATTACTATTTGGGGGCCTGTAGAAAACTCCTAACAACGTGACCGCTCCTTTCCTATTTCTAACTTCAGCCCATATTACCTCAGACGGCAGATCCCCCTCGAACTGCCTTTCTGCCGCTGTTAAACTATCCTTGATTAACAATGCTACTCCTCCACCTTTCTTACCAACTTCCCTACTCTTACTGAAACATCTATACCCCGGAACTTCCAACAACCATTCCTGTCCCTGTTCTAACCATGTCTCCGTAATGGCCACCACATCGTAGTCCCAAGTACCAATCCACGCTCCAAGTTCTCCGACCTTATTCCGGATGCTCCTTGCATTGAAGTAGACACACTTCAAGCCATCTTCCTGTCTGCCGGTACATTCCTGCGACCTTGATACCCTCCTCAGTACCTCCCTACACTCACCACTGGCTCGTGGACTACAGCCCTTTTTCCCATCCCCCTGACAAATTAGTTTAAACCCCCCCGAAGAGCCGTAGCAAATTTCCCTCCCAGGATATTGGTGCCCCTCTGGTTCAGGTGCAAACCGTCCTGTTTGTACAGGTCCCACCTTCCCCAGAATGTGCTCCAATTATCCACATAACTGAAACCCTCCCCCCTACACCATCCCTGCAGCCACGTGTTTATCTGCACTCTCTCCCTGTTCCTCAACTCGCTAGCACGTGGCACCGGCAACAAACCAGAAATTACAACATGGTTTGTACTGGCTCTCAGCTTCCAACCTAGCTCCCTAAATTCCTGTTTTAAATCCCCGTCCCTTCTCCTACCTATGTCGTTGGTACCGATGTGTACCACGACTTGTGATTGTTCCCCTTCCCCTTTAAGGATTCTGAAAACACGGTCTGAGACTGTAGATCTATCAATGAATCCTGTCTGTAGATCTGTCAGTGAATCAATACTGTAGATCAATCACTGATCAAGACTGTAGATCTATCAATGAATCAAGACTGCAGATCCATCACTAATCAAGACTGTAGTTCTATCAATAAATACTGACTGTAGATCTATCAATGGATCTTGACTGTAGATCTATCAGTGAATCAAGACTATATCTATCACTGATCAAGACAGTAGATCTATCAAAAAATCCTGACTGTAGATCTATCAATGAATCCTGACAGTAGATCTATCAATGAATCCTGACTGTAGATCTATCAATAAATCAAGGCTGTAGATCTATCAGTGAATCAAAAGTTTAGCTCAATCAGTGAATCAAGATTGTAGATCTGTCACTGATCAAGACTGTTGATCTATCAATGAATCCTGATTGCAGATCTATTACTGAAAAAGACTGGATCTATCAATGAATCCTGACTAAAATTCTATCAATGTATCCTGACTGCAGATCAATCAATGAATCCTGACTGCAAATCTATCACTGATCAAGACTGTGGATCAATCAATGAACCGTGACTGTAGATCTATCAATGAATCCTGACTGTGGATCTATCAATGAATCCTGACTGTAGATCTATCCATAAATCCAGACTGTAGATCTATCAATGAATCTTGACTGTGGATCTGTCAGTGAATGAAGACTGCAGATCTATCAATGAATCCTGATGGTAGATCTATCAATGAATCAAGGCTATAGATGTAGGACTGAGTGAGACTCTAGATCCAACAGTGAATCAAGACTGTAGATCAATCACTGATCAAGACTGTAGATCTATCAAAGAATCCTGACTGTAGATCTATCAATGAATCCTGACTGTAGATCTATCACTGAATCCTTACTGTAGATCGAGCAGTGAATGAAGACTGTAGATCTATCAATGAGTCAAGACTGTAGATCTATCTGTGAATCTTGAATGTTGATCTATCAATGAATCCTGATTGTCGATCGATCAATGAAGCCTGACTGTAGATCTATCACTGATAAAGACTGGATCTATCAAAGAATCCGGCCTAAAAATCTATCAATGAATCCTGACTGTACATCTGTCAATGAAACTTTATTGTAGATCTAACAATGAATCAAGGATGTAGATCGAGCAGTGAATGAAGACTGTAGATCGATCAATGAGTCAAGAGTGTAAATCTATCAGTGAATCCTGACTGTACATCTATCAATGAATTCTGACTGTAGATCTATCAGTGAATCAAGACGGTAGATCTATCACTGATTAAGACTGTAGATCTATCACTGAATCCTGATTGTACATCTATCAATGAATCCTGACTGTAGATCTATCTATGAATCCTGACTGTAGATCTATCAGTGAATCAAGAATGTAGATCTGTAACTGATCAAGACTGTGGATCTATCAATGAATACTGATGGTAGATCTATCAATGAATCCTGGCTATAGATCCATCAATGAATCTTGACTGTCGATCTATCAAAGAATCCTGACTGTAGATCTATCAATGAATCCAGACTGTAGATCTATCAATGAATCCTGACTGTAGATCTATCAATGAATCTTGACTGTGGATCAGTCAGTGAATGAAGACTGCAGATCTATCAATGAATGCTGTTGGTAGATATATCAATGAATCAAGGCTGCAGATGCAGGACTGAATGAAGACTATAGATTTATCAGTGAATCAGGACTGTAGATCAATCACTGATCAAGACTGTAGATCTATCAATGAATCCTGACTGTAGATCTATCAATGAATCCTGACTGTAGAGCGTACCATGAACCCTGACTGCAGATCTATCAGTGAATCAAGATTGTACACCTATCACTGATCAAGACTGTCGATCTATCAATGAATCCTGATTGTCGATCGATCAATGAAGCCTGACTGTAGATCTATCACTGATAAAGACTGGATCTATCAAAGAATCCGGCCTAAAAATCTATCAATGAATCCTGAGTGTACATCTGTCAATGAAACTGTACTGTAGATCTAACAATGAATCAAGGATGTAGATCGAGCAGTGAATGAAGACTGTAGATCTATCAATGAGTCAAGAGTGTAAATCTATCAGTGAATCCTGACTGTACATCTATCAATGAATCCTGACTGTAGATCTATCAGTGAATCAAGACGGTAGATCTATCACTGATTAAGACTATAGATCTATCACTGAATCCAGACTGTAGATCTATCAATGAATCCTGACTGTAGATATATCAAAGAATCCTGACTGTAGATCTATCAATTAATCCTGACTGTAGATCTATCACTGAATCCTGACTGTAAATCTATCAGTGAATCAAGACGGTAGATCTATCACTGATTAAGAATATAGATCTATCACTGAATCCTGACTGTAGATCTATCAATAAATCAAGGCTGTAGATCTATCAGTGAATCAAGACTGTAGCTCAATCAGTGAATCAAGATTGTAGATCTGTCACTGATCAAGACTGTAGATCTATCAATGAATCCTGACTGTAGATCTATCACTGAATCCTGACTGTAGATCTATCAATGAATCCTGATTGTAGATCTATTACTGAAAAAGACTGGATCCATCAATGAATCCTGACTAAAATTCTATCAATGTATCCTGACTGTAGATCAATCAATGAATCCTGACTGCAAATCTATCACTAATCAAGACTGTGGATCAATCAATGAACCGTGACTGTAGATCTATCAATGAATCCTGACTGTAGATCTATCAATGAATCCTGACTGTAGATCTATCCATAAATCCAGACTGTAGATCTATCAATGAATCTTGACTGTGGATCTGTCAGTGAATGAAGACTGCAGATCTATCAATGAATCCTGATGGAAGATCTATCAATGAATCAAGGCTATAGATGAAGGACTGAGTGAGACTCCAGATGCATCAGTGAATCAAGACTGCAGATCAATCACTGATCAAGACTGTAGATCTATCAATGAATCCTGACTGTAGATTGATCAATGAATCCTGACTGTAGATCTATCACTGAATCCTTACTGTAGATCGAGCAGTGAATGAAGACTGTAGATCTATGAATCTTGAATTTTGATCTATCGATGAATCCTGATTGTCGATCGATCAATGAAGCCTGACTGCAGATCGATCACTGATAAAGACTGGATCTATCAAAGAATCCGGCCTAAAAATCTATCAATGAATCCTGACTGTACATCTGTCAATGAAACTTTACTGTAGATCTAACAATCAATCAAGGATGTAGACCGAGCAGTGAATGAAGACTGTAGATCTATCAATGAGTCAAGAGTGTAAATCTATCAGTGAATCCTGACTGTACATCTATCAATGAATCCTGACTGTAGATCTATCAGTGAATCAATACGGTAGATCTATCACTGATTAAGACTATAGATCTATCACTGAATCCTGACTGTAGATCTATCAATGAATCCTGACTGTAGATATATCAAAGAATCCTGACTGTAGATCTATCAATGAATCCTGACTGTAGATCTATCACTGAATCCTGACTGTACATCTATCAGTGAATCAAGACGGTAGATCTATCACTGATTAAGAATATAGATCTATCACTGAATCCTGACTCTAGATCGATCAATGAATCCTGACTGTAGATCTATCAAAGAATCCTGACTGTAGATCTATCAATGAATCCTGACTGTAGATCTATCAAAGAATCCTGATTGCAGATCTATTACTGAAAAAGACTGGATCTATCAATGAATCCTGACTAAAATTCTATCAATGTATCCTGACTGTAGATCAATCAATGAATCCTGACTCTACATCTGTCAATGAAACTTTACTGTAGATCTAACAATGAATCAAGGATGTAGAACGAGCAGTGAATGAAGACTGTAGATCTATCAATGAGTCAAGAGTGTAAATCTATCAGTGAATCCTGACTGTACATCTATCAATGAATCCTGACTGTAGATCTATCAGTGAATCAAGACGGTAGATCTATCACTGATTAAGAATATAGATCTATCACTGAATCCTGACTGTAGATCTATCAATGAATCCTGACTGTAGATCTATCAAAGAATCCTGACTGTAGATCAATCAATGAATCCTGACTGTACATCTGTCAATTAAACTTTACTGTAGATCTAACAATGAATCAAGGATGTAGAACGAGCAGTGAATGAAGACCAATACGATAGATTTATCAATGAGTCAAGAGTGTAAATCTGTCAGTGAATCCTGACTGTACATCTATCAATGAATCCTGACTGTACATCTATCAGTGAATCAAGACGGTAGATCTATCACTGATTAAGAATATAGATCTATCACTGAATCCTGACTGTAGATCTATCAATGAATCCTGACTGTAGATCTATCAAAGAATCCTGACTGTAGATCTATCAATGAATCCTGACTGTAGATCTATCAATGAATCGTGACTGTAGATCTATCAATGAATCAAGGCTATAGATCTATCAATGAATCCTGACTGTAGATCTATCACTGAATCCTGACTGTAGATCTAGCAATGAATCCTGATTGTAGATCTATTACTGAAAAAGACTGGATCTATCAATAAAATCTGACTAAAATTCTATCAATAAATCCTGAATGTAGATCTACCATATATCCTGACTGTAGATCTATCAATGAATCCTGGCTGTAGATCAAACAGTGGTTCCTGACTGTAGATCTATCAATCAATCAAGACTGTAGATCTATCAATGAATCCTTACTGTAGATCTATTAATGAATCTTGACTGTAGATCTATCAGTGAATCAAGTCAGTACATATATCACCGATCAATACTGTAGATCTATCAATGAATCCCGACTCTAGATCATTCAATTAATTCTGACTGTAGATCTATCAGTGAATCAAGACTGTAGATTTATCAGTGAATCAAGAGTGTAGATCTATCAGTGAATCAAGACTGTAGATCTATCATTGAATCAAGACTGTAGATCTATCACTGATCAAGAGTGCAGATCTATTAATGAATCCTGACTGTAGAACTATCACACAATCCTGACTGTAGATCAATCACTGAATCCTGACTGTAGATCTATCACTGATTAAGACTATAGATCTATCACTGAATCCTGACTGTAGATCTATCAATGAATCTGACTGTAGCTCTATCAAAGAATCCTGACTGTATATCTATCAATGAATCCTGACTGTAGATCTATCACTGAATCCTGACAGTACATCTATCAATGAATCCTGACTGTAGATCTATCACTGAATCCTGACTGTAGATCTATCAAAGAATCCTGATTGCAGATCTATTACTGAAAAAGACTGGATCTATCAATGAATCCTGACTAAAATTCTATCAATGTATCCAGACTGTAGATCAATCAATGAATCCTGACTGTACATCTGTCAATGAAACTTTACTGTAGATCTAACAATGAATCAAGGATGTAGAACGAGCAGTGAATGAAGACTGTAGATCTATCAATGAGTCAAGAGTGTAAATCCATCAGTGAATCCTGACTGTACATCTATCAATGAATCCTGACTGTAGATCTATCAGTGAATCAAGACGGTAGATCTATCACTGATTAAGACTGTAGATCTATCACTGAATCCTGACTGTAGATCTATCAATGAATCCTGACTGTAGATCTATCAAAGAATCCTGACTGTAGATCTATCAATGAATCCTTACTGTAGATCTATCACTGAATCCTGACTGTAGATCTATCAATGAATCCTGATTGTAGATCTATTACTGAAAAAGACTGGATCTATCAATGAATCCTGACTATTTTCCATCAATGTATCCTGACTGTAGATCAATGAATGAATCCAGACTGTAAATCTATCACTGATCAAGACTGTGGATCAATCAATGAACCGTGACTGTAGATCTATCAATGAATCCTGACTGTAGATCTATCAATGATTCCCGGCTGTAGATCTGTCAATGAATCCAGACTGTAGATCTATCAATGAATCATGACTGCAGATCTATCAATGAATCTTGACTGTGGATCTGTCAGTGAATGAGGACTGCAGATCTGTCAATGAATCCTGACTGTAGATTTATCAATGAATCCTGGCTGTAGATCAATCAGTGAATCCTGACTGTAGATCTATCAATGAATCAAGACTGTAGATCTTTCAATGAATCAAGACTGGAGATCTATCAATGAATCTTGACTGTAGATCTATCAATGAATCTTGACTGTAGATCTATCACTGATCAAGACTGTAGATCTATCAATGAATCCAGACTGCAGATCTTCAATTAATTCTGACTGTAGATCAATCACTGAATGTTGACTGTAGATCTATCAGTGAATCAAGAGTGTAGATCTATCAGTGAATCAAGACTGTAGATCTATCAGTGAATCAAGACTGTAGATCTATCACTGATCAAGAGTGCAGATCTATCAAGGAATCCTGACTGTAGAACTATCACAGAATCCTGACTGTAGATCAATCAATGAATCCTGACTGTAGATCTATCAGTGAATCAGGACTGTAGATCAATCACTGATCAAGACTGTAGATCTATCAATGAATCGTGACTGTAGATCTATCAATGAATCCTGACTGTAAATCTATCACTGAATCCTGACTGTAGATCTAGCGATGAATCCTGATTGTAGATCTATTACTGAAAAAGACTGGATCTATCAATGAAATCTGACTAAAATTCTATCAATAAATCCTGACTGTAGATCTACCATATATCCTGACTGTAGATCTATCACTGAATCCTGACTGCAGATCTGTCAGTGAATCAAGACTGTAGATAAATCAATGATCAAGACTGTTGATCTATCACTGAATCCTGACTGTACATCGATCAATGAATCCTGACAGTAGATCTATCACTGAATCCTGACTGTAGATCAATCAATGAATCCTGATTGTAGATCTATTACTGAAAAAGACTGGATCTATCAATGAAACCTGACTAAAATTCTATCAATGAATCCTGATTGTAGATCTACCATGTATCCTGACTGTACATCTATCACTGAATCCTGACTCTAGATCTGTCAGTGAATCAAGCCTGTAGATCAATCACTGATCAAGACTGTTGATCTATCACTGAATCCTGACTGTACATCTATCAATGAATCCTGACAGTAGAGCTATCAATTAATCCTGACTGTAGATCTATCACTGATCAAGACTGTGGATCTATCAATGATCAAGACTGTGGATCATCAAGTAATCCTGACTGCAAATCTATCAATGAATCCTGACAGTAGATTTATCAAAGAATCCTGACTGTAGATCTTTCAATGAATCAAGACTGTAGATCTATCAATTAATCCTGACAGTAGATCTATCAGTGAATCAAGAATGTAGATCTGTAAATGATCAAGACTGTGGATCTAGCAATGAATCCTGATGGTAGATCTATCAATGAATCCTGGCTGTAGATCTATCAATGAATCTTAACTGTCGATCTATCACTGAATCCTAACGGTAGATCTATCAATGAATCCTGACTGTAGAGCTATCAGTGAATCAAGAATGTAGATCAGTAACTGATCAAGACTGTGGGTCTATCAATGAATCCTGATGGTAGATCTATCAATGAATCCTGGCTGTAGATCTATCAATGAATCTTGACTGTAGATCTATCAAAGAATCCTGACGGTAGATCGTTCAATGAATCTTGACTAGATCTATCAATGAATGCTGACTGTACGACTGTCAATGAAACCTGACTGTAGATCTAGCAATGAATCAAGTTGTAGATCGAGCAGTGACTGAAGATTGTAGATCTATCAATGACTCAAGACTGTAGATCTATCAGTGAATCAAAAATGTAGATCTATCGCTGATCCAGACTGTAGATCTATCACTGAATCCTGACTGTAGATCAATCAGTGAATCAAGATTGTACACCTATCACTGATCAAGACTGTCGATCTATCAATGAATCGTAATTGCCGATCTATCAATGAATCCTGACTGCAGATCTATCACTGATAAAGACTGGATCTATCAATCAATCCTGACTGTAGATCTATCACTGATAAAGACTGGATCTATCAATCAATCCTGACTAAAAATCTATCAATGAATCCTGACTGTAGATCTATCAAGATATCCTGACAGTAGATCTATCAGTGAATCAAGAATGTAGATCTGTAACTGATCAAGACTGTGGATCTAGCAATGAATCCTGATGGTAGATCTATCAATGAATCCTGGCTGTAGATCTATCAATTAATCTTAACTGTCGATCTATCACTTAATCCTAATGGTAGATCTATCAATGAATCCTGACTGTAGAGCTATCAGTGAATCAAGAATGTAGATCAGTAACTGATCAAGACTGTGGGTCTATCAATGAATCCTGATGGTAGATCTATCAATGAATCCTGGCTGTAGATCTATCAATGAATCTTGACTGTAGATCTATCAAAGAATCCTGACGGTAGATCGTTCAATGAATCTTGACTAGATCTATCAATGAATGCTGACTGTACGACTGTCAATGAAACCTGACTGTAGATCTAGCAATGAATCAAGTTGTAGATCGAGCAGTGACTGAAGATTGTAGATCTATCAATGACTCAAGACTGTAGATCTATCAGTGAATCAAAAATGTAGATCTATCGCTGATCCAGACTGTAGATCTATCACTGAATCCTGACTGTAGATCAATCAGTGAATCAAGATTGTACACCTATCACTGATCAAGACTGTCGATCTATCAATGAATCGTAATTGTCGATCTATCAATGAATCCTGACTGTAGATCTATCACTGATAAAGACTGGATCTATCAATCAATCCTGACTGTAGATCTATCACTGATAAAGACTGGATCTATCAATGAATCCTGACTAAAAATCTATCAATGAATCCTGACTGTAGATCTATCAAGATATCCTGACTGTAGATCTATCAATAAATCCTGACTGTACATCTGTCAATGAAACGTTACTGTAGATCTAACAATGAATCAATGATGTAGATCCAGCAGTGAATGAAGACTGTAGATCTATCAATGAGTCAAGAGTGTAGATCTATCGGTGAATCCTGACTGTAGATCTGTCAATGATTCCCGGCTGTAGATCTGTCAATGAATCCAGACTGTAGATCCATCAATGAATCATGACTGCAGATCTATCAATGAGTCTTGACTGTGGATCTGTCAGTGAATGAGGACTGCAGATCTGTCAATGAATCCTGACTGTAGATCTATCAATGAATCCTGGCTGTAGATCAATCAGTGAATCCTGACTGTAGATCTATCAATGAATCAAGACTGTTGATCTATCAGTGAATCCTTAATGTAAATCTATCAATGAATCTTGACTGTAGATCTATCAGTGAATCAAGTCAGTACATATATCACCGATCAATACTGTAGATCTATCAATGAATCCCGACTCTGGATCATTCAATTAATCCTGACTGTAGATCTATCAGTGAATCAAGACTGTAGATCTATCAGTGAATCAAGAGTGTAGATCTATCAGTGAATCAAGACTGTAGATCTATCATTGAATCAAGACTGTAGATCTATCACTGATCAAGAGTGCAGATCTATTAATGAATCCTGACTGTAGAACTATCACACAATCCTGACTGTAGATCAATCACTGAATCCTGACTGTAGATCTATCACTGATTAAGACTATAGATCTATCACTGAATCCTGACTGTAGATCTATCAATGAACCCTGACTGTAGCTCTATCAAAGAATCCTGACTGTATATCTATCAATGAATCCTGACTGTAGATCTATCACTGAATCCTGACAGTACATCTATCAATGAATCCTGACTGTAGATCTATCACTGAATCCTGACTGTAGATCTATCAAAGAATCCTGATTGCAGATCTATTACTGAAAAAGACTGGATCTATCAATGATTCCTGACTAAAATTCTATCAATGTATCCAGACTGTAGATCAATCAATGAATCCTGACTGTACATCTGTCAATGAAACTTTACTGTAGATCTAACAATGAATCAAGGATGTAGAACGAGCAGTGAATGAAGACTGTAGATCTATCAATGAGTCAAGAGTGTAAATCTATCAGTGAATCCTGACTGTACATCTATCAATGAATCCTGACTGTAGATCTATCAGTGAATCAAGACGGTAGATCTATCACTGATTAAGACTGTAGATCAATCACTGAATCTTGACTGTAGATCTATCAATGAATCCTGACTGTAGATCTATCAACGAATCCTGACTGTAGATCTATCAATGAATCCTGACTGTAGAGCTATCACTGAATCCTGACTGTAGATCTATCAATGAATCCTGATTGTAGATCTATTACTGAAAAAGACTGGATCTATCAATGAATCCTGACTAAAATTCCATCAATGTATCCTGACTGTAGATCAATCAATGAATCCTGACTGTAAATCTATCACTGATCAAGACTGTGGATCAATCAATGAACCGTGACTGTAGATCTATCAATGAATCCTGACTGTAGATCTATCAATGATTCCCGGCTGTAGATCTATCAATGAATCCAGACTGTAGATCTATCAAAGAATCATGACTGCAGATCTATCAATGAATCTTGACTGTGGATCTGTCAGTGAATGAGGACTGCAGATCTATCAATGAATCCTGACTGTAGATCTATCAATGAATCCTGGCTGTAGATCAATCAGTGACTCCTGACTGTTGATCTATCAATGAATCAAGACTGTAGATCTATCAATGAATCAAGACTGTAGATCTATCAATGAATCTTGACTGTAGATCTATCAATGAATCTTGACTGTAGATCTATCACTGAGCAAGACTGTAGATCTATCAATGAATCCAGACTGCAGATCTTTCAATTAATTCTGACTGTAGATCAATCACTGAATGTTGACTGTAGATCTATCAGTGAATCAAGACTGTAGATCTATCAGTGAATCAAGAGTGTAGATCTATCAGTGAATCAAGACTGTAGATCTATCATTGAATCAAGACTGTAGATCTATCACTGATCAAGAGTGCAGATCTATCAATGAATCCTGACTGTAGAACTATCACTGAATCCTGACTGTAGATCAATCATTGAATCCTGACTGTAGATCTATCAGTGAATCCGGACTGTAGATCAATCACTGATCAAGACTGTAGATCTATCAATGAATCGTGACTGTAGATCTATCAATGAATCCTGACTGTAGATCTATCACTGAATCCTGACTGTAGATCTAGCAATGAATTCTGATTGTAGATCTATTACTGAAAAAGACTGGATCTATCAATGAAATCTGACTAAAATTCTATCAATAAATCCTGACTGTAGATCTACCATATATCCTGACTGTAGATCTATCACTGAATCCTAACTGCAGATCTGTCAGTGAATCAAGACTGTAGATAAATCACTGATCAAGACTGTTGATCTATCACTGAATCCTGACTGTACATCGATCAATGAATCCTGACAGTAGATCTGTCACTGAATCGTGATTGTAGATCAATCAATGAATCCTGATTGTAGATCTATTACTGAAAAAGACTGGATCTATCAATGAAACCTGACTAAAATTCTATCAATGAATCCTGATTGTAGATCTACCATGTATCCTGACTGTACATCTATCACTGAATCCTGACTCTAGATCTGTCAGTGAATCAAGCCTGTAGATCAATCACTGATCAAGACTGTTGATCTATCACTGAATCCTGACTGTACATCTATCAATGAATCCTGACAGTAGAGCTATCAATTAATCCTGACTGTAGATCTATCACTGATCAAGACTGTGGATCTATCAATGATCAAGACTGTGGATCATCAAGTAATCCTGACTGCAAATCTATCAATGAATCCTGACAGTAGATTTATCAAAGAATCCTGACTGTAGATCTTTCAATGAATCAAGACTGTAGATCTATCAATGAATCCTGACAGTAGATCTATCAGTGAATCAAGAATGTAGATCTGTAACTGATCAAGACTGTGGATCTAGCAATGAATCCTGATGGTAGATCTATCAATGAATCCTGGCTGTAGATCTATCAATGAATCTTGACTGTAGATCTATCAAAGAATCCTGACGGTAGATCGTTCAATCAATCTTGACTAGATCTATCAATGAATGCTGACTGTACGACTGTCAATGAAACCTGACTGTGGATCTAGCAATGAATCAAGTTGTAGATCGAGCAGTGACTGAAGATTGTAGATCTATCAGTGACTCAAGACTGTAGATCTATCAGTGAATCAAAAATGTAGATCTATCGCTGATCCAGACTGTAGATCTATCACTGAATCCTGACTGTGGATCAATCAGTGAATCAAGATTGTACACCTATCACTGATCAAGACTGTCGATCTATCAATGAATCGTAATTGTCGATCTATCAATGAATCCTGACTGTAGATCTATCTATGTCCCCAACTCTTTACAATCTATATTAACGATTTGGAGGAAGGGACCAAGTGTAACATATCAAAATTTGCAGATGATACTAAGATGGGAGGGAAAGTAGTGAGTGAGGAGGACATAAAAAACCTGCAAGGGGACATAGACAGGCTAAGTAAGTGGGCAGAGATTTGGCAGATGGAATACAACACTGGAAAGTGTGAGGTGATGCACTTTGGCAGGAAAAATCCTAGAGCAATTTATTATCTTAATGGCAAGAAACTGGAGAGTACTGAAGTGCAAAGGGATCTGGGGGTCCTGGTGCACGAAACTCAAAAGGTTAGTATGCAGGTGCAGCAAGTGATTAAGAAGGCAAATGGAATGTTGGCTTTCATTGCTAGGG
Source organism: Squalus acanthias (assembly GCA_030390025.1). NCBI lineage: Eukaryota > Metazoa > Chordata > Chondrichthyes > Squaliformes > Squalidae > Squalus > Squalus acanthias. The sequence goes on along the minus strand of CM059442.1, from coordinate 19,040,318 downwards.
GGATAGAATATAAAAATAGGGAGGTATTGCTTCAGTTGTACAAGGTATTGGTGAGACCGCACCTGGAATACTGCATACAGTTTTGGTGTCCTTACTTAAGGAAAGACATCCTTGCTCTCGAGGCAGTGCAAAAAAGGTTCACTCGGTTAATCCCGGGGATGAGGGGGTGGTCATATGAGGAGAGGTTGGGTAGATTGGGACTCTACTCATTGGAGTTCAGAAGAATGAGAGGCGATCTTATTGAAACATATAAGATTGTGAAGGGGTTGGATCGGGTGGATGCGGGGAGGATGTTCCCGATGACGGGTGAGACGAGAACTAGGGGACATAGTCTTAGAATAAGGGGCTGCTCTTTCAAAACTGAGATGAGGAGGAACTACTTCACTCAGAGGGTGGTAGGTCCATGGAATATGCTGCCACAAAAAGCTGTAGAAGCTACAACATTAATTAAATTTAAAACAGAAATAGACAGTTTCCTAGAAGTAAAGGGCATTAAGGGTTACGGGGAGCGGGCAGGAATTTGGACATGAGTCTAGGTTCGGATCGGTCATGGCCCTGTGGGTAGTGGAGCGGGCCCAGGGACTGTGTAGCCTGATTCTGCTCCTATTTCGTGTGTGCAATTCTGTTAGATGCAGGAGATGGTTCTGTGATAGATAGTAGATTGGCGGTTAGGATCAGATCAGCCATGATCTTATTGAATGGCGGAGCAGGCTCGAGGGGCCGATTGGCCTACTCCTGCTCCTATTTCTTATGTTCTTATGTTCTTATGTTATCACTGCTAAAGACTGGATCTATCAATCAATCCTGACTGTAGATCTATCACTGATAAAGACTGGATCTATCAATCAATCCTGACTAAAAATCTATCAATGAATCCTCACTGTAGATCTATCAAGGTATCCTGTCTGTAGATCTATCAATAAATCCTGACTGTACATCTGACAATGAAACGTTACTGTAGATCTAACAATGAATCAATGATGTAGATCCAGCAGTGAATGAAGACTGTAGATCTATCAATGAGTCAAGAGTGTAGATCTATCGGTGAATCCTGACTGTAGATCTGTCAATCAATCCTGACTGTAGATCTATCAGAGAATCAAGACGGTAGATCTATCACTGATTAAGACTGTAGATCTATCACTGAATCCTGACTGTAGATCTATCAATGAATCCTGACTGCAGATCTATCAAAGAATGCTGACTGTAGATCTATCAATGAATCCTGGCTGTAGATCAATCAGTGGTTCCTGACTGTAGATATATCAATGAATCCTTACTGTAGATCTATCAATGAATCTTGACTGTAGATCTATCAGTGAATCAAGTCAGTACATATATCACCGATCAATACTGTAGATCTATCAATGAATCCCGACTCTATAGTCAATTAATTCTGACTGTAGATCTACCAGTGAATCAAGACTGTAGATCTATCAGTGAATCAAGAGTGTAGATCTATCAGTGAATCAAGACTGTAGATCTATCATTGAATCAAGACTGTTGATCTATCACTGATCAAGAGTGCAGATCTATCAATGAATCCTGACTGTAGAACTATCACACAATCCTGACTGTAGATCAATCACTGAATCCTGACTGTAGATCTATCACTGATTAAGACTATAGATCTATCACTGAATCCTGACTGTAGATCTATCAATGAATCCTGACTGTAGATCTATCAAAGAATCCTGACTGTAGATCTATCAATGAATCCTGACTGTAGATCTATCACTGAATCCTGACTGTACATCTATCAATGAATCCTGACTGTAGATCTATCACTGAATCCTGACTGTAGATCTATTAAAGAATCCTGATTGCAGATCTATTACTGAAAAAGACTGGATCTATCAATGAATCCTGACTAAAATTCTATCAATTTATCCAGACTGTAGATCAATCAATAAATCCTGACTGTACATCTGTCAATTAAACTTTACTGTAGATCTAACAATGAATCAAGGATGTAGAACGAGCAGTGAATGAAGACTGTAGATCTATCAATGAGTCAAGAGTGTAAATCTATCAGTGAATCCTGACTGTACATCTATCAATGAATCCTGACTGTAGATCTATCAGTGAATCAAGACAGTAGATCTATCACTGATTAAGACTGTAGATTTATCACTGAATCCTGACTGTAGATCTATCAATGAATCCTGACTGTACATCTATCAAAGAATCCTGACTGTAGATCTATCAATGAATCCTGACTAAAATTCCATGAATGTATCCTGACTGTAGATCAATCCCAGACTGTAAATCTATCACTGATCAAGACTGTGGATCAATCAATGAACCGTGACTGTAGATCTATCAATGAATCCTGACTGTAGATCTATCAATGAATCCTGATTGTAGATCTATTACTGAAAAAGATTGGATCTATCAATGAATTCTGACTAAAATTCCATTAATGTATCCTGACTGTAGATCAATCAATGAATCCAGACTGTAAATCTATCACTGATCAAGACTGTGGATCAATCAATGAACCGTGACTGTCGATCTATCAATGAATCCTGACTGTAGATCTATCAATAAATTCTGGCTGTGGATCTATCAATGAATCCAGACTGTAGATCTATCAATGATTCATGACTGCAGATCTATCAATGAATCTTGACTGTGGATCTGTCAGTGAATGAGGACTGCAGATCTATCAATGAATCCTTACTGTAGATCTATCAATGAATCCTGGCTGTAGATCAATCAGTGAATCCTGACTGTAGATCTATCAATGAATCAAGACTGTAGATCTATCAATGAATCAAGACTGTAGATAAATCAATGAATCCTGACTGTAGATCGATCAATGAATCTTGACTGTAGATCTATCACTGATCAAGACTGTAGATCTATCAATGAATCCAGACTGCAGATCTTTCAATTAATTCTGACTGTAGGTCGATCACTGAATGTTGACTGTAGATCTATCAGTGAATCAAGACTGTAGATCTATCAGTGAATCAAGACTGTAGATCTATCATTGACTCAAGACTGTACATCTATCACTGATCAAGAGTGCAGATCTATCAATGAATCCTGACTGTAGAACTATCACAGAATCCTGACTGTAGATCAATCAATGAATCCTGACTGTAGATCTATCAGTGAATCAGGACTGTAGATCAATCACTGATCAAGACTGTAGATCTATCAATGAATCGTGACTGTAGATCTATCAATGAATCCTGACTGTAGATCTATCACTGAATCCTGACTGTAGATCTAGCGATGAATCCTGATTGTAGATCTATTACTGAAAAAGACTGGATCTATCAATGAAATCTGACTAAAATTCTATCAATAAATCCTGACTGTAGATCTACCATATATCCTGACTGTAGATCTATCACTGAATCCTGACTGCAGATCTGTCAGTGAATCAAGACTGTAGATCAATCACTGATCAAGACTGTTGATCTATCACTGAATCCTGACTGTACATCGATCAATGAATCCTGACAGTAGATCTATCACTGAATCATGACTGTAGATCAATCAATGAATCCTGATTGTAGATCTATTACTGAAAAAGACTGGATCTATCAATGAAACCTGACTAAAATTCTATCAATGAATCCTGATTGTAGATCTACCATGTATCCTGACTGTACATCTATCACTGAATCCTGACTCTAGATCTGTCAGTGAATCAAGCCTGTAGATCAATCACTGATCAAGACTGTTGATCTATCACTGAATCCTGACTGTACATCTATCAATGAATCCTGACAGTAGAGCTATCAATGAATCCTGACTGTAGATCTATCACTGATCAAGACTGTGGATCTATCAATGATCAAGACTGTGGATCATCAAGTAATCCTGACTGCAAATCTATCAATGAATCCTGACAGTAGATTTATCAAAGAATCCTGACTGTAGATCTTTCAATGAATCAAGACTGTAGATCTATCAATTAATCCTGACAGTAGATCTATCAGTGAATCAAGAATGTAGATCTGTAACTGATCAAGACTGTGGATCTAGCAATGAATCCTGATGGTAGATCTATCAATGAATCCTGGCTGTAGATCTATCAATGAATCTTAACTGTCGATCTATCACTGAATCCTAACGGTAGATCTATCAATGAATCCTGACTGTAGATCTATCAGTGAATCAAGAATGTAGATCAGTAACTGATCAAGACTGTGGATCTATCAATGAATCCTGATGGTAGATCTATCAATGAATCCTGGCTGTAGATCTATCAATGAATCTTGACTGTAGATCTATCAAAGAATCCTGACGGTAGATCGTTCAATGAATCTTGACTAGATCTATCAATGAATGCTGACTGTACGACTGTCAATGAAACCTGACTGTAGATCTAGCAATGAATCAAGTTGTAGATCGAGCAGTGACTGAAGATTGTAGATCTATCAATGACTCAAGACTGTAGATCTATCAGTGAATCAAAAATGTAGATCTATCACTGATCCAGACTGTAGATCTATCACTGAATCCTGACTGTAGATCAATCAGTGAATCAAGATTGTACACCTATCACTGATCAAGACTGTCGATCTATCAATGAATCGTAATTGTCGATCTATCAATGAATCCTGACTGTAGATCTATCACTGATAAAGACTGGATCTATCAATCAATCCTGACTGTAGATCTATCACTGATAAAGACTGGATCTATCAATCAATCCTGACTAAAAATCTATCAATAAATCCTGACTGTAGATCTATCAGTGAATCAAGTCAGTACATATATCACCGATCAATACTGTAGATCTATCAATGAATCCCGACTCTAGATCATTCAATTAATTCTGACTGTAGATCTATCAGTGAATCAAGACTGTAGATCTATCAGTGAATCAAGAGTGTAGATCTATCAGTGAATCAAGACTGTAGATCTATCATTGAATCAAGACTGTTGATCTATCACTGATCAAGAGTGCAGATCTATCAATGAATCCTGACTGTAGAACTATCACACAATCCTGACTGTAGATCTATCACTGAAGCCTGACTGTAGATCTATCACTGATTAAGACTATAGATCTATCACTGAATCCTGACTGTAGATCTATCAATGAATCCTGACTGTAGATCTATCAAAGAATCCTGACTGTAGATCTATCAATGAATCCTGACTGTAGATCTATCACTGAATCCTGACTGTACATCTATCAATGTATCCTGACTGTAGATCTATCACTGAATCCTGACTGTAGATCTATTAAAGAATCCTGATTGCAGATCTATTGCTGAAAAAGACTGGATCTATCAATGAATCCTGACTAAAATTCTATCAATTTATCCAGACTGTAGATCAATCAATAAATCCTGACTGTACATCTGTCAATTAAATTTTACTGTAGATCTAACAATGAATCAAGGATGTAGAACGAGCAGTGAATGAAGACTGTAGATCTATCAATGAGTCAAGAGTGTAAATCTATCAGTGAATCCTGACTGTACATCGATCAATGAATCCTGACTGTAGATCTATCAGTGAATCAAGACAGTAGATCTATCACTGATTAAGACTGTAGATCTATCACTGAATCCTGACTGTAGATCTATCAATGAATCCTGACAGTAGATCTATCAAAGAATCCTGACTGTAGATCTATCAATGAATCCTGACTAAAATTCCATTAATGTATCCTGACTGTAGATCAATCAATGAATCCAGACTGTAAATCTATCACTGATCAAGACTGTGGATCAATCAATGAACCGTGACTGTAGATCTATCAATGAATCCTGACTGTAGATCTATCAATGAATCAAGACTGTAGATCTATCAATGAATCCTGGCTGTAGATCAATCAGTGAATCCTGACTGTAGATCTATCAATGAATCAAGACTGTAGATCTATCAATGAATCCTTACTGTAGATCTGTCAATGAATCTTGACTGTAGATCTATCAGTGAATCAAGTCAGTACATATATCACCGATCAATACTGTAGATCTATCAATGAATCCCGACTCTAGATCTATCAATGAATCAACACTGTAGATCTGTCAATGAATCCTGACTGTAGATCTATCAGTGAATCAAGACTGTAGATCTATCAGTGAATCAAGGCTGTAGATCTATCAGTGAATCAAGACTGTAGATCTATCAGTGAGTCGAGAATGTGGAGCTATAACTGATCAAAACTGTGGATATATCAATGAATCCTGACTGAAGATCTATCAATGAATCCTGACTGTCGATCTATCACTGAATCCTGACTGTAGATCAATCAATGAATCCTGACTGTAGATCTATCAAAGAATCCTGACGGTAGATCTTTCAATGAATCTTGAGCAGATCTATCAATGAATACTGACTGTCCAACTCTCAATGAAACCTGACAGTAGATCTAGCAATGAATCAAGTTGTAGATCGAGCAGTGACTGAAGACTGTAGATCTCTCAATGACTCAAGACTGTAGATCTATCAGTGAATCCTGACTGTTGATCTGTCAATGAATCCTGACTGTAGATCTATCAATGAAACATGACTGTTGATCTGTCAATGAATCGTGACTGTAGATCTATCAATGAATCCTGACTGTAGATGTATCAGTGAATCAAGACTGTAGATCTATCAGTGAATCAAGAATGTAGATCTATCACTGATCCAGACTGCAGATCTATCACTGAATCCTGACTGTAGATCGAGTATTGAATGAAGACTGTAGATCTATCAATGAGTCAAGAATGTAAATCTATCAGTGAATCTTGAATGAATCCTGACTGTAGATCGTTCCACGAATCCTGACTGTAGATCCATCAGTGAATCAAGATTGTACACCTATCACTGTTCAAGACTGTCGATCTATCAATGAATCCTGATTGTCGATCTATCAATGAATCCTGACTGTAGATCTATCACTGATAAAGACTGGATCTATCAATGAATCCTAACTAATAATCTATCAATGAATCCTGACTGTAGATCTATCAAGGTATCCTGACTGTAGATCTATCAATTAATCCTGACTGTACATCTGTCAATGAAACTTTACTGTAGCTCTAACAATGAATCAACGATGTAGATCGAGTAGTGAATGAAGACTGTAGATCTATCAATGAGTCAAGAGTGTAGATATATCAGTGAATGCTGACTGTAGATCTATCAATCAATCCTGACTGTAGATCTATCAGTGAATCAAGATGGTAGATCGATCACTGATCAAGACTGTAGATCTATCAATGAATCCTTACTGTAGATCTGTCAATGAATCTTGACTGTAGATCTATCAGTGAATCAAGTCAGTACATATATCACCGATCAATACTGTAGATCTATCAATGAATCCCGACTCTAGATCTATCAATGAATCAAGACTGTAGATCTGTCAATGAATCCTGACTGTAGATCTATCAGTGAATCAAGACTGTAGATCTATCAGTGAATCAAGGCTGTAGATCTATCAGTGAATCAAGACTGTAGATCTATCAGTGAATCGAGAATGTGGAGCTATAACTGATCAAAACTAAGCATATATCAATGAATCCTGACTGAAGATCTATCAATGAATCCTGACTGTCGATCTATCAAAGAATCCTGACGGTAGATCTTTCAATGAATCTTGAGCAGATCTATCAATGAATACTGACTGTCCAACTCTCAATGAAACCTGACAGTAGATCTAGCAATGAATCAAGTTGTAGATCGAGCAGTGACTGAAGACTGTAGATCTCTCAATGACTCAAGACTGTAGATCTATCAGTGAATCCTGACTGTTGATCTGTCAATGAATCCTGACTGTAGATCTATCAATGAATCCTGACTGTTGATCTGTCAATGAATCGTGACTGTAGATCTATCAATGAATCCTGACTGTAGATGTATCAGTGAATCAAGACTGTAGATCTATCAGTGAATCAAGAATGTAGATCTATCACTGATCCAGACTGCAGATCTATCACTGAATCCTGACTGTAGATCGAGTATTGAATGAAGACTGTAGATCTATCAATGAGTCAAGAATGTAAATCTATCAGTGAATCTTGAATGAATCCTGACTGTAGATCGTTCCACGAATCCTGACTGTAGATCCATCAGTGAATCAAGATTGTACACCTATCACTGATCAAGACTGTCGATCTATCAATGAATCCTGATTGTCGATCTATCAATGAATCCTGACTGTAGATCTATCACTGATAAAGACTGGATCTATCAATGAATCCTGACTAAAAATCTATCAATAAATCCTGACTGTAGATCTATCAAGGTATCCTGACTGTAGATCTATCAATTAATCCTGACTGTACATCTGTCAATGAAACTTTACTGTAGCTCTAACAATGAATCAACGATGTAGATCGAGTAGTGAATGAAGACTGTGGATCTATCAATGAGTCAAGAGTGTAGATATATCAGTGAATGCTGACTGTAGATCTATCAATCAATCCTGACTGTAGATCTATCAGTGAATCAAGACGGTAGATCGATCACTGATTAAGACTGTAGATCTATCAATGAATCCTGACTGTAGATCTATCAAAGAATCCTGGCTGCAGATCTATCAATGAATCAAGACTGTACATCTATCAATGAATCCTTAATGTAGATCTATCAATGAATCTTGACTGTAGATCTATCAGTGAATCAAGACTGTAGATCAATCACTGATCAAGACTGTAGATCTATCAATGAATCCCGACTGTAGATCATTAAATTAATTCTGCCAGTAGATCTATCACTGAATCCTGACTGTAGATCTATCAATGATCCCTGATTGTAGAGCTATTACTGAAAAAGATTGGATCGATCAATGAATCCTGACTAAAATTCTATCAATGAATCCTGACTGTAGATCTATCAGAGAATCAAGACTGTAGATCAATCACTGATCAAGACTGTAAATCTATCATTGAATGCTGACTGTAGATCTATCCCTGAATCCTGACTGTAGATCTATCAATTAATCCTGACTGTGGATCTATCAATGAATCCTCACTGTAGATCTATCAATGAATCCTGACTGTAGATCTATCGAAGAATGCTAACTGTAGATCGTTCTCTGAATCCTGATGATCGATATATCAGTGAATCAAGACTGTAGCTCTATCACTGATCAAGACCGTGGATCTATCAATGAACCCTGACTACAGATTTATCAATGAATTCTGAGTGTAGATCTATCACTGATAAAGACTGGATCTATCAATGAATCCTTACTAAAAATCTATCGATGTATCCTGACTGTAGAACTATCACTGAATCCTGACTGTCGATCTATCACTGATCAAGACTGTAGATGTATCAATGAATCCCGACTGTAGATCTTTCGATCCATTCTGCCTGTAGATCTATCAGTGAATCAAGACTGTAGATCGATCAGTGAATCAAGAGTGTAGCTCAATCAGTGAATCAAGACTGTAGATCTGTCACTGATCAAGACTGTAGATCTATCAATGAATCCTGACTGTAGATCTATCACTGAATCCTGACTGTAGATCTATCAATGAAACCTGATTGTAGATCTATTACTGAAAAAGACTGGATCTATCAATGAATCCTGACTATAACTCTATCAATGTATCCTGACTGTAGATCAATCAATGAATCCTGACTGTAAATCTATCACTGATCAAGACTGTGGATCAATCACGAATAGTGACTGTAGATCTATCAATGAATCCTGGCTGTAGATCTATCAATGAATCCAGACTGTAGATCTATCAAGGAATCCTGACTGTAGATCTATCACTGAATCCTTACTGTAGATCGAGCAGTGAATGAAGACTGCAGATCTATCAATGAGTCAAGACTGTAGATCTATCTGTGATTCTTGAATGTAGATCTATCAATGAATCCTGGCTGTAGATCTATCAATGAATCCTGACTGTAGATCTATCACTGAATCCTAACTGCAGATCTGTCAGTGAATCAAGACTGTAGATAAATCACTGATCAAGACTGTTGATCTATCACTGAATCCTGACTGTACATCGATCAATGAATCCTGACAGTAGATCTGTCACTGAATCGTGATTGTAGATCAATCAATGAATCCTGATTGTAGATCTATTACTGAAAAAGACTGGTTCTATCAATGAAACCTGACTAAAATTCTATCAATGAATCCTGATTGTAGATCTACCATGTATCCTGACTGTACATCTATCACTGAATCCTTACTCTAGATCTGTCAGTGAATCAAGCCTGTAGATCAATCACTGATCAAGACTGTTGATCTATCACTGAATCCTGACTGTACATCTATCAATGAATCCTGACAGTAGAGCTATCAATGAATCCTGACTGTAGATCTATCACTGATCAAGACTGTGGATCATCAAGTAATCCTGACTGCAAATCTATCAATGAATCCTGACAGTAGATTTATCAAAGAATCCTGACTGTAGATCTATCAATGAATCAAGACTGTAGATCTATCAATGAATCAAGACTGTAGATCTATCAGTGAATCAAGAATGTAGATCTGTAACTGATCAAGACTGTGGATCTAGCAATGAATCCTGCTGGTAGATCTATCAATGAATCCTGGCTGTAGATCTATCAATGAATCTTAACTGTCGATCTATCACTGAATCCTAACGGTAGATCTATCAATGAATCCTGACTGTAGATCTATCAGTGAATCAAGAATGTAGATCAGTAACTGATCAAGACTGTGGATCTATCAATGAATCCTGATGGTAGATCTATCAATGAATCCTGGCTGTAGATCTATCAATGAATCTTGACTGTAGATCTATCAAAGAATCCTGACGGTAGATCGTTCAATCAATCTTGACTAGATCTATCAATGAATGCTGACTGTACGACTGTCAATGAAACCTGACTGTGGATCTAGCAATGAATCAAGTTGTAGATCGAGCAGTGACTGAAGATTGTAGATCTATCAATGACTCAAGACTGTAGATCTATCAGTGAATCAAAAATGTAGATCTATCGCTGATCCAGACTGTAGATCTATCACTGAATCCTGACTGTGGATCAATCAGTGAATCAAGATTGTACACCTATCACTGATCAAGACTGTCGATCTATCAATGAATCGTAATTGTCGATCTATCAATGAATCCTGACTGTAGATCTATCACTGCTAAAGACTGGATCTATCAATCAATCCTGACTGTAGATCTATCACTGATAAAGACTGGATCTATCAATCAATCCTGACTAAAAATCTATCAATGAATCCTCACTGTAGATCTATCAAGGTATCCTGACTGTAGATCTATCAATAAATCCTGACTGTACATCTGACAATGAAACGTTACTGTAGATCTAACAATGAATCAATGATGTAGATCCAGCAGTGAATGAAGACTGTAGATCTATCAATGAGTCAAGAGTGTAGATCTATCGGTGAATCCTGACTGTAGATCTGTCAATCAATCCTGACTGTAGATCTATCAGAGAATCAAGACGGTAGATCTATCACTGATTAAGACTGTAGATCTATCACTGAATCCTGACTGTAGATCTATCAATGAATCCTGACTGCAGATCTATCAAAGAATGCTGACTGTAGATCTATCAATGAATCCTGGCTGTAGATCAATCAATGGTTCCTGACTGTAGATCTATCAATGAATCAAGACTGTAGATCTATCAATGAATCCTTACTGTAGATCTATCAATGAATCTTGACTGTAGATCTATCAGTGAATCAAGTCAGTACATATATCACCGATCAATACTGTAGATCTATCAATGAATCCCGACTCTAGATCATTCAATTAATTCTGACTGTAGATCTATCAGTGAATCAAGACTGTAGATCTATCAGTGAATCAAGAGTGTAGATCTATCAGTGAATCAAGACTGTAGATCTATCATTGAATCAAGACTGTTGATCTATCATAGATCAAGAGTGCAGATCTATCAATGAATCCTGACTGTAGAACTATCACACAATCCTGACTGTAGATCAATCACTGAATCCTGACTGTAGATCTATCACTGATTAAGACTATAGATCTATCACTGAATCCTGACTGTAGATCTATCAATGAATCCTGACTGTAGATCTATCAAAGAATCCTGACTGTAGATCTATCAATGAATCCTGACTGTAGATCTATCACTGAATCCTGACTGTACATCTATCAATGAATCCTGACTGTAGATCTATCACTGAATCCTGACTGTAGATCTATTAAAGAATCCTGATTGCAGATCTATTACTGAAAAAGACTGGATCTATCAATGAATCCTGACTAAAATTCTATCAATTTATCCAGACTGTAGATCAATCAATAAATCCTGACTGTACATGTCAATTAAACTTTACTGTAGATCTAACAATGAATCAAGGATGTAGAACGAGCAGTGAATGAAGACTGTAGATCTATCAAGGAGTCAAGAGTGTAAATCTATCAGTGAATCCTGACTGTACATCTATCAATGAATCCTGACTGTAGATCTATCAGTGAATCAAGACGGTAGATCTATCACTGATTAAGACTGTAGATCTATCACTGAATCCTGACTGTAGATCTATCAATGAATCCTGACTGTAGATCTATCAAAGAATCCTGACTGTAGATCTATCAATGAATCCTGACTGTAGATCTATCACTGAATCCTGACTGTAGATCTATCAATGAATCCTGATTGTAGATCTATTAGTGAAAAAGACTGGATCTATCAATGAATCCTGACTAAAATTCCATTAACGTATCCTGACTGTAGATCAATCAATGAATCCAGACTGTAAATCTATCACTGATCAAGACTGTGGATCAATCAATGAACCGTGACTGTAGATCTATCAATGAATCCTGACTGTAGATCTATCAATGAATCCTGGCTGTAGATCTATCAATGAATCCAGACTGTAGATCTATCAATGAATCATGACTGCAGATCTATCAATGAATCTTGAGTGTGGATCTGTCAGTGAATGAGGACTGCAGATCTATCAATGAATCCTGACTGTAGATCTATCAATGAATCCTGGCTGTAGATCAATCAGTGAATCCTGACTGTAGATCTATCAATGAATCAAGACTGTAGATCTATCAATGAATCAAGACTGTAGATAAATCAATGAATCCTGACTGTAGATCTATCAATGAATCTTGACTGTAGATCTATCACTGATCAAGACTGTAGATCTATCAATGAATCCAGACTGCAGATCTTTCAATTAATTCTGACTGTAGGTCAATCACTGAATGTTGACTGTAGATCTATCAGTGAATCAAGACTGTAGATCTATCAGTGAATCAAGACTGTAGATCTATCAGTGAATCAGGACTGTAGATCAATCACTGATCAAGACTGTAGATCTATCAATGAATCGTGACTGTAGATCTATCAATGAATCCTGACTGTAGATCTATCACTGAATCCTGACTGTAGATCTAGCGATGAATCCTGATTGTAGATCTATTACTGAAAAAGACTGGATCTATCAATGAAATCTGACTAAAATTCTATCAATAAATCCTGACTGTAGATCTACCATATATCCTGACTGTAGATCTATCACTGAATCCTGACTGTAGATCTGTCAGTGAATCAAGACTGTAGATCAATCACTGATCAAGACTGTTGATCTATCACTGAATCCTGACTGTACATCGATCAATGAATCCTGACAGTAGATCTATCACTGAATCATGACTGTAGATCAATCAATGAATCCTGATTGTAGATCTATTACTGAAAAAGACTGGATCTATCAATGAAACCTGAGTAAAATTCTATCAATGAATCCTGATTGTAGATCTACCATGTATCCTGACTGTACATCTATCACTTAATCCTGACTCTAGATCTGTCAGTGAATCAAGCCTGTAGATCAATCACTGATCAAGACTGTTGATCTATCACTGAATCCTGACTGTACATCTATCAATGAATCCTGACAGTAGAGCTATCAATGAATCCTGACTGTAGATCTATCAATGAATCCTGACTGTAGATCTATCACTGAATCCTGACTGTACATCTATCAATGAATCCTGACTGTAGATCTATCACTGAATCCTGACTGTAGATCTATTAAAGAATCCTGATTGCAGATCTATTACTGAAAAAGACTGGATCTATCAATGAATCCTGACTAAAATTCTATCAATTTATCCAGACTGTAGATCAATCAATAAATCCTGACTGTACATCTGTCAATTAAACTTTACTGTAGATCTAACAATGAATCAAGGATGTAGAACGAGCAGTGAATGAAGACTGTAGATCTATCAATGAGTCAAGAGTGTAAATCTATCAGTGAATCCTGACTGTACATCTATCAATGAATCCTGACTGTAGATCTATCAGTGAATCAAGACGGTAGATCTATCACTGATTAAGACTGTAGATCTATCACTGAATCCTGACTGTAGATCTATCAATGAATCCTGACTGTAGATCTATCAAAGAATCCTGACTGTAGATCTATCAATGAATCCTGACTGTAGATCTATCACTGAATCCTGACTGTAGATCTATCAATGAATCCTGATTGTAGATCTATTAGTGAAAAAGACTGGATCTATCAATGAATCCTGACTAAAATTCCATTAACGTATCCTGACTGTAGATCAATCAATGAATCCAGACTGTAAATCTATCACTGATCAAGACTGTGGATCAATCAATGAACCGTGACTGTAGATCTATCAATGAATCCTGACTGTAGATCTATCAATGAATCCTGATTGTAGATCTATTACTGAAAAAGACTGGATCTATCAATGAATTCTGACTAAAATTCCATTAATGTATCCTGACTGTAGATCAATCAATGAATCCAGACTGTAAATCTATCACTGATCAAGACTGTGGATCAATCAATGAACCGTGACTGTAGATCTATCAATGAATCCTGACTGTAGATCTATCAATGAATCCCGGCTGTAGATCTATCAATGAATCCAGACTGTAGATCTATCAATGAATCATGACTGCAGATCTATCAATGAATCTTGACTGTGGATCTGTCAGTGAATGAGGACTGCAGATCTATCAATGAATCCTGACTGTAGATCTATCAATGAATCCTGGCTGTAGATCAATCAGTGAATCCTGACTGTAGATCTATCAATGAATCAAGACTGTAGATCTATCAATGAATCAAGTCTGTAGATAAATCAATGAATCCTGACTGTAGATCTATCAATGAATCTTGACTGCAGATCTATCACTGATCAAGACTGTAGATCTATCAATGAATCCAGACTGCAGATCTTTCAATTAATTCTGACTGTAGGTCAATCACTGAATGTTGACTGTAGATCTATCAGTGAATCAAGACTGTAGATCTATCAGTGAATCAAGACTGTAGATCTATCATTGAATCAAGACTGTAGATCTATCACTGATCAAGAGTGCAGATCTATCAATGAATCCTGACTGTAGAACTATCACAGAATCCTGACTGTAGATCAATCAATGAATCCTGACTGTAGATCTATCAGTGAATCAGGACTGTAGATCAATCACTGATCAAGACTGTAGATCTATCAATGAATCGTGACTGTAGATCTATCAATGAATCCTGACTGTAGATCTATCACTGAATCCTGACTGTAGATCTAGTGATGAATCCTGATTGTAGATCTATTACTGAAAAAGACTGGATCTATCAATGAAATCTGACTAAAATTCTATCAATAAATCCTGACTGTAGATCTACCATATATCCTGACTGTAGATCCATCACTGAATCCTGACTGTAGATCTGTCAGTGAATCAAGACTGTAGATCAATCACTGATCAAGACTGTTGATCTATCACTGAATCCTGACTGTACATCGATCAATGAATCCTGACAGTAGATCTATCACTGAATCATGACTGTAGATCAATCAATGAATCCTGATTGTAGATCTATTACTGAAAAAGACTGGATCTATCAATGAAACCTGACTAAAATTCTATCAATGAATCCTGATTGTAGATCTACCATGTATCCTGACTGTACATCTATCACTTAATCCTGACTCTAGATCTGTCAGTGAATCAAGCCTGTAGATCAATCACTGATCAAGACTGTTGATCTATCACTGAATCCTGACTGTACATCTATCAATGAATCCTGACAGTAGAGCTATCAATGAATCCTGACTGTAGATCTATCACTGACCAAGACTGTGGATCTAGCAATGATCAAGACTGTGGATCATCAAGTAATCCTGACTGCAAATCTATCAATGAATCCTGACAGTAGATTTATCAAAGAATCCTGACTGTAGATCTTTCAATGAATCAAGACTGTAGATCTTTCAATTAATCCTGACAGTAGATCTATCAGTGAATCAAGAATGTATATCTGTAACTGATCAAGACTGTGGATCTATCAATGAATCCTGATGGTAGATCTATCAATGAATCCTGGCTGTAGATCTATCAATGAATCTTAACTGTCGATCTATCACTGAATCCTAACGGTAGATCTATCAATGAATCCTGACTGTAGATCTATCAGTGAATCAAGAATGTAGATCAGTAACTGATCAAGACTGTGGATCAATCAATGAATCCTGATGGTAGATCTATCAATGAATCCTGGCTGTAGATCTATCAATGAATCTTGACTGTAGATCTATCAAAGAATCCTGATGTAGATCGTTCAATGAATCTTGACTAGATCTATCAATGAATGCTGACTGTACGACTGTCAATGAAACCTGACTGTAGATCTAGCAATGAATCAAGTTGTAGATCGAGCAGTGACTGAAGATTGTAGATCTATCAATGACTCAAGACTGTAGATCTATCAGTGAATCAAAAATGTAGATCTATCACTGATCCAGACTGTAGATCTATCACTGAATCCTGACTGTAGATCAATCAGTGAATCAAGATTGTACACCTATCACTGATCAAGACTGTCGATCTATCAATGAATCGTAATTGTCGATCTATCAATGAATCCTGACTGTAGAACTATCACTGATAAAGACTGGATCTATCAATCAATCCTGACTGTAGATCTATCACTGATAAAGACTGGATCTATCAATCAATCCTGACTAAAAACCTATCAATAAATCCTGACTGTAGATCTATCAAGGTATCCTGACTGTAGATCTATCAATAAATCCTGACTGTACATCTGTCAATGAAACGTTACTGTAGATCTAACAATGAATCAATGATGTAGATCAAGCAGTGAATGAAGACTGTAGATCTATCAATGAGTCAAGAGTGTAGATCTATCAGTGAATCCTCACTGTAGATCTGTCAATCAATCCTGACTGTAGATCTATCAGAGAATCAAGACGGTAGATCTATCACTGATTAAGACTGTAGCTCTATCACTGAATCCTGACTGTAGATCTATCGATGAATCCTGACTGTAGATCTATCAATGAATCAAGACTGTAGATCTATCAATGAATCCTTACTGTAGCTCCATCAATGAATCCTGACTGTAGATCTATCAGTGACTCAAGTCAGTACATATATCACCGATCAATACTGTAGATCTATCAATGAATCCCGACTCTAGATCATTCAATTAATTCTGACTGTAGATCTATCAGTGAATCAAGACTGTAGATCTATCAGTGAATCAAGAGTGTAGATCTATCAGTGAATCAAGACTGTAGATCTATCATTGAATCAAGACTGTAGATCTATCACTGATCAAGAGTGCAGATCTATCAATGAATCCTGACTGTAGATCTATCACTGAATCCTGACTGCAGATCTGTCAGTGAATCAGGACTGTAGATCAATCACTGATCAAGACTGTAGATCTATCAATTAATCCTGACTGTAGATCTATCACTGAATCCTGACTGTAGATCTAGCAATGAATCCTGATTGTAGATCTATTACTGAAAAAGACTGGATCTATCAATGAAATCTGACTAAAATTCTATCAATAAATCCTGATTGTAGATCTACCATATATCCTGACTGTAGATCTATCACTGAATCCTGACTGTAGATCTGTCAGTGAATCAAGACTGTAGATCAATCACTGATCAAGACTGTTGATCTATCACTGAATCCTGACTGTACATCGATCAATGAATCCTGACAGTAGATCTATCACTGAATCGTGACTGCAGATCAATCAATGAATCCTGATTGTAGATCTATTACTGAAAAAGACTGGATCTATCAATGAAACCTGACTAAAATTCTATCAATGAATCCTGATTGTAGATCTACCATGTATCCTGACTGTACATCTATCACTGAATCCTGACTCTAGATCTGTCAGTGAATCAAGCCTGTAGATCAATCACTGATCAAGACTGTTGATCTATCACTGAATCCTGACTGTACATCTATCAATGAATCCTGACAGTAGAGCTATCAATTAATCCTGACTGTAGATCGATCACTGATCAAGACTGTGGATCTAGCAATGATCAAGACTGTGGATCATCAAGTAATCCTGACTGCAAATCTATCAATGAATCCTGACAGTAGATTTATCAAAGAATCCTGACTGTAGATCTTTCAATGAATCAAGACTGTAGATCTATCAATTAATTCTGACAGTAGATCTATCAGTGAATCAAGAATGTAGATCTGTAACTGATCAAGACTGTGGATCTATCAATGAATCCTGATGGTAGATCTATCAATGAATCCTGGCTGTAGATCTATCAATGAATCTTGACTGTAGATCTATCAAAGAATCCTGACGGTAGATCGTTCAATCAATCTTGACTAGATCTATCAATGAATGCTGACTGTACAACTGTCAATGAAACCTGACTGTGGATCTAGCAATGAATCAAGTTGTAGATCGAGCAGTGACTGAAGATTGTAGCTCTATGAATGACTCAAGACTGTAGATCTATCAGTGAATCAAAAATGTAGATCTATCACTGATCCAGACTGTAGATCTATCACTGAATCCTGACTGTAGATCAATCAGTGAATCAAGATTGTACACCTATCACTGATCAAGACTGTCGATCTATCAATGAATCGTAATTGTCGATCTATCAATGAATCCTGACTGTAGATCTATCACTGATAAAGACTGGATCTATCAATGAATCCTGACTGTAGATCTATCACTGATAAAGACTGGATCTATCAATCAATCCTGACTAAAAATCTATCAATGAATCCTGACTGTGGATCTATCAAGGTATCCTGACTGTAGATCTATCAATAAATCCTGACTGTACATCTGTCAATGAAACGTTACTGTAGATCTAACAATGAATCAATGATGTAGATCCAGCAGTGAATGAAGACTGTAGATCTATCAATGAGTCAAGAGTGTAGATCTATCAGTGAATCCTGACTGTAGATCTGTCAATCAATCCTGACTCTAGATCTATCAGAGAATCAAGACGGTAGATCTATCACTGATTAAGACTGTAGATCTATCACTGAATCCTGACTGTAGATCTATCAATGAATCCTGACTGTAGATCTATCAAAGAATGCTGACTGTAGATCTATCAATGAATCCTGGCTGTAGATCAATCAGTGAATCCTGACTGTACATCTATCAATGAATCAAGACTGTAGATCTATCAATGAATCCTTACTGTAGATCGATCAATGATTCTTGACTGTAGATCTATCAGTGAATCAAGTCAGTACATATATCACCGATCAATACTGTAGGTCTATCAATGAATCCCGACTCTAGATCATTCAATGAATTCTGACTGTAGATCTATCAAAGAATGCTGACTGTAGATCTATCAATGAATCCTAGCTGTAGATCAATCAGTGAATCCTGACTGTAGATCTATCAATGAATCAAGACTTTAGATCTATCAATGAATCCAGACTGGAGATCTATCAATGAATCATGACTGCAGATCTATCAATGAATCTTGACTGTGGATCTGTCAGTGAATGAGGACTGCAGATCTATCAATGAATCCTGACTGTAGATCTATCAATGAATCCTGGCTGTAGATCAATCAGTGAATCCTGACTGTAGATCTATCAATGAATCAAGACTGTAGATCTATCAATGAATCAAGCCTGTAGATCTATCAATGAATCTTGACTGTAGATCTATCAATGAATCTTGACTGTAGATCTATCACTGATCAAGACTTTAGATCTATCAATCAATCCAGACTGCAGATCATTCAATTAATTCTGACTGTAGATCAATCACTGAATGTTGACTGTAGATCTATCAGTGAATCAAGACTGTAGATCTATCAGTGAATCAAGAGTGTAGATCTATCAGTGAATCAAGACTGTAGATCTATCATTGAATCAAGACTGTAGATCTATCACTGATCAAGAGTGCAGATCTATCAATGAATCCTGACTGTGAAACAATCACAGAATCCTGACTGTAGATCAATCACTGAATCCTGACTGTAGATCTATCAGTGAATCAGGACTGTAGATCAATCACTGATCAAGACTGTAGATCTATCAATGAATCCTGACTGTACATCTATCAATGAATCCTGACTGTAGATCTATCACTGAATCCTGACTGTAGATCTAGCAATGAATCCTGATTGTAGATCTATTACTGGAAAAGACTGATCTATCAATGAAATCTGACTAAAATTCTATCAATAAATCCTGATTGTAGATCTACCATATATCCTGA
The DNA here is from genome assembly GCA_030390025.1 of Squalus acanthias. Classification (NCBI taxonomy): domain Eukaryota; kingdom Metazoa; phylum Chordata; class Chondrichthyes; order Squaliformes; family Squalidae; genus Squalus; species Squalus acanthias. Next base: position 19,019,842 of record CM059442.1, on the reverse strand, counting down.
CTGTAGATCTATCACTGAATCCTGACTGTAGATCTGTCAGTGAATCAAGACTGTAGATCAATCACTGATCAAGACTGTTGATCTATCACTGAATCCTGACTGTACATCGATCAATAAATCCTGACAGTAGATCTATCACTGAATCGTGACTGTAGATCAATCAATGAATCCTGATTGTAGATCTATTACTGAAAAAGACTGGATCTATCAATGAAATCTGACTAAAATTCTATCAATGAATCCTGATTGTAGATCTACCATGTATCCTGACTGTACATCTATCACTGAATCCTGACTCTAGATCTGTCAGTGAATCAAGCCTGTAGATCAATCACTGATCAAGACTGTTGATCTATCACTGAATCCTGACTGTACATCTATCAATGAATCCTGACAGTAGAGCTATCAATGAATCCTGACTGTAGATCTATTACTGATCAAGACTGTGGATCTATCAATGATCAAGACTGTGGATCATCAAGTAATCCTGACTGCAAATCTATCAATGAATCCTGACAGTAGATTTATCAAAGAATCCTGACTGTAGATCTTTCAATGAATCAAGACTGTAGATCTATCAATGAATCCTGGCTGTAGATCAATCAGTGAATCCTGACTGTAGATCTATCAATGAATCAAGACTGTAGATCTATCAATGAATCCTTACTGTAGATCTGTCAATGAATCTTGACTGTAGATCTATCAGTGAATCAAGTCAGTACATATATCACCGATCAATACTGTAGATCTATCAATGAATCAAGACTGTAGATCTATCAGTGAATCAAGGCTGCAGATCTATCAGTGAATCAAGACTGTAGATCTATCAGTGAATCGAGAATGTGGAGCTATAACTGATCAAAACTGTGGATATATCAATGAATCCTGACTGAAGATCTATCAATGAATCCTGACTGTCGATCTATCACTGAATCCTGACTGTAGATCAATCAATGAATCCTGACTGTAGATCTATCAAAGAATCCTGATGGTAGATCTTTCAATGAATCTTGGGCAGATCTATCAATGAATACTGACTGTCCAACTCTCAATGAAACCTGACAGTAGATCTAGCAATGAATCAAGTTGTAGATCGAGCAGTGACTGAAGACTGTAGATCTATCAATGACTCAAGACTGTAGATCTATCAGTGAATCCTGACTGTTGATCTGTCAATGAATCCTGACTGTAGATCTATCAATGAATCCTGACTGTTGATCTGTCAATGAATCGTGACTGTAGATCTATCAATGAATCCTGACTGTAGATGTATCAGTGAATCAAGCCTGTAGATCTATCAGTGAATCAAGAATGTAGATCTATCACTGATCCAGACTGCAGATCTATCACTGAATCCTGACTGTAGATCGAGTATTGAATGAAGACTGTAGATCTATCAATGAGTCAAGAATGTAAATCTATCAGTGAATCTTGAATGAATCCTGACTGTAGATTGTTCCACGAATCCTGACTGTAGATCCATCAGTGAATCAAGATTGTACACCTATCACTGATCAAGACTGTCGATCTATCAATGAATCCTGATTGTCGATCTATCAATGAATCCTGACTGTAGATCTATCACTGATAAAGACTGGATCTATCAATGAATCCTAACTAATAATCTATCAATGAATCCTGACTGTAGATCTATCAAGGTATCCTGACTGTAGATCTATCAATTAATCCTGACTGTACATCTGTCAATGAAACTTTACTGTAGCTCTAACAATGAATCAACGATGTAGATCGAGTAGTGAATGAAGACTGTAGATCTATCAATGAGTCAAGAGTGTAGATATATCAGTGAATGCTGACTGTAGATCTATCAATCAATCCTGACTGTAGATCTATCAGTGAATCAAGACGGCAGATCGATCACTGATTAAGACTGTAGATCTATCAATGAATCCTGACTGTAGATCTATCAAAGAATCCTGACTGCAGATCTATCAATGAATCAAGACTGTACATCTATCAATGAATCCTTAATGTAGATCTATCAATGAATCTTGACTGTAGATCTATCAGTGAATCAAGACTGTAGATCAATCACTGATCAAGACTGTAGATCTATCAATGAATCCCGACTGTAGATCATTAAATTAATTCTGCCAGTAGATCTATCAATCAATCCTGACTGTAGATCCATCAATGATCCCTGATTGTAGAGCTATTACTGAAAAAGACTGGATCGATCAATGAATCCTGACTAAAATTCTATCAATGAATCCTGACTGTAGATCTATCAGAGAATCAAGACTGTAGATCAATCACTGATCAAGACTGTAAATCTATCATTGAATGCTGACTGTAGATCTATCCCTGAATCCTGACTGTAGATCTATCAATTAATCCTGACTGTGGATCTATCAATGAATCCTCACTGTAGATCTATCACTGAATCCTGGCTGTACATCTATCAATGAATCCTGACTGTAGATCTATCGAAGAATGCTAACTGTAGATCGTTCTCTGAATCCTGATGATCGATATATCAGTGAATCAAGACTGTAGATCTGTCACTGATCAAGACTGTAGATCTATCAATGAATCCTGACTGTAGATCTATCACTGAATCCTGACTGTAGATCTATCAATGAAACCTGATTGTAGATCTATTACTGAAAAAGACTGGATCTATCAATGAATCCTGACTATAACTCTATCAATGTATCCTGACTGTAGATCAATCAATGAATCCTGACTGTAAATCTATCACTGATCAAGACTGTGGATCAATCACGAATAGTGACTGTAGATCTATCAATGAATCCTGGCTGTAGATCTATCAATGAATCCAGACTGTAGATCTATCAAGGAATCCTGACTGTAGATCTATCACTGAATCCTTACTGTAGATCGAGCAGTGAATGAAGACTGCAGATCTATCAATGAGTCAAGACTGTAGATCTATCTGTGATTCTTGAATGTAGATCTATCAATGAATCCTGGCTGTAGATCTATCAATGAATCAAGATTGTACACCTATCACTGATCAAGACTGTCGATCTATCAATGAATCCTGATTGTCGATCTATCAATGAAGCCTGACTGTAGATCTATCACTGATAAAGACTGGATCTATCAAAGAATCCGGCCTAAAAATCTATCAATGAATCCTGAGTGTACATCTGTCAATGAAACTTTACTGTAGATCTAACAATGAATCAAGGATGTAGATCGAGCAGTGAATGAAGACTGTAGATCTATCAATGAGTCAAGAGTGTAAATCTATCAGTGAATCCTGACTGTAGATCTATCAAAGAATCCTGACTGTAGATCTATCAATGAATCCTGACTGTAGATCTATCACTGAATCCTGACTGTAGATCTATCAATGAATCCTGATTGTAGATCTATCACTGAAAAAGACTGGATCTTTCAATGAATCCTGACTAAAATTTTATCAATGTATCCTGATTGTAGATCAATCAATGAATCCTGACTGTAAATCTATCACTGATCAAGACTGTGGATCAATCAATGAACCGCGACTGTAGATCTATCAATGAATCCTGACTGTAGATCTATCAATGAATCCTGACTGTAGATCTATCAATGAATCTTGACTGTGCATCTGTCAGTGAATGAAGACTGCAGATCTATCAATGAATCCTGATGGTAGATCAATTAATGAATCAAGGCTGTAGATGTAGGACTGAATGAAGACTATAGATCTATCAGTGAATCAAGACATAGATAAATCACTGATCAAGACTGTAGATCTCTCAAACAATCCTGACTAAAAATCTATCAATGAATCCTGACTGTAGATCTATCAAGGTATCCTGACTGTAGATCTATCAATTAATCCTGACTGTACATCTGTCAATGAAACTTTACTGTAGATCTAACAATGAATCAATGATGCAGATCGAGTAGTGAATGAAGACTGTAGATCTATCAATCAATCCTGACTGTAGATCTATCAGTGAATCAAGACGGTAGATCGATAACTGAGTAAGACTGTAGATCTATCAATGAATCCTGACTGTAGATCTATCAAAGAATCCTGACTGCAGATCTATCAATGAATCAAGACTGAACATCTATCAATGAATCCTTAATTAAGATCTATCAATGAATCTTGCCTGTAGATCTATCAGTGAATCAAGACTGTAGTTCAATCACTGATCAAGACTGTAGATCTATCAATGAATCCCGACTGTAGATCTTTAAATTAATTCTGACAGGAGATATATCACTGAATCCTGACTGTAGATCTATTAATGAATCCTGATTGTAGATCTATTACTGAAAAAGACTGGATCGATCAATGAATCCTGACTAAAATTCTATCAATGAATCCTGACTGTAGATCTGTCAGTGAATCAATACTGTAGATCTATCACTGATCAAGACTGGAGATCTATCAGTGAATCAAGTGTGTAGATCAATCAGTGAATCAAGACTGTAGATCTATCACTGATCAAGAGTGCAGATCTATCATTGAATCCTGACTGTAGATCAGTCACTGAATCCTGACTGTAGATCTATCACTGAATCCTGACTGTAGATCTATAAGAGAATCAAGACTGTAGAACAATCACTGATCAAGACTGTAGATCTATCACTGATTAAGAGTGCAGATCTATCATTGAATCCTGACTGTAGATCAGTCACTGAATCCTGACTGTAGTTCTATCAATGAATCCTGACTGTAGATCTATCAATGAATCCTGACTGTAGATCTATCAAGGAATCCTGACTGTAGATCTATCAATGAATCTTGACTGTGGATCTGTCAGTGAATGAAGACTGCAAATCTATCAATGAATCCTGATGGTAGATCTATCAATGAATCAAAGCTGTAGATGTAAGAGTGAATGAAGACTATAGATCTATCAGTGAATCAAGACTGTAGATCAGTCACTGATCAAGACTGTAGATCTATCAATGAATCCGGACTGTAGATCTATCAATGAATCCTGACTGTAGATCTATCACTGAATCCTTACTGCAGATCGAGCAGTGAATGAAGACTGCAGATCTAGCAATGAGTCAAGAAAGTAGATTTATCTGTGAATCTTGAATGTCGATCTATCAATGAATCCTGGCTGTAGATCGTACCATCAATCCTGACTGTAGATCTATCAGTGAATAAAGATTGTACACCTATCACTGATTAAGACTGTCGATCTATCAATGAATTCTGATTGTCGATCTATCAATAAAGCCTGACTGTAGATCTATCACTGATAAAGACTGGATCTATCAAAGAATGCGGCCTTAAAATCTATCAATGAATCCAGACTGTAGATCAATCAATGAATCCTGACTGTACATCTGTCAATGACACTTTACTGTAGACCTAACAATGAATCAAGGATGTAGATCGAGCAGTGAATGAAGACTGTAGATCTATCAATGAGTCAAGAGTGTAAATCTATCGGTGAATCCTGACTGTACATCTATCACTGAATCCTGACTGTAGATCTATCAGAGAATCAAGACTGTAGAACAATCACTGATCAAGACTGTAAATCTATCAATGAATGCTGACTGTAGATCTATCCCTGAATCCTGACTGTGGATCTAACAATGAATCCTCACTGTAGATCTATCAATGAATCCTGAATGGAGATCTATTGATACATTCTGACTGTAGATCTAACAGTGAATCAAGACTGTAGATCTATCAGTGAATCCTGACTGTAGATCAATCAATGAATCCTGACTGTAGATCTATCAATGAATCCTGACTGCAGATCTATCACTGAATCCTGACTGTAGATCTATCAATGAATCCTGATTGTAGATCTATTACTGAAAAAGACTGGATCTATCAATGAATCCTGACTAAAATTCTATCAATGTTACCTGACTGTAGATCAATCAATGAATCCTGACTGTAAATCTATCACTGATCAAGACTGTGGATCAATGAACCGGGAATGTAGATCTATCAATGAATTCTGACTGTAGATCTATCAAGGAATCCTGACTGTAGATCTATCAATGAATCTTGACTGTGGATCTGTCAGTGAATGAAGACTGCAAATCTATCAATGAATCCTGATGGTAGATCTATCAATGAATCCTTACTGCAGATCGAGCAGAGAATGAAGACTGCAGATCTATCAATGAGTCAAGACTGTAGATTTATCTGTGAATCTTGAATGTAGATCTATCAATGAATCCTGATTGTCGATCTATCAATGAAGCCTGACTGTAGATCTATCACTGATAAAGACTGGATCTATCAAAGAATGCGGCCTTAAAATCTATCAATGAATCCAGACTGTAGATCAATCAATGAATCCTGACTGTACATCTGTCAATGACACTTTACTGTAGATCTAACAATGAATCAAGGATGTAGATCGAGCAGTGAATGAAGACTGTAGATCTATCAATGAGTCAAGAGTGTAAATCTATCAGTGAATCCTGACTGTACATCTATCAATGAATCCTGACTGTAGATCTATCAGTGAATCAATATGGTAGATCTATCACTGATTAAGACTGTAGATCTATCACTGAATCCTGACTGTAGATCTGTCAATGAATCCTGACTGTAGATCTATCAAAGAATCCTGACTGTAGATTATCAATGAATCCTGACTGTAGATCTATCACTGAATCCTGACTGTAGATCTATCAATGAATCTTGATTGTAGAGCTATTACTGAAAAAGACTGGATCTATCAATGAATCCTGACTAAAATTCTATCAATGTATCCTGACTGTAGATCAATCAATGAATCCTTACTGTAAATCTATCACTGATCAAGACTGTGCATCAATCAATGAACCGTGACTGTAGATCTATCAATGAATCCTGACTGCAGATCTATCAATGAATCTTGACTGTGGATCTGTCAGTGAATGAAGACTGCAGATCTGTCAATGAACCCTGATGGTAGATCTATCAATGACTCAAGGCTGTAGATGTAGGAGTGAATGAAGACTATAGATCCATCAGTGAATCAAGACAGCAGGTCAATCACTGATCAAGACTGTAGATCTATCAATGAATTCTGACTGTAGATCTATCAATGAATCCTGACTGTAGATCGAGCAGTGAATGAAGACTGCAGATCTATCAATGAGTCAAGACTGTAGATCTAGCTGTGAATCTTGAATGTAGATCTATCAATGAATCCTGGCTGTAGATCTATCAATGAATCCTGACTGTAGATCGTACCATGAATCCTGACTGTAGATCTATCAGTGAATCAAGATTGTACACCTATCACTGATCAAGACTGTCGATCTGTCAATGAATCCTGATTGTCGATCTATCAATGAAGCCTGACTGTAGATCTATCACTGATAAAGACTGCATCTATCAATGAATCCTGACTAAAAATCTATCAATGAATCCTGGCTGTACATCTGTCAATGAAACTTTACTATAGATCTAACAATGAATCAAGGATGTAGATCGAGCAGTGAATTAAGACTGTAGATCTATCAATGAGTCAATAGTGTAAAGCTATCAGTGAATCCTGACTGTACATCTATCAATGAATCCTGACTGTAGATCTATCAGTGAATCAAGACGGCAGATCTATCACTGAATCCTGACTGTAGATCTATCAATGAATCCTGACTGTAGATCTATCAAAGAATCCTGATTGTAGATCTATCAATGAATCCTGACTGTAGATCTATCACTGAATCCTGTCTGTAGATATATCAATGAATCCTGATTGTAGATCTATTACTGAAAAAGACTGGATCTATCAATGAATCCTGACTAAAATTCTATCAATGTATCCTGACTGTAGATCTATCAATGAATCCTGACTGTAAATCTATCACTGATCACGACTGTGGATCAATCAATGAACCGTGACTGTAGATCTATCAATGAATCCTCATTGTAGATCTATTAATGAATCCTAACAGTAGATCTATCAATGAATCCAGACTGTAGATCTGTTAGTGAATGAAGACTGCAGATCTATCAATGAATCCTGATGGTAGATCTATCAATGAATCAAGGCTGCAGATGTAGGACTGAATGAAGACTGTAGATCTATCAGTGAATCAAGACATAGATCAATCACTGATCAAGACTGTAGATCTATCAATGAATCCTGACTGTAGATCTATCAATGAATCCTGACTGTAGATCTATCAGTGAATCCTTACTGTAGATCGAGCAGTGAATGAAGACTGTAGATCTATCAATGAATCAAGACTGTAGATCTATCTGTGAATCTTGAATGTAGATCTATCAATGAATCCTGGCTGTAGATCTATCAATGAATCTTGACTGTAGATCGTACCATGAATCCTGACTGTAGATCTATCAGTGAATCAAGAGTGTACACCTATCACTGATCAAGACTGTCGATCTATCAATGAATCCTGATTGTCGATCCATCAATGAAGCCTGACTGTAGATCTATCACTGATAAAGACAGAGTCTATCAAAGAATCCGGCCTAAAAATCTATCAATGAATCCTGAGTGTACATCTGTCAATGAAACTTTACTGTAGATCTAACAATGAATCAAGGATGTAGATCGAGCAGTGAATGAAGACTGTAGATCTATCAATGAGTCAAGAGTGTAAATCTATCAATTAATCCTGACTGTAGATCTATCAATGAATCCTGACTGTAGATCTGTCAGTGAACCAAGACGGTAGATCTATCACTGATTAAGACTGTAGATCTATCACTGAATCCTGACTGTAGAGCTATCAATGAATCCTGATTGTAGATCTATCAAAGAATCCTGACTGTAGATCTATCAGTGAATAAAGACTGTAGATCTATCAGTGAATCAAGAGTGTAGATCTGTCAGTGAATCAAGACTGTAAATCTATCGATGAATCCTGACTGTAGATCTATCACTGAATCCTGACTGTAGATCAATCAATGAACCCTGATTGTAGATCTATTACTGAAAAAGACTGGATCTATCAATGAAACCTGACTAAAATTCTATCAATGAATCCTGATTGTAGATCTACCATGTATCCTGACTGTACATCTATCACTGAATCCTGACTCTAGATCTGTCAGTGAATCAAGCCTGTAGATCAATCACTGATCAAGACTGTTGATCTATCACTGAATCCTGACTGTACATCTATCAATGAATCCTGACAGTAGATCTATCAATGAATCCTGACTGTAGATCTACAAATGCATCTTGACTGTCGATCTATCACTGAATCCTGACGGTAGATCTATCAATGAAACCTGACTGTAGATCTATCAAAGAATCCTGATGGTAGATCGTTCAATCAATCTTGACTAGATCTATCAAGGAATGCTGACTGTACGACTGTCAATGAAACCTGACTGTAAATCTAGCAATGAATCAAGTTGTAGATCGAGCAGTGACTGAAGATTGTAGATCTATCAATGACTCAAGACAGTAGATCTATCAGTGAATCAAAAATGTAGATCTATCACTGATCCAGACTGTAGATCTATCACTGAATCCTGACTGTAGATCAATCAGTGAATCAAGATTGTACACCTATCACTGATCAAGACTGTCGATCTATCAATGAATCGTAATTGTCGATCTATCAATGAATCCTGACTGTAGATCTATCACTGATAAGGACTGGATCTATCAATGAATCCTGACTAAAAATCTGTCAATGAATCCTGATTGTAGATCGATCAAGGTATCCTGACTGTAGATCTATCAATAAATCCTGACTGTACATAAGTCAATGAAACTTTACTGTAGATCTAACAATGAATCAAGGATGTAGATCGAGCAGTGAATGAAGACTGTAGATCTATCAATGAGTCAAGAGTGTAAATCTATCAGTGAATCCTGACTGTACATCTATCAATGAATCCTGACTGTAGATCTATCAATGAATCTTGACTGTAGATCTATCAGTGAATCAAGACTGTAGATGTATCAATGAATCTGGACTGCAGATCTTTCAATTAATTCTGACTGTAGATCAATCACTGAATGTTGACTGTAGATCTATCAGTAAATAAAGACAGTAGATCTATCACTGATTAAGACTGTAGATCTATCACTAAATCCTGACTGTAGATCTATCGATGAATCCTGGATGTAGATCGAGGAGTGAATGAAGACTGTAGATCTATCAATGAGTCAAGACTGTAGATCTATCTGTGAATCTTGAATGTAGACCTATCAATGAATCCTGGCTGTAGATCTTTCAATGAATCCTGACTGTAGATCGTACCATGAATCCTGACTGCAGATCGATCAGTGAATAAAGAGTGTACACCTATCACTGATCAAGACTGTCGATCTATCAATGAATCCTGATTGTCGATCTATCAATGAAGCCTGACTGTAGATCTATCACTGATAAAGACTGGATCTATCAAAGAATCCGGCCTAAAAATCTATCAATGAATCCTGACTGCACATCTGTCAATGACACTTTACTTTAGATCTGTCAATGAATCAAGCCTGTAGATCAATCACTGATCAAGACTGTTGATCTATCACTGAATCCTGACTGTACATCTATCAATGAATCCTGACAGTAGATCTATCACTGAATCCTGACTGTAAATCTATCAGTGAATCAAGACTGTAGATCTATCACTGATCAAGACTGTGGCTCTATCAATGATCATGACTGTGGATCATCAAGTAATCCTGACTGCAAATCTATCAATGAATCCTGACTGTAGATCTATAAATGAATCCTGACAGTACATCTGTCAATGAAACTTTACTGTAGATCTAACAATGAATCAATGATGTAGATCCAGCAGTGAATGAAGACCGTAGATCTATCAATGAGTCATGAGTGTAGATCTATCAGTGAATCCTGACTGTCGATCAATCAATGAATCCTGATTGTAGATCTATCAGTGAATCAAGACTGTAGATCTACCACTGATCAAGACTGTAGATCTATCAATGAATCCGGACTGTAGATCTTTCAATTAATTCTGACTGTAGATCAATCACTGAATGTTGACTGCAGATCTATCAGTGAATCAAGACTGCAGATCTATCCATGAATTCTGACAGTAAAACTATCACTGAATCCTGACTGTAGATCTATCACTAAATCCTGACTGTAGATCTATCAGTGAATCAAGACTATAGATCAATCACTGATCAAGACTGTAGATCTATCAATGAATCCTGACTGTAGATCTATCAATGAATCCTGACTGTAGATCTATCACTGAATCGTGACTGTAGATCAATCAATGAATCCTGATTGTAGATCTATTACTGAAAAAGACTGGATCTGTCAATGAAACCTGAGTAAAATTCTATCATTGATTCCTGATTGTAGATCTACCATGTATCCTGACTGTACATCTATCAATGAATCCTGACTCTAGATCTGTCAATGAATCAAGCCTGTAGATCAATCACTGACCAAGACTGTTGGTCTATCACTGAATCCTGACTGTACATCTATCAATGAATCCTGACAGTAGATCTATCACTGAATCCTGACTGTAAATCTATCAGTGAATCAAGACTGTAGATCTATCACTGATCAAGACTGTGGATCTATCAATGATCATGACTGTGGATCATCAAGTAATCCTGACTGCAAATCTATCAATGAATCCTGACTGTAGATCTATAAATAAATCCTGACTGTACATCTGTCAATGAAACTTTACTGTAGATCTAACAATGAATAAATGATGTAGATCCAGCAGTGAATGAAGACCGTAGATCTATCAATGAGTCAAGAGTGTAGATCTATCAGTGAATCCTGACTGTAGATCTGTCAATCAATCCTGACTGTAGATCTATCAGTGAATCAAGTCTGTACATATATCACTGATCAAGACTGTAGTCCTATCAATGAATCCCGACTGTAGATCATTCAATTAATTCTGACTGTAGATCTATCAGTGAATCAAGACTGTAGATCTATCAGTGAATCAGGAGTGTAGATCTATAAATGATCAAGAGTGCAGATCTATCAATGAATCCTGACTGTAGAACTATCACTGAATCCTGACTGTAGATCAATCACTGAATCCTGACTGTAGATCTATCAGTGAATCAGGACTGTAGATCAATCACTGATCAAGACTGAAGATCTATCAATGAATCCTGACTGTAGATCTATCAATGAATCCTGACTGTAGATCTTTCACTGAATCCTGACTGTAGATCTATCAATGAATCCTGATTGTAGAGCTATTACTGAAAAAGACTGGATCTATCAATGAATCCTGACTAAAATTCTATCACTGATTCCTGACTGTAGATCTATCAGTGAATCAGGACAGTAGATATATCACTGATCAAGTCTGTAGATCTATCAATGAATCCCGACTGTAGATCATTCAATTAATTCTGACTGTAGATCTATCACTGGATCAAGACTGCAGATCTATCAATGAATCCTGACTGTAGAACTATCACTGAATCCTGATTGGAGATCAATCACTGAATCCTGACTGCAGATCTATCAGTGAATCAAGACTGTAGATCAATCACTGATCAAGGCTGTAGATCTATCAATGAATCGTGACTGTAGATCTATCAATGAATCCTGACTGTAGATCTATCACTGAATCCTGACTGTAGATCAATCAATGAATCCTGATTGTAGATCTATTACTGAAAAAGACCGGATCTATCAATGAAATCTGACAAAAATTCTATCAATATATCCTGACTGTAGTTCTATCACTGAATCCTGACTTTAGATCTGTCAGTGAATCAAGACTGTAGATCAATCACTAATCAAGACTGTTGATCTATCACTGAATCCTGACTGTACATCTATCAATGAATCCTGACAGTAGATCTATCAATGAATCCTGACTATAGATCTATCAGTGAATCAAGACTGTAGATCTATCAGTGAATCAAGACTGTAGATCTATCAGTGAATCAAGAATGTAGCGCTATAACTGATCAAGACTGTGGATCTATCAATGAATCCTGACTGTAGATCTATCAATGAATCCTGACTGTCGATCTGTCACTGAATCCTGACTGTAGATCTATCAATGAATCCTGACTGTAGATCTATCAAAGAATCCTGATGGTAGATCTTTCAATGAATCTTGACCAGTTCTATCAATGAATATTGACTGTACGACTGTCAATTAAACCTGACAGTAGATCTAGCAATGTATCAAGTTGTAGATCGAGCAGTGACTGAAGACTGTAGATCTATCAATGACTCAAGACGGTAGATCTGTCAATGAATCCTGACTGTAGATCGTTCCATGAATCCTGACTGTAGATCTATCAGTGAATCAAGACTGTAGATCTATCAATGAATTCTGACTGTAGATCTATCAGTGAATCAAGACTGTAGATCTAACACTGAATCCTGACTGTAGATCTAACACTGAATCCTGACTGTAGATCTATCAATGAATCCTGACTGTAGATCTGTCAGTGAATCAAGACTATAGATCTAACACTGAATCCTGACTGTAGATCTATCACTGATAAAGACTGGATGTATCAATGAATCCTGACTAAAGATCTATCAATGTATCAAGACTGTAGATCTGTCAATGAATCCTGACTGTAGATCTATCAATGAATCCTGACTGTTGATCTGTCAATGAATCCTGACTGTAGATCTATCAATGAATCCTGACTGTAGATCGTTCCATGAATCCTGACTGTAGATCTATTAGTGAATCAACACTGTAGATCTATCAATGAATTCTGACTGTCGATCTATCAGCGAATCAAGACTGTAGATCTATCAATGAATCCTGACAGTAGATGTGTCAGTGAATCAAGACTGTAGATCTAACACTGAATCCTGACTGTAGATCTATCAATGAATCCTGTCTGTAGATCGTTCCATGAATCCTGACTGTGTATCTATCAATGAATCCTGACTGTAGATCCATCAATGAATCCTGACTGTAGATCTATCACTGATAAAAACTGGATGTATGAATGAATCCTGACTAAAAATCTATCAATGAATCAAGACTGTAGATCTATCAATGTATCCTGACTGTAGATCTCTCAATTAAACCTGACTGTACATCTGTCAATGAAACCTGACTGTAGATCTAACATGAATCCAGGCTGTAGATCGAGCAGTGAATGGAGACTGTAGATCTATCAATGCGTCAAGACTGTAGATCTATCAATGAATCAAGATGTTAGATCTATCACTGATCAAGACTGTAGATCTATCACTGAATCCTGACTGTAGATCTATCAGTGAATCCTGACTGTAGATCTATCAGTGAATCAAGATGTTAGATCTATCACTGATCAAGACTGTGGATCTAGGAGTGAATGAAGGCTGTAGATCTATCAGTGAATCAAGACTGTAGATCTATCCCTGATTAAGACTGTAGATCTATCAATGAATCCTGACAGTAGATCTATCAGTGAATCAAGACTGCAGATCTATCCCTGATCAAGACTGTAGATCTATCACTGAATCCTGATTGTTGATCTATCAATGAATCCTGACTGTAGATCTATCAATGAAGTAAGGCTGTAGATCTAGGAGTGAATGAAGACTGTATATCTATCAGTGAATCAATACTGTAGATCTATCAGTGAATCAAGACTGTAGATCTATCCCTGATCAAGACTGTAGATCTATCAATGAATCCTGACAGTAGATCTATCAGTGAATCAAGACTGTAGATCTATCACTGATCAAGACTGTAGATCTATCAATGAATCCTGGCTGTAGAACTATCAATGAATGAAGACTGTAAATCTATCCGTGAATCCTGACTGTAGATTTATCAATGAAAACTGACTGTAGATCTATCAGTAAATCAAGACTGTAGATCTATCAGTGGATCAAGACTGTAAATCTATCAATGAATCCCAACTGTAGATCTAACAATGAATCAATGCTGTAGATTGAGCAGTGAATGAAGACTGTAGCTCTATCAATGAGTCAAGACTGTAGATCTATCAGTGAATCAAGATGTTAGATCTATCACTGATCAAGATTGTTGATCTATCAATGAATCCTGACTGTAGATCTATCAATGAATTAAGGCTGTAGATCTAGGAGTGAATGAAGACTGTAGATCTATCAGTGAATCAATACTGTAGATCTATCAAGGAATCCTGACTGTAGATCTATCAATGAATCCTGACAGTAGATCGTTCAATGAATCCTGACAGTAGATCTATCACTGAATCCTGACAGTAGATCTATCACTGAATCCTGACTGTAGATCTATCAATTAATTCTGACTGTTGATCTATCAGTGAATCCTGACTGTAGATCTATCAGTGAATCCTGACTGTCGATCTATCAGTGAATCCTGACTGTCGATCTATCAGTGAATCCTGACTGTCGATCTATCAATGAATCCTGACTGTAGATCTATCAATTAATTCTGACTGTTGATCTATCAGTGAATCCTGACTGTAGATCTATCAGTGAATCCTGACGGTAGATCTATCAATTAATTCTGACTGTTGATCTATCAGTGAATCCTGACTGTAGATCTATCAGTGAATCCTGACTGTAGATCTATCAGTGAATCCTGACTGTCGATCTATCAGTGAATCCTGACTGTCGATCTATCAGTGAATCCTGACTGTCGATCTATCAATGAATCCTGACTGTAGATCTAGCAATGAATCCTGACTGTTGATCTAGCAATGAATCCTGACTGTAGATCTAGCAATTAATTCTGACTGTTGATCTATCAGTGAATCCTGACTGTAGATCTATCAGTGAATCCTGACTGTAGATCTAGCAATGAATCCTGACTGTCGATCTATCAATTAATTCTGACTGTTGATCTATCAGTGAATCCTGTCTTTAGATCTATTAGTGACTCATGACTAGGAAATTTAGCAATGAATCCTGACTGTTTTTCTAAGCTAACCCAATCCTGATATCAAGCACCAAGCCTCATCAAAAGCAAAATACTGCGGATGCTGGAAATATGGAATAAATACAGAAAATGCTGGAAATACTCAGCAGGTCACCTGTCTCATCTTACATATGTTGGCTATAAATGCAACATCATTAAAACAAGATCTGCAAAATACTGAATCTGAGAATTTTTTCACATCTAAGGTTTATTCTGAAGTATATGTTTATATAGTTTGCGGCTAATTGATTATTTGATGAAATGCAAATGTATAACTGTGTTTTAATTAGTGAAAATATATGTATTCGTTTTTTAAAAATGTAAACGTATTCATTCTCATTGAATTTGATCAAAAAATTGCATCCATTAACCTCCTCTCTTGATTGTCATTATATTACCAGGGGTAAAAATTCACTTGGTTGCGCCACCCGTTAGCGCCTTAAGAGGGCGCTAATGGGGCGCAAAGCCGCTAATGCCCGGGCGCAGCGATGTTTGCGCCGCTCGAGAACTTAACTTGAGATTGTGCGGCGGCGCTAAAACTTACCGCTGCGACCACCTGCGCGCGCAGATTGTGACGTCATTCCATGGTGCAACGCCCTTGGGGCGCCCCGTAGCGGAAATTGAGTGGCGCCCCCTGCCTTACCGCCTGGCGCTTCCAACGACCAGAAGACTGGAACGCTATCAATCGCTGTGGGGCTGGGGGGGGGCACTATTTAAAGGGGGCCTCTTCCTGTCTTTTATTGTTGGTGGCATTTTTGAACTACGCATTCTGAGAGAGAGAGGGAGAGACTTCTGGAGAGATTCAACGTTGTGTGAAGGAGTTTTGGGTACTGAGCAGCACTTTGCAGGTTCATTTTGATTTGCCATTCCTTGTATCGATTTAGCAGAGACCGTGGGAGCTGCACTCTGAGCTCTTTGCCTGGTGCTCTCCATTGTTCTTTCCAGCACATTTGATGTGCAAGTCTCTCCAGGCCGAGATTCAAGGCAGCAATGAACAGGATGTGGATGGAAAGCAAGATTAACCATCCCCTTTAAGAACTGGCCCGTGCCATTGTGTGTGTGTTCCATTGCTGACTGACATTACATGAGCTTCGCCAGCGCTCCGAGTTAGCGCCTCACTGCTCGGCCTTTGCGCCTTAAGAGAGGTGTGCAGCGCCTGCTTTAGCGCTCCACTCACCTCCCGGGGCGGTAAAAGTGAAGTTTCCCGTCAGTGCCGATAATTAGCGCCAGGTGCTAATATTTGCGTCCGGACGATATTTGCGCCCCAAATGGGGCGCGACCTAATTTCTACCCCCCAGAGTCCAATCATCTGTCCTGGGAATATCAAGGAAGCAGAATTAAACAGGCATTTCAGCCAATGGTAGTTTCCCTCTTTTTTCCAGACCACAATATTAAAAAAATAATAATTAACTTTGAACGGCAAATCTGAAGCCTAGTCTAGTAATATAAAGCTGTGTAATAAGTTAAGTGTTTTAATTAAATACGGCACCTGTGACGTGTCACCAGTGATGACGAATAGCATGATCATGAACTAGTTAATTCAAATTCACCGTGCCCTGGGAGTGTTTGTTAGGATCCCAATTTAAAGATTGCAATGAGGCTCCCGCCTGTTTTGGGTGTGACCACTGGCTGCTTCAGGGTGCAAGTGAGCAGTAAGTTTTCACACCCCATTCATGCGGAACAGGTCGTAGTGAATTTAAAAGCGCCGCCAGGTTTCTGAAATGCAAAATGTTTCATTCCCCAGCATGAACATCCTCCACTTTGATAGCACAAAATACACAGAAAAGCGTTGTAAAATAAAGTACGCAGCATTCTGTTTATTCTGGTCTTGAGGATGCCCCACTGCACACCTTCTCCATTCCAAACAACAGCTTATAGGCCCAGGCCTAGGTTCAGCAGACAAAATCAAATTAGATATTTAAAAAGCAGGAGTGAAATACTAAATAAAAATTAAAACAATATGAAGGGAGTGTGCCAGAAGGACAGGCGACACAGTGGTCCGGGGGGTGCTCAGACCCAGACCACTTGTGTTATTAACTTTTATAGTAAAATAGAAAGTTGGAGTTAAGGCAAATAAATAGCTTTGTCACTGAACTGTGGGAGAGAGCCGTGATTAAAAAACTCTTGAGATTTTGGCAGTTTATACCCGATTGTGAAACTTATCACCAACAGTCCCACAAATGTTTTGAACTCCTCAAGGAAGCTGGGTTTAGAGAACACCATTCTTTATCTGATACCACAGCTGAATACACAAGGTCCGATTTTAACCTGGCAAATTGCAGAAGCGGGGAGTTAAAATCCTGTGGTGAATTACTGCCCCATTCCTGTTCTAAATTTACTGGGGGCTTCTGTAAGGATGGCGCAGACACCTGCCCGAAGCAGGCGGAAGCCTCATTATGGAGTGCAAGTTGGGGTTCTGTGATATACATTGACACTAATGCAACTTAACGGGACAGCTGGGTGGAGCAGGCTCCATGAAGAGGAAGAGGCCCCAAAAAGGAAAGTGAAAAATTATTTTTGTGGGGCCAGAAGAGCAGGAGAGCCCCACTGGGCTTCACAAGATTAACGTGTCCTGCTGATTAATGTGTCCTGGGCCTGGCTCCCTCTGCCTCACATCTACCTTCCTGTTGGCCCGGAGCCGGCAAACCGCAGCGGGGCTCCCGTTTGGGGCGTGATGCTCAGAGTGTGGAGCTCGGGGGTGTCACTCGGGGGTGTCACTCGGGGCGTGGAGCTCGTGTCCCTCGGGGCGTGGAGCTCGTGTCCCTCGGGGCGTGGAGCTCGTGTCACTCGGGGCGTGGAGCTCGGGGCGTGGAGCTCGTGTCTCTTGGGGCGTGGAGCTCGTGTCCCTCGGGGCGTGGAGCTCGTGTCCCTCGGGGTGTGGCGCTCGGGGGTGTCACTCGGGGCGTGGAGCTCGTGTCGCTTGGGGCGTGGAGCTCGTGTCCCTCGGGGCGTGGAGCTCGTGTCACTCGGGGTGTGGAGCTCGGGGCGTGGAGCTCGTGTCGCTCGGGGCGTGGAGCTCGTGTCGCTCGGGGCGTGGAGCTCGTGTCCCTCGGGGCGTGGAGCTCGTGTCACTCGGGGTGTGGAGCTCGGGGCGTGGAGCTCGTGTCGCTCGGGGCGTGGAGCTCGTGTCGCTCGGGGCGTGGAGCTCGTGTCGCTCGGGGTGTGGCGCTCGGGGTGTGGAGCTCGGGGTGTGGAGCCCATGTCGCTCGGGGTGTGGCGCTCGGGGTGTGGAGCTCGGGGTGTGGAGCTCATGTCGCTCGGGGTGTGGAGCCCATGTCGCTCGGGGTGTGGTGCTCGGGGTGTGGCGCTCGGGGTGTGGAGCCCATGTCGCTCGGGGTGTGGAGCCCATGTCGCTCGGGGTGTGGTGCTCGGGGTGTGGTGCTCAAGGTGTGGAGCTCGGGGTGTGGTGCTCGGGGCGTGGAGCTCGGGGTGTGGAGCTCGGGGTGTGGTGCTCAAGGTGTGGAGCTCGGGGTGTGGTGCTCGGGGCGTGGAGCTCGGGGTGTGGTGCTCGGGGTGTGGAGCTCGGGGTGTGGTGCTCGGGGTGTGGAGCTCGGGGTGTGGTGCTCGGGGTGTGGAGCTCGGGGTGTGGAGCTCGGGGCGTGGAGCTCGGGGTGTGGCGCTCGGGGTGTGGAGCCCATGTCGCTCGGGGTGTGGCGCCCGGGGTGTGGAGCCCATGTCGCTCGGGGTGTGGAGCCCATGTCGCTCGGGGTGTGGTGCTCAAGGTGTGGAGCTCGGGGTGTGGTGCTCGGGGCGTGGAGCTCGGGATGTGGTGCTCGGGGTGTGGAGCTCGGGTGTGGTGCTCGGTGCTCGGGGTGTGGAGCTCGGGGTGTGGTGCTCGGGGTGTGGAGCTCGGGGTGTGGTGCTCGGGGCGTGGAGCTCGGGGTGTGGAGCCCATGTCGCTTGGGGTGTGGAGCTCGGGGTGTGGAGCCCATGTCGCTCGGGGTGTGGAGCTCGGGGTGTGGAGCCCATGTCGCTCGGGGTTTGGTGCTCGGGGTGTGGCGCTCGGGGTGTGGAGCCCATGTCGCTCGGGGTGTGGAGCTCGTGTCGCTCGAGGCGTGGAGCTTGGGGCGTGGAGCTCGGGACTTGGAGCTCGGAGTGTGGAGCTCGTGTCACTCGGGTCGTGGAGCTCGGGACTTGGAGCTCGGAGTGTGGAGCTCGTGTCGCTCGGGGCGTGGAGCTCGGGACTTGGAGCTCGGAGTGTGGAGCTCGTGTCGCTCGGGGCGTGGAGCTCGGGGCGTGGAGCTCGGGACTTGGAGCTCGGAGTGTGGAGCTGGGGCTTGTCGATCGGGGCGTGAAGCTGGGTCTTGGAGCGTGGAGATCAGGACGAGTCCATTGGGGCATGGAGCTCGAGGCAAGGAGCTCGGGACGTGTCGCTCGGGACGTGTTGCTCAGGATGTGGAGCTCGGAGCGTGGAGCGAGGGGACTATGTTTATTGACTTGTGCAGTCTCGGCCTAGGTCCTCAAGGCCTTTGGCCCACAGCAGATAACTGCCCCTAATCTAGCACAAAATTGGCAGTTTCACTCAGAAAGGCCATGCGAAATTGTTGATGAAATTTAACTGTAAACAAACAATAAAATAGATTCCCAGATACTATTGTCTTGAAGCAGGAACACCTTTAGTAAAATCAGGAGGTACCGTGCGAGTCCGTGCTTCTCAGTGACCCAGACATCATCTCCTCACCAGTGATAATATTGGTAACGACTAGCTTGACTCAAGAGAATAAATTAAAACAAACTCCCAATATCAGCGGTAGAGTCTGTTTTTACACACCGTGTACCAACTTGGGTCAGTGCTGTGAATGTGTAGACACTGTTAACATTCAGCATGCAGAGCTCACTAGCTGCATTATCAGGAGAGAGAATTCAGTGAAAGGTCTTATGGACACCATTCTCTCTCTGTTTAAGCAGAAAAGAGCAGCAATGTGTCACTTGCTGTGGATGTACCCAGACACAATAACAGGCAGGAACTGACTTAAACAATTGAAGGACAATCCGCAGAAAAGGTTTGTAGATTTTTGGTATGACAAAAGCAGTGGCTGCACTTCAACACCCATTGTGAAAACTATTTACAAAATATGTGCTATGGGATCATAAAAAAACACGGCAAAACTTTCCGAATACACAAACTGCAGACATGGACTTTCATCTCTTGATAGCAGACCAGGCTAATGGGGAAAGTCTTCTCTTTACCCAGTATAGATAAAATTCACTGGGTTAAACACTATCCATTCACTTTGGGACTTGGGTTGAAATCTGGACCAGATTGATTGGATATATGGTAAAGCTTCCCCTACTCTGCCTCAACAATGAGCTTTAACCTCAACCTCACAAGGCCATCTCGCACTACTGAAGTGTGACATCCTCGTTTCACTTCGGAAAAATCATTGGCCCAGAAATTGATCTCGCTCTGTTCCCGCGGGGGTAAGGAGCAGGCGCGATCTCTCACTCCGCGTTGGCTTTTTCAGATCCAGCTCGCACGAACTTGATGTTCCAGACATCAGCTGGGCAGTGCTTGCGTATCCCACCGGCGTAGTGAATTCGTGCGAGCTGTGGGATCACGTGACTCAGTTAGAGCCAATGGCAGCACACCATCTTCCATTCATAAGTTTCACATACGTGTTGTGAAAGCTATGAATCTTACACACCCCCAAAATAACAGCTAAACCTCAATTACATTTAAAAAAAACCATCACATTAATAAAATAAGTATAGTTAAATAAATTAACCATTTTAAATAAAAAATAAAATTTTTGAAAAAATTTAAAATCTTTTAAAAAGTTATAAAATAAACTTACCTGTCTTTAAAGTCTCTAAAAAAGATATACCTGTTAAAAAAAATTCAAAAAAATACTTAATTCACTACTTACCTTGTTAAAAGTGGGTCTTACTCCTCCTTTTTTCATTTCTAAAATCTTCCGTCCTTACCTGTGCGTCCAAAGCACTAAGTGCACAGCGTGCACGCAGCCTGTAGCGCGCACGCGGTGCACCGAGGAACCGCCCCCTTTTCCAAAAACCAAGTGCCGGTTTTCAGCGCATGCGCAGTGCATGCAGAAAACCGGCAATTGGAGAGAGAATACGCGAGAGTACACAGTGCGTACTCTCGCGTAGCGGCACTAATTTTTGGCCCATTATCTGCTACAAATAAGAAGGGAAGTCACGGGGTACGTTTTCACTCAAAGGGTACTCGAGTTGTGGAATAAATGACCAGGGATGGACTTTGAAGTGGAGAGTATAAAGGGGAGTGAGACAATTAGAGACATTTCTGGGGAGAGAAGAAATTGAAGGATAGTTTAAGAAGGTAGGTAGACAGGATTGATCTACGATAAAAAGACAGACTTGTTGGGCTGGATGGACCTTTCCTATTCTCAAGAAT
The DNA here is from genome assembly GCA_030390025.1 of Squalus acanthias. Lineage (NCBI taxonomy): Eukaryota > Metazoa > Chordata > Chondrichthyes > Squaliformes > Squalidae > Squalus > Squalus acanthias. The sequence continues at coordinate 18,997,727 of CM059442.1, read as the reverse complement.
TCTCCAGCTGATGTGCTGTAACTGGGGGTCCTCAGCAGGAAGAGATCCAGCAGGAAGAGATCATTTATTGAGCTGTTTGGTTTCAGACAGCAGTCTTGATCCTTTGTTCTGCAAAGACACTTCTGTATCAGGAGCTACTTTAAATAAACAGACCGTTTAAAGATGTGAAATGAGTTTGCAAAGCCTCAGTCTAGTTCCCAATCGCGATATCGGGTTCATGTCACGATACAGAACGTGACTTGACATCATGGCCGGTCTTTCCAGCCTTTTTTTAAAAAAAAACTAACACAAGAACCAAAGTCAACTGCAGAGGATATGCAGCCAGCAGGTGTTTTGACACGTTGGACCCCCTGGGACACATCTCATTGTCTTGGCTGTGCTCTTAGTGTGTCTTTGATGTAGGGAAAGATTTGAATACATTTTTTCTGTGTTTATATTGTGAATTCTGGGAGATTCTCTCACAGCTACTCTACCTGAGGAAGGAGCGACAGCTCCGAAAGCTTGTAATTTTAAATAAATCTGTTGGACTATAACCTGGTGTTGTGCGACTTCTCATTTTAGTTCCCAATAGACAAAGATTGCCATCAGTACAATTCAGCACAAGTGGGAAGTAACAGAACAGTAATCCCCACAATATACCAGACGGGTTGTCCAGCTCTGAGGGGAGGCACTGATTGGTGGTCAGGTTCACTCTATGCTGCACCTGCCATCACCCATGGTTTGGCAATATAACCAGGTAACAGGACACCTGTTCACAGCTAGTGGAGGTACATACCGCATGGGGACCACAATCAGGAAAAAATATCTTCAACATGAGTCTCACTCTTTAAAAAAGACACATTTTCAGAATTCCAGAACTCATACATAGAATTTACAGCACATTCGGCCCAGCAGGTCTATATCAGTGTTTATGCTCCACATGAGCCTCCTCCTACCCTACTTCATCTCACTCTATCAGCATAACCTTCTATTCCTTTCTCCCTCATGTATTTATCTAGCTTCCCCTCAAATGTAGCATTCATAGTTAACAGCACCTTGCCTGGACAAGATGACAAACTCTGTTCCCATCCAAAATCTGACATTTAACATTTTTAAATCTTTCAGGATGTCCGACTCGCACACTGGTATCCAAAGCTACAGCAAGGATGACATAGTTCAGACACAGCCTTCTCTGACAATCACAGACAATTGAAAATATATAACACTTCAGCAGTACTGCAAAACTCCGGACTGACATCCCACCACTCACCTGTAGCCTTCCGTTCACTGCACAAATCACCCACGGACCTCTCTCTCTCCACTCTCCTTTGCTCCAGTGTTCCTAGATTTTTTTTTAAATTTCCGCTTTGATATGTAGACAGCTCATTCCAACCAACAGCTAATCATCTTCACAGCACAGCAATAACAAGAGCAGTCAATAAGGAGGAAGCAGTCACTGCCCAGTTCTGCTCTTTACCCATTGCCGAGAGCCACACTTCCATTTTACATCAGGAGCTTTCGGTATATCTTTTATTTTTTTCCAAAGCTTGCTCCCATGGTGATGAGATTAGTCAAAAAAAAAGTTGTCACGTGACCTAAATTCCTCCACTGAAGGATTTTTCTCTCAGCCTTTTTACATAATGACTCAGTATTGTTCTTTCTCTCTCACACACACACAACACGAGCATCCCACAGGGTAAAAGCAATAGCTGTACAGAAGTATCTGAGTATTTGTTTCCTGAAGGCTCAAGAGTGCAAACAGAAACAAGTATAGGAATTATTCTTCAAAATGGCAAGCCAGAAAATATAATCACTGGTGATTGATTTGGAGTTGGAGAACAATCAAATCTATAACTGAATGTCAATTCACCCCCAGAACACTCAGGGACTTCATTATTCAAAGAGTCTGACTGTTTAAATCCAATTCCCATCCCCATCTCTCCTGAAAGTCCTGATGGTCACTGGGGGAGAGTTCGAGAGGCTCCAGCTGCCCTCAGTACCGTACCCAAATGGCCATGCTTCATACAAGACAGTACCTGTAATTAGGCTATTTGATAGTGAAGAGCATCGCAGCTGAATTCCATCCTGTTCATTTGCACAATCCACACATGCAATTTCCTGCAGGGGTAACTGGATAGCATTCAAGAGCAAGAAGCCTGGCTGATTTTCTCCCCAAACTGTAGCACCCAGTTCCAGGTCCAGGCTGAAATCAGCACAAACCACGGAACTTTCTAGTTAGGAACATGGGAGCATTAGGAACAGGAGGAGGCCATTCAGCCCCTTGAGCCTGCTCCACCATTCAATTAGATCATGGCTGATCTGCACCTCAAGTTCATTTACTCACCTTTCCTCCATATCCCTCGATACCCTCATCCAACAAAATCTATCGATCTCAGGCTTGAAAGATTCAATTGTTTCAGCATATACAACCTTTTGGGGGAGAGAGTTCCAGATTTCCTCTACCTTTTGTGTGAAAAAGTGCTTCCTGATTTCACTCCTGAACGGCCTGGCTTTAATTCCTGCCAGCAAATGAAGGTCTGCCAAGCTTGCAAGTGCAAGAGGGAGGAAGCCAGAAGCAGGTCCTTCAAGGACAGAAAGTTAACATGCAGGTACAGCAAGCAATTAGGAAAGCAAATGGTATGTTAGCCTTTATTACAAAGGGATTAGAGTATAAGAGTAAAGAAGTCTTACTGCAATTACATAGGGCCTTGGTAAGACTACACCTAGAGTACTGTGTACAGTTTTGGTTTCCTTACCAAAGGAAGGATATACTTGCCTTAGAGGGAGTGCAACGAAGGTTCACCAGACTGATTCCTGGGATGAGGTGATTGTCCTATGAGGAAAGATTGAGTAGACTAGGACTATATTCCCTAGAGTTTAGAAGAATGAGAGGTGGTCTCGTTGAAACGTATAAAATTCTTAAGGGGCTTGACATGGTAGATGCTGGGAGGATGTTTCCCCTGGCTGGGGAGTCTAGAACCAGGGATCACAGTCTCAGAAAAGGGGTCGGCCATTTAGGCCTGAGATGTGGAGAAATTTCTTCACTCAAAGGGTCGTGAATCTTTGGAATTCTCTTCCCCAGAGGGCTGTGGACACTTAGTTGTTGAGTATATCCAAGACAGAGATCGATAGATTTTTGGATACTAAGGGAATCAAGGGATATGGGGATCGTGCAGGAAGGTGGAGTTGAGGTAGAAGATCAGCCATGATCTTGTTGAATGGCGGAGCAGGCTCGAAGGGCCAAATGTCCTACTCCTGCTCCTATTTCTTATGTTCTTATCAGCATCACTGAGAAAACTGTCACTTCAGTCCTTTAAGGCTCCAACAGAAATGTCCCAGCTACCTAGCTCAGAGCCTCCTGATGCTCAGGGAGTACCACACAGGAGTAAGAGGATAAGCCCTGGTGTAAGAAGGGTTACAGGCACAAGGTACAGAAATGTGGTAAGAACAGAATTACGACTGTTTGATATGAAAATCAGTAAATTTGGAAATGCTTTGAATATTGGCGTGATTGTATTTTTTTTTCTGTTGAAGTTTACAGTTCCCTTTCTCTCTTAAACTGATGATCTTGGTCGGAAGGGTACTTTCCCTGAGAGCTGCTATTATTTAATGGAAGTGTGAATTATTGTAAGCAGCAGGATTTGTAAGGGATCATCCAATGAATGGTGGCTTCTTCAGATGGTCTGCCAAATATCTAATGGAAGCAGCCTCTGATAATTTGCTGCCTCGTCCCCATTGTTGGGGTTGCTGTGTGCCACCTGCTCTCTCAGAGGCAGCTTGTCCATAGTCCACAGATCATCGGCTTGTCCTGCAGATTAAATCATGCAGCAGACCACTATAATTTGGGACACCCTTGCTGGGCTGTGGAGCTCCCCCAGACATTTCCAGGCACCAAGGGGGAAAAATTCAGTATCGCCCCATTTAGGGTGCGATTATCGGCCGTGCGCAAAGTTTAGCGCCTGGCGTTAATTATCGCCTCCGACTGCAAACTTGGCTTTTATCGCCCCTGGAGTTGATTGGAGCGCTAAATCAGGCGCTACACATCTGTCTTAAGGCGCAAAGGCCGAGGAGCGAGGCGCTAACTCAGAGCGTGGGCGCAGCGCAGGTGCTGTCAGTTAGCGATGGAACACAGACACACTGGCGCCGGCCAGTTCTTAAAGGGGAGGGTCGATCTTGCTCTCCAGCCACACCCTGCTCATTGGAGCCTTGAATCTCGGCCTGGAGAGACCTGTGGCTAAATCTTGCAGCCAAGGACTATGGAGAGGGCCAGGGAGCGAGCACAGCGCTTCAGCGAGCGGGCCTTGGAGGCTCTGGTTGGCGCGGTGGAGCGCACAAGATCAATACTGTACCCAGAGAGTGGCAGGAGGCCTTTGCCGCACGAGTACAAAAGAGTGTGGAGGGAGGTGGCTCAGAGCGTCTCCTCCAGGAGCATGGTGCCCAGGACCCATATACAATGTAGAAAAAAGTTCAACGACCTCACTCGGGTCATCAGGGTAAGTGGCTTTTTTTCAATACCTCGCCATCCCTCCATCTCAACCTCACTCTATGGCCAGAGGGTCTTAAAACCCCAATGCCCAACACTCATCCAACACCTATGGCCCTCTCATCAAACACACATGCACATTCCACACTTTGCATACAGTAATGGCTATTCACCTATGGGAGGCACATCAGGCAAGACCATGGCTGCATACAGTAATGGCTATTCACCTATGGGAGGCACATCAGGCAAGACCATGGCTGCATACAGTAATGGCTATTCACCTATGGGAGGCACATCAGGCAAGACCATGGCTGCATACAGTAATGGCTATTCACCTATGGGAGGCACATCAGGCAAGACCATGGCTGCATACAGTAATGGCTATTCACCTATGGGAGGCACATCAGGCAAGACCATGGCTGCATACAGTAAGGGCTATTCACCTATGGCAGGCACATCAGGCAAGACCATGGCTGTATATTTACTCAGACGCCGTCCTTTTTCTTGCAGGCCAAGCTATCTCATAATAGGAGACAGCAGCAACGGACGGGTGGAGGGCGGCCTCAGCTGCAACCCCTCAGCGATCTTGAGGAGCGCGTCCAGAGGATTGTGGCAAGCCGGGTGATCGGTCCCGTCGCCACTGGAGAGGCCGACCCCGTTCTGGACAGCAATGGTAATGTCATCACTTTTTTGTCCTCTCTCCTTCCACTTGTTCCTCACAACACCAGCCTTTGACACTTTCAATCCAACTTACTAAATCGCTGCACTCATTCCTCCCTTACTGCCACCCTGTCCTCACACTAAAGCCACTCTTGTACCTCCCTGCTTTCAGATGGTGATTCACCAGCTGAGGAGACGGGCCCTCAAGCTGCCAGTAGGAGTGAAGCTGCAGGCGAGGAGGAAGATGAAGCCGGAGCATCAGCGCCATCCTCTCCCGAGGAAGCCCATGCCCACACTGGGAACACGCCTTCCCTGGAGGGGAGCAGGGGGGAAGGGTCTGATGAGGGTGAAGCTCCAGGACCCAGTGGCCTGCAGCAACGCGATGTGGATAGGGAAGCTCGGGGGGCCTTCTCCCCAGAGGGAGAGTATGCCAGCGAGTCCTACTGCACTGGACGCAGAGGAGGAGCGGCTCATCGCTGAAATGAATACCCAGGCGGTGGACATGCACACTGAGCTCATGGGTGCAGTGGGAAGGGTGCCCGAATGCATTGAATCACTGGCAAGGAGTGTGGAGCACTTCGCTGTAGCAGAGGCGGATGCCACGCAAATGTTTAGTGTTGCAATTCAGTCACTGGCTGCCATGACGCCATCTCTGACTGCTCTCATGCAGACTTAGATTGAGGCCACGTGAGCACTGACTGCTGCCATCCTCGCTGGTTCGGACACATTTCCCCAGGGCTCTCACCGCGCCGCAGCAGGCCAGCAATCTGTGCTCCAACAGATTGCTCCGGATGCTGAAGTGCTGCCCCATGGGAGTGCCAGTGTGTCGGTCGAGCAGGGAGTTGCTGTCCTCTCTCAAGAGGACAGCATTCCTGCTGCCACCACTGTCACTTCTCCACTGCACTTGCCACCGCCTGTAGGACAGACTGCTGCTGCCCATGCAGAGTTGGTGCAGTCTGCAGCCAGGCCCTCCAGGCCCAGAGCTGGTCGAGGCCGTCCTTCAAGGGCATCTGAAGTCTCAGGTTCTGACAATCAGCAGCCTTCCACCAGCCTTGCTGCAGCCACTGAGGTCCCATTACGGAGGAGCAGTAGGGTGGGAAGGGGGGAAGTGCGCAAGGGAAGGAGATCACCCTCAAAGGGCAAAAAGTAGGAGGTGTGACAAAATGTTGGTCATTTTTTTATTAAAGGCCAAGGTTCGTGGTCAAACTTTTGTTTAGTGTTTTGGACATTATCTCCAGGTTGTGAGAACCAGTTATGTTAATGGCTGTTTTTTTGTGTTTCTTTCTACTAGTATGTCATGAGGAAATGACACACACAGAGTTTGTAAAATAAATAAGTATTTGTATTCAAAATGTACATGTTTGGTCTTTGGAATCATTGTTGCCTTGGCCGGCTTAGGGGTTGCAGGTTGGTTTCATTCATGTTGTTCTCAATGGCAGAAGCCATTTCCTCAGCAGGGCCCTAGAAGCGGCTTGCTATCAGCCGTTGACGGATGGCCCTTCCAGTTTCTACATTGTGGGCCTCCCTCCCGCCTTGGTGCTGCTGATGATCATCCTCCTCCTCTTCCTCCTACTCTTCCTCCTCCTCCTCTGGTGGTGCTCCAAGGCCTGGTGGCATTGGCTGGGTCCTGAGGATTGCCACGTTATGCAGCATGCAGCACACAACCATGAAGAGGGAGACTCGCTCAGGCGAGTACTGCAGGGCTCCTCCTGAGTGGTCCAGACAGCGGAACCGTTGCTTGAGCACGCCGATTGTGTGCTGAACGATGTTCCTGGTAGCGAGATGGCTCTCGTTGTACCGCAGCTCAGCAGGGGTGTTGGGCGTACGGAGAGGTGTCATCAGCCAGGTGCACAGTGGATATTCCTTGTCCCTCAGAAGCCAACCAACTGGCTGATGCGGTGCCTGGAAAAGTTCTGCCACAGTAGTCTGGTGCAGGATGAATGCATCGTGGCTGCTGCCAGGATAGTGGGCATTGACAGCGAGTATCAGCTGTCTGTGGTCACAGACTAACTGCACGTTTAAGGAATGGAACCCCTTTCTGTTGCGGAAATCCTCTGCATTCTCATGCGGAGCACGCAAAGCCACATGCGTGCAGTCAATGGCGCCCTGCACCATGGGGAAGCCCGCTATCCTAGCAAAGCCCATTGCGCGTTCATGCTGCTTGGCCAGGGTCATGGGGAAAGAGATGTACTCTCGTCTCCTTTTATAGAGGGCATTTGTGACCTGACGGATGCAACAATGGACCGCGAACTGGGAGATATTGCCGATGTCCCCAGTAGCTGATTGAAATGAGCCGGTGGCATAAAAGTTCAGAGCCACTGTGATCTTCACTGCCACCGACAGAGACGTCCTGGTCCTCAGTTGAGGCTGCAGATCTGGCTGCAGCAGGTGGCAGAGCTCAGTGACCACCTCCTTGCTGAAGCGCAGCCTTCGCAAACACTGCTCCTCAGACATATTAATGTCGGAGAATTGTTGGCGAAATACCCTGGGAGGGTAAGGTCTCCTGTACAGAGGCCTGTTGGCCCTCCTCCGTCTGGCCATGATTGCCACTCTCTCTCTGCGTCTCTGTGGCCTCCGATTCTGGTGGCGTAGGACGACGCCCCCAATCAGTGCAGCCCCCAAAGTCTCTTGGCAATCAAAGTTATGAAGGTCAAAAACCAAAGTACCTGCAAAGTTATGCTCAGTAGCCAAAACTACTTCACACAGCGTTGACTCAATGCAGAAGTCTCTCTTTCTCTCTCTCAGAATCTCTCTCTCTCTCTCTCAGAACGAGTGGTGCAAAATGTCTACCACAGAAAAAGCCAGGATGAGGCCCCCTTTAAATAGCGCCCCCCCCAGCCCCACAGCGACTGGGAAGCGTTCCAGTCCAGTTGGTTGCGCCAGGCGGAAAGGAGGGGGGCGCCACTCAATTTCCGTTCCGGGGCGCCACAAGGGCGTTGCACGCTCGAATGACGTCAAGATCTGCGTGCGCAGGAGATCGGGGCGGTATTGTTTAGCGCCGCCACAAAATGTCCGGTCAATTTCACGAGAGGCGCAGATATCGCCGCGCTGGGGCGCTAGTTGCTTTGCGCCCCATTAGCGTCCTCTTAAGGCATTAATGGGAGGTGCAAACCAACTGAATTTTTCCCCCCAAATGTCTGTTCTGTGATGATGCAGTATATCACTTTATCTGCGGTCCACAGCTGACCTCGGATGCTGGACTGTGGTCATCGGTCTAGTTTACTGCGTTATTCCTGGTCTCCAATCAACCAATCGCCTGGCTGAGAAATGCAGGGCTAATGGATTGGCAGAAAACAAAAGGATCGTGGCTGCTTTCAAGATAGCAAGTGTCAACCTGTTGAATGACATGGCTGGCATTACACAGAAGCTGCACATTAAGAGCCTGAGCTGGGGGAGATTTAAGTAAAGTTGTTTTAAAAATCTATGGGCTAGAAACTGGCCTCCTTAGCACCGGCGGAGGCGATAACGGGGCATTAATGACTTACCGTCCGGGCGCGGCGAGATCAACGTCTCCCGCAAAGTTCAGTGAAAGGTTTGCGGCGGCAGTAAGACTTCGCCCGGAGATCATGACATCATTGCCGTGCGCTGGTCCCTGCCCCAGGGTCCCGACCCCGACCCCTGCTCCCTACCCCTGGTCCTACCCCTGTCCCCTGCCCATCATTTGCTTTGCTGGGGCAGAAGGGGAAAGTGTTACAGGAAGTAAGTGTGACACTTACAGGAAGTGCAAGCCGAATGCAATTTTTAAGGGATAAAAATGCAACACGTTCTGAGCACTGCACTGTAGAAAGATATATCTCTACATTTTAAAGCCATTTATTTACTCAAGTATTGTTGCAGCTGATCACATAAAACCCAGCGCTGCGCAGATAAATTGTCAGCCAGTCTGCCAGGCATGCATGACACTTCATTGGGCAGCTTACCTCTCGCATTAACTGCCACTGGGACTGAGTGGAGTCCCAGGTCCTATTATTTCTAAAGTTGCGTTTATTTATTTGAGAGGTTTGGACGATGCTGTCTGTAGAAATCAGCTCCTGTAGACTGTTTGCTTTATTTCACAGTGGAAACTGTCATCTGAAGGAAATTTAATTAGCTGGGGAATTCTTTTAACAAGAGTCTGTGAGTTAGCTCTGTTAAGGAACTCACTGATTCTCATTCAACCATTTGAAGAGCGTGGTAGAAACTCGGCATCAGGATGCAGAACAAGCTATTATTTTTGGTCAATTTTCGTGCTCATCAGGGTGAAGGTATCAGTGCAAGAGAAGTAGTTTCTCACACTTTTAGCATCGGAGTGTAACATCAGTTATTCCCAAGTCAGAAGTAACATGGGTTGGATGGAGAATAAAATTAATTTTCCATTGATCTATCAAACACTCCCAGGGCAGGTACAGCATGGGTTAGATACAGACTAAAGCTCCTACTTCACTGTCCTATTAAACACTCCCAGGGCAGGAACAGCACGGGTTAGATACAGAGTAAAGCTCCCTCCACACTGTCCCATCAAACACGCCCAGGGCAGGTACAGCACAGGTTAGATACAGAGTAAAGCTCCCTCACACTGTCCCATTAAACACTCCCAGGGCAGGTACAGCACAGGTTAGATACAGAGTAAAGCTCCCTCTACACTGTCCCATCAAACACTCCCAGGGCAGGTACAGCACAGGTTAGATACAGACTAAAGCTCCTCTACACTGTCCATCAAACAGCTCCCAGGGCAGGTACAGCACAAGTTAGATACAGAGTAAAGCTCCCTCTACACTGTCCCCCACTTAAACACTCCCTGGGCAGTCACAGGTTAGATACAGAGTAAAGCTCCCTCTACACTGTCCCATTAAACACTCCCAGGGCAGGTACAGCACAGGTTAGATACAGAGTAAAGCTCCCTCTACACTGTCCCATTAAACACTCCCAGGGCAGGTACCGCACGGGTTAGATACAGAGTAAAGCTCCCGCTACACTGTTCCTGGAGCCACTTTGTTTGCAGTATTCCTAGAATCTGTCAGTTATCACATCACTCCTCTCATCTCCCAGTGAGGATGTGTCCCATAGCATTTTCTCCACACTCATTTCATCTCTCTTCTCCTGAAGAAGCTGTCTCCTGTCCAAGGCCTCGTACCCAAATAGCCATTCTTCATGTGTGAATTTAGGCAGTGAGTGCCACAAACTATTTACCTGCTCAGACATCACATTCAAACTCAATCCTGTCATCACCAGACATTCATATATATATTTTCCAACAGGAGTTACTGGATAACAGATCTGAGGACCCTGGCTGAGTTTGCTCTCCTTACCTCAAGTGTATTGAGACCAATTGTTGAGCCCCAACTGGAATCAGCTAACTCAGCACAGACTTGGAATTGACCTTGAGAGTTCTTCGCATTTCTGGCTTAGCCCTGTACTGGCTGGTGTCCTTACCGTTAGACTAGCAGCAGATACCCTCCTTGCCCAGACAGTGGGAATACAACTTCCAGAGGAAGGAAAGGCTTGATACAGTACTTTCTGATTAGGCAGACCCCAATCTCTGAGAAAGAAATCATGTTATAAAAATATCTTCTTCCCTGCAGAGCTACACCACCCCAGAGTGGTTTCATTTATTTTAACTGAGGCCAGAGCTATGAATCAGCCTGGAAGGCAATCAACAGCTACCAGCTGGGTACTGCTACTTAGTCTGCTGGGGGGTTGCCGGGGGGGAAGGGGCAGTCCCATCAGATCAGCTCCCAGGCCAGTCTGTAGTGCGAGCCCCCACTGCACTGATTGCAGGTGACACCTTCCTGTCAGTGAGCGATCCGAGTGACTTTTCAAGGAAGCAGATCGGAAGGATGGGCTAGCATGATGGCTGCTCAGATGGATGTAAAAGATCCCATGGCACTACTGGAAGAACAGCAAGGGAGCTGTCCTGGCCAACATTTGCCTTCAACCAACATCACCAAAATAGATTAACTAGTCATCCATCTCATTTCTTTTTTGTGGGATTTTGCTGTGTGCAAATTAGCCGCAACGTTTCCCTCCATAACAAAAGTGACCACACTTCTAGAGTAATGCATTGGCCATTAAGGACTTTGGGATGTCTTTGTTTGTTTTCCGAGGATGTATAATTACAAGTTTGTTTTTCTTTCTTTCTAAAGACATTGGAACATAGTAGAATCATAGAATAGTACAGCACAGAAGGAGGCCATTCGGCCCATCGAGTCTGCGCCAGCTCTTTCGAAGAGTAGACTGCCTGAGAAAGTTGGGGCATAATTCCCCAGAGTTTTTCATGGCAACGGGTTCTTTTTCTGGTATTTTTACGCCCCAAGGAGTTAGAATTACTGATGGTTCGGGATGATTGGGTAAGCATGGATGGACTGATATCAGTTGAGGGTAGGATTAGCCTCAGATGTGGTGCCACTACAATGAATTCACTGGGTTTACGTGCTGGATAGCACTAGTGCTTGTCCAACTATACCCAGCAAGAGGGGTGAGGGAGAAAAAGTGGAGAAAATTGGATAAAATAAAATAGTCAATCTTGTGCTGTTTAATCAAATACACAAATCACTAAAAGTTGCGCCACAGGTTAGCAAGGCCATAAAAAAAGCAAACCAAGCACTAGGGTTTATTTTTAGAGGGAATGAATTGAAAAGTAGGGAAGTTATGCTAAACTTGTATCGAACCTTGGTTAGACCACACTTAGAGTACTGCGTACAATTCTGGCCGCCATATTATAAAAAGGATATAGAGGCACTGGAGAGGGTGCAGAGAAGATTTACAAGGATGATACCAGAAATGCAAGGGTATACATATCAGGAAAGGATGAACAGGCTGGGTCTCTTTTCTCTTGAAAAAAGGCTGAGGGGTGACCTAATAGAGGTCTTTAAAATTATGAAAGGTTTTGATAGAGTGGATACAGAGAGAATGTTTCCACTTGTGGGGAAGAGCATAACTAGAGGCCATCAACATAAGATAGTCACCAAGAAATCCAATAGGGAATTCAGAAGAAACTTCTTTACCCAAAGAGTGGTGAGAATGTGGAACTTGCTACCACAGGGAGTGCTTGAAGCGAATAGTATAGATACATTTAAGGGGAGGCTGGATAAGCATATGAGGGAGAAGGGAATAGAGGGTTACGCTGATAGATTTAGATGAGGAAAGACGGGAGGAGGCTCGAGTGGAGCATAAACGCCGGCATGGACTGGTTGGGTCGAATGGCCTGTTTCTGTGCCGTATATCCTATGTAATCCTGTGTAATCCTATGATCGCCAACTGATTGGTGGTCATACTGTAATATCTCACCATACAATGCTGAGTGGTCTAAATGCAGTTCAGTGGGCACACTGGAACGGAACAGATGGTTGCAAATCCCTTCTTTACTGTTTCCCAGCACAAATACCTTTCTGTAACTTATCTAATCAAATTTTTATCTCTAGCATGCAAGCAAGTCCTGGAAAACTGCCTGTTCCCCTGGTCTGGATCACTGTGTTTGTTTCCAGTTCACACACTGTGATGGCAAAACAAGAACTAACATTACAGTAATAAAGATTCTAAGATGTCAAGGATAGCATTAACACAGTAATATTTAACCCCAGCTAAAATCAACATCTTAATTAGCCTTTAACAAATGTACATTGGGACATCCAATCTGTTTAGGGTCCTGGTTTCTAATAATGCCTCTGGTAATGTTAATGTGAGTTAAATAAATAAAATCCATTTAAAAGGCCACTCTCTTCAGGAACTTTTTGGAGTGAAGAGAAGTAAAAGAGACGAGCATCATTTCTGACACCATAATGCCATAAGCGAGTAAAGCAATGATATATTTTGACGGTGATTTACATCATTGCATTGTGTGCCTGCAACCCAATGAGAAACAACTCAGTTACTTAAAGGGACAAGTGTTCCTTTAGAACAGTTACTGTTCAATGAGGTGTGTTCTTTTTAAACACAGGTTACTCAGGGAAGATGTGGACATCAGAAGAGAGAAGTTGCAATGATTTTAATTAGAGTACATAGCTCCTTTAAGAAACTCAGATCCGGCAATTAATTGTTTGTGAGAGGTTTAGGCAAAGTACCCAACACCATCACAAAGGGTCTGGTAAAGAAGACAAGTATGACTTCTCTCCGTCAGTCCCACCACCTTCGTGCAAAGGAGCCCACCACAAGCAGCTCCCGTCCCTGCCACAAAATGCTCCGCCCTCAGTTCATAAGGAGTTAGACTAATTCCTGAACATTCCAGAAAATCCTGCACCAGTCTGGAAAGCACCAGACAATTAAAGCTGTGTCGCCATCTGCATGCAATTTACTGAAGTGTGTGACTAACAAACATTAAGAACTGGTGTAGAAAAAGTAAATCAAACTGTCTGGTGCAATGGAGCTTCCATCAGCTCAGCACAATTATTTAACCAACCCCAAAAAAGGCGCAAAATTAAAAATGGTGCTCGCTCCAGGGATCTGGATGGTGCAGTGGGGCAAAGATTGGTTCTTTAGCTCTAGCATTTGAGTAGACCCAAACCAGACATGAAAGTCTCCTCTGTAAGGGTTTAGGATAAAATAAAATTGGACAATTTCGGCCCAATACCCAGGCCCGCAACACAAAACTAACCTATAATCAGCAATTACTTGCCATTATCACTCAGATGTACCACAACATGACTGGTGGGGGAAATGAAAAATGTCACACTGGTACAGTAAGGGATGCTCATAGAGTCATAGGGGGAGAAATTCAGTATCGCCCCATTTGGGGCACAATTATCGGCCGGGCGCAAAGATTAGCGCCTGGCGCTAATTATCGCCTCCGACTGCAAACTTGGCTTTTATCGCTCCTGGAGGTGATTGGAGCGCTAAATCAGGCGCTACACAACTGTCTCAAGGCGCAAAGGCTGAGGAGCGAGGCGCTAACTCAGAGCGCTGGCGAAGCTCATGTGATGTCTGTCAGCAATGGAACACAGACACAATGGCGCCGGCCAGTTCTTAAAGGGGAGGGTTGATCTTGCTCTCCATCCACATCCTGCTCATTGCAGCCTTGAATCTCGGCCTGGAGAGACATGTACATCAAATCTGCTGGAAAGATCAATGGAGAGTCCCAGGGAGAGAGCTCAGAGTGCAGCCCCCACAGTCTCTTCTAAATCGATACAAGGAAGGGCAAATCAAAATGAACCTGCAAAGTGCTGCTCAGTACCCAAAACTCCTTCACACAGCGTTGAATCTCTCCAGAAGTCTCTCTCGCTCTCTCTCAGAATACGTGGTGCAAAAATGTCACCAACAAAAAAAGGCAGGAAGCGTTCGCCTTTAAATAGCGCTTCCCCCAGTCCCTTCCTGACTGCAAAACGCTCCCCTCAACCTGTCATTGCTAGCGGCAGGCAGTAAGGCAGGGGGCGCCACTCAATATCCAGTCCAGGGCACTACCGGGGCGTTACGCACTCGACTGACGTCACGATCTGTCGGCGCAGGAGATCGTGGCGGTAGTGTTTAGCGCCGCCGCAAAATGTCTAGTTAATTTCGTGAGCGGCGCAAACATCGCCGCGCACGGGCGCTAGTTGCTTTGCGCCCCAGTAGCGCCCTCTTAAGGCGCTAACGGGAGGCGCAAACCAACTGAATTTTTCCCCCATAGAGTCATAGAGTTATACAGCACAGAAAGAGGCCCTTCGGCCCATCGTGTGTGCGCCGGCCATCAAGCCCTGTCTATTCTAATCCCATTTTCCAGCACTTGGTCCGTAGCCTTGTATGCTATGGCGTTTCAAGTGCTCATCTAAATGCTTCTTGAATGTTGTGAGGGTTCCTGCCTCTACCGCCCTTTCAGGCAGTGAGTTCCAGATTCCAACTACCCTCTGGGTGAAAAAGTTTTTCCTCAAATCCCCTCTAAACCTCCTGCCCCTTATCTTGAAACTATGCCCCCTGGTTATTGACCCCTCTACTAAGGGGAAAAGTTCCTTTCTATCTACCCTATCTATGCCCCTCATAATTTTGTACACCTCAATCAGGTCCCCCCTCAGCCTTCTCTGCTCTAAGGAAAACAACCCCAGCCTGTCCAGTCTCTCTTCATAGCTGAAGCGCTCCAGCCCAGGTAACATCCTGGTGAATCTCCTCTGCACCCTCTCCAATGCAATCACATCCTTCCTATAGTGTGGCGACCAGAACTGCACACAGTATTCCAGCTGTGACCTAACTAGCGTTTTGTACAGCTCCATCATAACCTCCCTGCTCTTATATTCTATGCCTCGGCTAATGAAGGCAAGTATCCCATATGCCTTTTTAAACACCTTATATACCTGTCCTGCTGCCTTCAGGGATCTATGTACATGCACACCAAGGTCCCTTTGATCCTCTGTCCTTCCTAGGGTCCTACCATTCATTGTGTATTCCCTTGCCTTGTTAGTCCTCCCAAAATACATCACCTCACACTTTTCAGGGTTAAATTCCATTTGCCACTGTTCTGCCCATCTGACCAATCCATCTATATCGTCCTGTAGCCTGAGGCTTCCCTCCTCGCTATTTACCACTCCACCAATTTTTGTGTCATCTGCGAACTTACTGATCATACCTCCTACATTCATATCTAAATCATTAATGTACACTACAAACAGCAAAGGACCCAGCACTGATCCCTGCGGTACACCACTGGACACAGGCTTCCAGTCACAAAAACAACCTTCGACCATCACCCTCTGCCTCCTGCCACTAAGCCAATTTTGGATCCAATGTGCCAAATTGCCCTGGATCCCATGGGCTCTTACCTTCTTGACCAGTCTCCCATGCGGGACTTTGTCAAAAGCCTTACTGAAGTCCATGTAGACTACATCAACTGCACTACCCTCATCCACACATCTAGTCACCCCCTCGAAAAATTCAATGCTCTTCTGAGGCTGGGATTGAGGCACATTGTTGCGACAATGTAAAGGGTGCTTTCGTCTGCAGCGCTGATCAAACATAAATTATGACAGCTGACTCAGATTCTGCATTTTCAGGGGAACAATTCAGGATTGAAGGAGCGTTAGCAGAGAGGAGTAAACAATTGGTGTCCTCAGATACTTACAGCAAGATTTGTAACTGTGCTGTGTAATAAAATCAAAACCCTGTTCTTTATAATGGATTCTGATTTCATTGCACATGACACCCACAGGATATGAGAGGAGAGCAAACAGCACTTAATGGCTTATGACAATTAGTCAGTCTATTTATTCTATTGACTGTCCATCTCTCAATGGTGTTGAATTGGAAGATTAACTGGGCTTTGGATGTATAGCTTGATCTAACACTGTCTACAATCGGAATTAAGGTGGACCTGGAGAGGATGTTAAACATGTGACCAGGCATCCTGAAAATTCCTCTCGGGGACAGGATTTTTGCAACAGCTTTTTTGCCAATGCACAAAATTCCAAAGGACCATCCCTTCACTTCCAATATATCATAGAATCATAGAAATTTACAGCACAGAAGGAGGCCATTCGGCCCATCTTGTCCATGTTGGCCGACAAAGTGCTATCCACCCTAATCCCTCTTTCCAGAACTTGGTCCCTAGCCTTGTAGGTTATGGCACTTCAAGTGCATATCCAAGTACTTTTTAAATGTGATGAGGGTCTCTGCCTCTACCACCCTTTCAGGCAGGGAGTTCCAGACCCCCACCACCCTCACTGGGTGAAAGAATTTCTCCTCAAATCCCCTCTAAACTTCCAACCAATTATTTTAAATCTATGCCCCCTGGTTATTGACCCTTCTGCTAAGGGAAATAGGTCCTTCCTATCCACTCTATCTAGGCCCCTCATAATTTTATACACCTCAATTAGGTCTCTCCTCAGGCTCCTCTGTTCCAAAGAAAACAACCCCAGCCTGTCCAATCTTTCCTCATAGCTAAAATTCCCCAGCCCAGGCAACATCCTCGTAAATCTCCTCTGCACCCCCTCTAGTGCAATCACATTGCTCCTGTAATGTGGTGACCAGAACTGCACGCAGTATTCTAGCTGTGGCCTAACTAGTGTTTTATACAGTTCAAGCATATCTTCAGGGATCTGTGGACATGCACTCCAAGGTCCATCTGATCTTCTGCACTTCTCAGTGTCCTACCATTTATAGTGTATTCCCTTGCCTTGTTAGCCCTCCCCAAATGCATTACCTCACACTTCTCCAGATTTAATTCCATTTGCCACTGTTCTGCCCACCTGACCAGTCCATTGATATCTTCCTGCAGTCTGCAGCTTTCTTCTTCATTAGCAACCACACGGCCAATTTTTGTATCATCTGCAAACTTCTTAATCATACTTCCTACATTCAAGTCCAAATCATTGATATATACCACAAAAAGCAAAGGACCCAGTACTGAGCCCTGCGGAACCCCACTGGAAACAGCCTTCCAGTCCAAAAACACCCTTCGACCATTACCCTTTGTTTCCTGCCTCTGAGCCAATTTTGGATCCAACTTGCCAAGGTAGAGAATTAAAATTTTACAAAACACAAATTTGCCATGATGTTAGCTTGTCACGCTAACCAACATTGCACTGAGGACTACTTTACTAAACCTTGTCACTCCCCTTTAATTTGAGATGGGTGGAGCTGACCCATCCCAAGTACCATATGAGAGAGAACCATACGTTTCCAGCAGAGGGAGGCCATTCAGCCCCTCAAGCCTCTTCTTCCATTCAATTAGATGATGGCTGATCTGTATCTTAATTCCATCTACCAGCCTTGGTTCTGTAACCCTTAATACCCTTACCCAACAAAAATCTATCAATCTCAATTTTGAAATTTTCAATTGACCTGAAACCCGTAAGCACATTGAATTGGATATGGTATAAAGATCCTATGGCTCCTTTAGTAAAGGCAGCGGGGGTGGAATTGGATAGCTCCGGCCTTTCAGCACAAACTGCGCACAGAGAGCGATCCAGAACAGGTAGGCCCGAGGCACACTCGATATTGGGGCTTCATTTAAATTAGAGCAACGAGCTGTAGACTTCAATAGAAATAAAAATGGGGAGAGATGTAAAAGGGGCTGCAAACTCGCTATCACCCGTTTTACACTACTGCACAAAGTCAAGATCTGCCCTCTAAGTCCTCTACTGCCCCAAACTAAGGTAAGTCATCACGATGCTTTCGATATTGTCCTTTTCATTTTGGAGTATGAATGAGACCAGAATTTTTTTTTAAATTTCCACAAAACAGTTTACTCTTTCTTAATTTTGTAATGACATAATGGTGCTTTTGTAATTCAAATCATGGCATATTCTGTTTCTATAAAAAATATCGTCACTGCAAAGCACTGAGCAGAATAGATAGCTAATCAATATTATACACTGTTAACTCAACTCCTGAGCAATCAAGAGTGGCCATAAATCTTTCAAGATGACCCTGTTTGTGCTGATGTAAATTGGCTGCAGGGGACCCTCCTGTGTGTTCCTAGAACCTTCAATCGCAACACTAAACACAAGTTACACTAAACCCAGTTTCTTAAAGGTACAGTCTGCCACATGGTTGCTTTTTTTTTTGACAGTATTTAATTTTCTTTCCTCGCTCTTCTTTCCCCACTTCATGCACCAAACACATCTGTTGTTATTTCAGATTTCCAGCATCCGCAGTATTTTGCTATTGTGTGGGTTCTACTGGGCCTGAATCGCTCAGTTACACTGCTTGTTATGGTATAGCTGATGCTGGAAACTTGCTGAAAATGCTAGAATCGCAGCACTCTGTACCAAAGTATTACCCTGCCAAGGCACCATCAAGCACCACATTTCTCATTAAAAAAATATTTATATGTGTTCCAGCCACAAATATGGCTGCATCCCATAAAAGGATATCAGTCTCTGCTTCTTTGTTAGTAAAATAAGGAACTCTGTTCTTTTGGAACTGTCATAACTTTCAAGATGCCACATTTTTGTGATTATTTGGAAACGGGTGAAATAAGTGGTTGAATTTTATTCATGTTTCCCCTCCTTAAACAATGAATGCTGTCTGTCCGAGACTGACGGGGACTGACACAGAGGCAGACTACTGATGTGGCTAAAAAAAAATCGGCTCTAATGAAAGCAAAGTGGCTTTGCTTGGCTTGATGATATCCTGAAAGACAAGATGGTTTAATAATCATGGATGACTCTCTGATGTGGTTTGGCCCGTTGCTTCACTGATATTACCATTACTTCCTACTGCCACTGCTTGCCAAAGCTCAGCACAAGAAGGGATTAGGGAATACTAGGTGAATTTACAGAACCACATAGAATGCTGTATCACTGGAACTGATCCAATTAAAAAAAATATAGACTTGGTCCAGTGAAAATAGGCATCCAAGCAGTCGACTGTCGGCAGGCCAGGGTATCTGTGACGCCAATTTTATTTGTGGTTTTTTTTATAATGGCGCAAAATTGTTATAATCTTTTTATATTGCATCACTGCCATTTTTCCCTCAAAACAACATCATATGCAATCATTTAGTCAGTCGGATTCTGCTCTCAGTGTAACGGGAATCGGGACCTGCTGCAATTATTGTGGAAATGCTGTTTTGGGTAAGTGAGTGCTTTTGAGTGGAGACTCACATCAAATGAACGTATCTATTCATCAGATATAGCAAAAAATATTTTTTTAAAGTGTTTGTGTAACAGGAACTTATTGCAATAAGCATCAGTTCTCAGCCAGGCCATGGCTGTCAGATTTGAGCAGAAGAATTTTTATGAACAGCAAAAGCGATTAGATCAAACAAATCTGGTATTTTAACAGACCAACCCCACGTTCCCCCATATCCCCAACCCCACCCACCCACCTTCCCCCCATATCCCCAACCCCACCCACCCACCTTCCCCCCATGTCCCCAACCCCACCCACCCACCTTCTCCCATATCCCCAACCCCACCTTCCCCCATATCACCAACCCCACCCACCCAACTTCCCCATATCCCCAACCCCACCCACCCACCTTCCCCCATATCCCCAACCCCACCTTCTCCCCATATCCCCAACCCCACCTACCCAGCTTCTCCCATATCCCAACCCCACCTACCCACCTTCCCCCATATCCCCAAACCCACCTTCTCCCATATCCCCAAACCCACCTACCCACCTTCTCCCCATATCCCCAACCCCACCCACCCACCTTCCCTCATATCCCCAACCCCACCTACCCACCTTCTCCCCATATCCCCAACCCCACCTACCCACCTTCTCCCCATATCCCCAACCCCACCTACCCACCTTCTCCCCATATCCCTCAACCCCACCCACCCACCTTCTCCCCATATCCCTCAACCCCACCTACCCACCTTCTCCCCATATCCCTCAACCCCACCTACCCACCGTCTCCCCATACCCCTCAACCCACCCACCCACCTTCTCCCCATATCCCCAACCCCCTATCCACCTTCTCCCCATATCTATCAACCCCACCCACCCACCTTCCCCCATATCCCCAACCCCACCTACCCACCTTCTCCCCATATCCCCTACCCACCTTCTCCCCATATCCCCAACCCCACCTACCCACCTTCCCCCATATCCCCAAACCCACCTTCTCCCATATCCCCAAACCCACCTACCCACCTTCTCCCCATATCCCCAACCCCACCCACCCACCTTCCCTCATATCGCCCAACCCCACCTACCCACCTTCTCCCCATATCCCCAACCCCACCTACCCACCTTCTCCCCATATCCCAACCCCACCTACCCACCTTCTCCCCATATCCCTCAACCCCACCCACCCACCTTCTCCCATATCCCTCAACCCCACCTACCCACCTTCTCCCCATATCCCTCAACCCCCACCTACCCACCGTCTCCCCATACCCCTCAACCCCACCCACCCACCTTCTCCCCATATCCCCAACCCCCTATCCACCTTCTCCCCATATCTATCAACCCCACCCACCCACCTTCCCCCATATCCCCAACCCCACCTACCCACCTTCCCCATATCCCCAAACCCACCTTCTCCCATATCCCCAAACCCACCTACCCACCTTCTCCCCATATCCCCAACCCCACCCACCCACCTTCCCTCATATCCCCAACCCCACCTACCCACCTTCTCCCCATATCCCCAACCCCACCTACCCACCTTCTCCCCATATCCCCAACCCCACCTACCCACCTTCTCCCCATATCCCTCAACCCCACCCACCCACCTTCTCCCCATATCCCTCAACCCCACCTACCCACCTTCTCCCCATATCCCTCAACCCCACCTACCCACCGTCTCCCCATACCCCTCAACCCCACCCACCCACCTTCTCCCCATATCCCCAACCCCCTATCCACCTTCTCCCCATATCTATCAACCCCACCCACCCACCTTCCCCCATATCCCCAACCCCACCTACCCACCTTCTCCCCATATCCCCTACCCACCTTCTCCCCATATCCCCAGCCCCACCTACCCAGCTTCTCCCCATATCCCAACCCCACCTACCCACCTTCCCCCAGATCCCCAAACCCACCTTCTCCCATATCCCCAAACCCACCTACCCACCTTCTCCCCATATCCCCAACCCCACCCACCCACCTTCCCTCATATCCCCAACCCCACCTACCCACCTTCTCCCCATATCCCCAACCCCACCTACCCACCTTCTCCCCATATCCCCAACCCCACCTACCCACCTTCTCCCCATATCCCTCAACCCCACCCACCCACCTTCTCCCCATATCCCTCAACCCCACCTACCCACCTTCTCCCCATATCCCTCAACCCCACCTACCCACCTTCTCCCCATATCCCCAACCCCACCCACCCACCTTCCCCATATCCACAACCCCACCTACCCACCTTCTCCCCATATTCCCAACCCCACCTACCCACCTTCCCATATCCCCAACCCCACCTACCCACCTTCTCACTATAACTCCAATCTCACCTACCCACCTTCTCCCCATATCCCCAACCCCACCTTCTCCCCATATCCCTCAACCCCACCTTCCCACCACATCCCTCAACCTGACCTACCTACCTTCTCACCACATCCCTCAACCCACCCACTCATTTCCCACATCCCTCAATCCCACCTATCCACCATTTCCCATATCCCCAACCCCACCTACACACCTTCTCCCCATATCCCCAACCCCACCTACCCACCTTCTCACCATATCCCTCAACCCCACCTACCCACCATAGCCCCAACCCCACCTACACACCTTCTCCCCATATCCCCAACCCCACCCACCCACCTTCTCACCACATCCCTCAACCCGACGTAACCACCTATTCACCACATCCCACAACCCCACCTAACTGCCTTCGCACTATATTACCAAACCCTACTTTCTCATCACATGCCCCAAATCCCACTTACCCACCTTCTCACAACATCCCTTCAGTCGCACTACCTACACTTCCCATCCTGTCCCTCAAATTCTTTTCAAGAATGAATCCAATTATCTCTGGATCCAATTTATGCTGACCACTTTATTGTCCTCTGGTAACTTATTCCACAGCTCTATTACCATTTGAATGAAAAAGTTCCCCCTGATTTTCCTTCCCCTAACCTCCTCATTTAAAACTTGTATCCGCAGGGATTTGAACCCTTCACCACAGGGAATAATCTGAATGAATCAATTTAGTCAATTCCCTTCATAATCTCGAAACCTTAAAAAGCGCATTGTCACATTTAGCACACACTATAGCCCGAGATTACATAGAATTACATAGAATATACAGCACAGAAACAGGTCATTCGGCTCAACCTGTCCATGCTGGTGGTTATGCTCCACTCGAGCCTCCTCCCATCCTTCCTCATCTAACTCTATCAGTATAACCCTCTAGTCCCTTCTCCGTCATATGCTTATATAGCTTCCCCTTAAATGCATCTATACTATTCTCCTCAAATACTCCCTGTGGCAGCGAGTTCCACATTCTCACCACTCACTGGGTAAAGAAGTTTCTTCTGAATTCCCTATTTCATTTCTTGGTGACTATCTTACATTGATGGCCTCTAGTTTTGCTCTTCCCCACAAGTGGAAACATTCTCTCTGTGTCTACTCTATCAAAACCTTTCATAGTTTTAAAGGCCTCTATTAGGTCACCCCTCAGCCTTCTCTTTTCAAAAGAAAAGAGACCCACTGTACATCCTTTCCTGATAGGTAGAACCTCGCAGTTCTAGTATCATCCTTGTAAATCTTTTTTGCACCCTCTCCAGGACCTCTATATCCTTTTAATAATATGGCAACCAGAACTGTACACAGTACTCCAGGTGTGGTCTAACCAAGGTTCGATACACGTTTAGCATAACTTCTCAACCTTTCAATTCTTTTCCTCCAGAAATAAATCCTAGCGCTTGGTTTGCTTTTGTTATGGCCTTATTGACCTGCGTTGCAACTTTAGTGATTTGTGTATTTGTGCTCCGAGATCCCGATGCTACTCTCCCCCATTTAGATTCTTATTTTCCAAGTAATATGTGACTTCCTTATTTTTCTGACCAAAATGTAATACCTCACACTTATCTATGTTGAAATTCATTTGATATGCCCATTCTGCTTATGTTTATTAGGGGGAGAAATTCAGTATCACCCCGTTTCGGGCACAATTACCGGCCAGGTGCAAAGATTAGCGCCTGGCGCTAATTATCGCCACTGACTGCAAACTTGACTTTTATCGCCCCTGGAGGTGATTGGCGCGCTAAATCAGGCGCTACACATCTGTCTTAAGGCGCAAAGGCCGAGGAGCGAGGCGCTAACTCAGAGCGCGGGGGCAGACACACTGGCGCCGGACAGTTGTTAAAGGGGAGGGTCGATCTTGCACTCCAGCCACACCCTGCTCATTGGAGCCTTGAATCTCGGCCTGGAGAGACCTGTGGCTAAATCTTGCAGCCAAGGACTATGGAGAGGGTGAGAGAACGAGCTCAGCGCTTCAGCGAGCGGGTCTTGGAGGCTCTGGTTGGCGCGGTGGAGGGCAGAAGATCTATACTCTTCCCTGAGAGTGGCAGGAGGCCTTTGCCGCGCGAGTACAGAAGAGTGTGGAGGGAGGTGGCTCAGAGCGTCTCCTCCAGGAGCATGGTGCCCAGGACACATATACAATGTCGAAAAAAGTTCAACGACCTCACTCGGGTCATCAGGGTGAGTGGATTTTTTTCAATACCTCTCCATCCCTCCATCTCAACCTCACTCTATGGCCAGAGGGTCTTAAAACCTCAATGCCCAACACTCATCCAACACCTATGGCCCTCGCATGAAACACACACGCACATTCCACACTTTGCATACAGTAAGGGCTATTCACCTATGGGAGGCACATCAGGCAAGACCATGGCTGTATATTTACTCAGACGCCGTCCTTTTTCTTGCAGGCCAAGCTATCTCATAATAGGAGACAGCAGCAACGGACGGGTGGAGGGCGGCCTCGGCTGCAACCCCTCAGCGATCTTGAGGCGCGCGTCCACAGGATTGTGGCAAGCCGGGTGATCGGTCCCGTCGCCACTGGAGACGCCGACCCCGTTCTGGACAGCAATGGTAAGGCCATCACCTTTTTGTCCTCTCTCCTTCCACTTGTCCCTCACAACACCAGCCTTTGACACTTTCAATCCAACTTACTAAATCGCTGCACTCATTCCTCCCTTACTGCCCCCCTGTCCTCACGCTAAAGCCACTCTTGTACCTCCCTGCTTTCAGATGGTGATTCACCAGCTGAGGAGACGGGCCCTCAAGCTGCCAGTGGGAGTGAAGCTGCAGGCGAGGAGGAAGATGAAGGCGGAGCATCAGCGCCACCCTCTCCCGAGGAAGCCCATGCCCACACTGGGAACACGCCTTCCCTGCAGGGGAGCAGGGGGGAAGGGTCTGATGAGGGTGAAGCTCCAGGACCCAGCGGGATGCAGCAACACGATGGGGGTAGGGAAGCTCGGGGGCCTTCTCCCCGGAGGGAGAGTATGCCAGCGAGTCCTAGTGCACTGGACGCAGAGGAGGAGCGGTTCATCGCTGAAATGAACACCCAGGCGGTGGACATGCACACTGAGCTCATGGGTGCAGTGGGAAGGGTGCCCGAATGCATTGAATCACTGGCAAGGAGTGTGGAGCACTTCGCTGTAGCACAGGCAGATGCCACGCAAATATTTAGTGCTGCAATTCAGTCACTGGCTGCCATGACCCCATCTCTGACTGCTCTCATGCAGACTCAGATTGAGGCCACGCGAGCACTGACTGCTGCCATCCTCGCTGGTTCGGACACATTTCCCCAGGGCTCTCACCGCGCCGCAGCAGGCCAGCAATCTGTGCTCCAGCAGATTGCTCCGGATGCTGAAGTGCTGCCCCGTGGGAGTGCCAGTGTGTCTGTCGAGCAGGGAGTTGCTGTCCTCTCTCAAGATGACAGCATTCCTGCTGCCACCACTGTCACTTCTCCACTGCACTTGCCACCGCCTGTAGGACAGACTGCTGCCGCCCATGCAGAGTTGGTGCAGTCTGCAGCCGGGCCCTCCAGGCCCAGAGCTGGTCGAGGCCGTCCTTCAAGGGCATCTGCAGTCTCAGGTTCTGACAATCAGCAGCCTTCCACCAGCCTTGCTGCAGCCACTGGGGTCCCATTACGGAGGAGCAGTAGGGTGGGAAGGGGGGCAGTGCGCAAGGGAAGGAGATCACCCTCAAAGGGCAAAAAGTAGGAGGTGTGACAAAATGTTGGTCATTTTTTTATTAAAGGCCGAGGTTCGGCGTCAAACTTTTGTTTAGTGTTTTGGACATTATCTCCAGGTTGTGAGAACCAGTTATGTTAATGACTGTGTTTTTGTGTTTCTTTCTATTAGTTTGTCCTGAGGAAATGACACACACAGAGTTTGTAAAATAAATAAGTTTTTGTATTCAAAATGTACATGTTTGGTATTTGGAATCATTGCTGCCTTGGCCGGCTTAGGGGTTGCGGGTTGGTTTCATTCATGTTGTTCTCAATGGCAGAAGCCATTTCCTCAGCAGGGGCCTAGAAGCGGCTTGTTATCAGCCGTTGACGGACGGCCCTTCCAGTTTCTACATTGTGGGCCTCCCTCCTGCCTTGGTGCTGCTGATGATCATCCTCCTCCTCTTCCTCCCCCTCTTCCACCTCCTCTTCTGGTGGTGCTCCAAGGCCTGGTGGCATTGGCTGGGTCCTGAGGATTGCCAGGTTATGCAGCATGCAGCACACAACTACGAAGTGGGAAACTCGCTCAGGCGAGTACTGCAGGGCTCCTCCAGAATGGTCCAGACAGCGGAACCGTTGCTTGAACACGCCGATTGTGTGCTGAACGATGTTCCTGGTAGCTTGATGGCTCTCGTTGTACCGCAGCTCAGCAGGGGTGTTGGGCGTACGGAGCGGTGTCATCAGTCAGGTGCTCAGTGGATATCCCTTGTCCCCGAGAAGCCAACCAACTGGCTGATGCGGTGCCTGGAAAAGTTCTGCCACAGTAGTCTGGCGCAGGATGAATGCATCGTGGCTGCTGCCAGGATAGTGGGCATTGACAGCGAGTATCAGCTGTCTGTGGTCACAGCCCAACTGAACGTTTAAGGAATGGAACCCCTTTCTGTTGCGGAAATCCTTGGCATTCTCATGCGAAGCACGCAAAGCCACATGCATGCAGTCAATTGCGTCCTGCACCATGGGGAAGCCCGCTATCCTAGCAAAGCCCATTGCGCGTTCTTGCTGCTTGTCTGGGGTCATGGAGAAAGAGATGTACTCTTGTCTCCTCTTAAAGAGGGCATTTGTGACCTGACGGATGCAGCAATGCACCGCGAACTGGGACATATTGGCGATGTCCCCAGTAGCTGATTGAAATGAGCCAGTGGCATAAAAGTTCAGAGCCACTGTGATCTTCACTGCCACTGACAGAGATGTCCTGGTCCTCAGTTGAGGCTGCAGATCTGGCTGCAGCAGGTGGCAGAGTTCAGTGACTACCTCCTTGCTGAAGCGCAGCCTTCACAAACACTGCTCCTCAGACATATTAATATGTGTGAATTGTTGGCGATATACCCTGGGAGGGTAAGGTCTCCTGTACAGAGGCCTGTTGGCCCTCCTCCATCTGGCCATGATTGCCACTCTCTCTCTGCGTCTCTGTGTCCTCCGATTCTGGTGGCGCAGGACGACGCCCCCAATCAGTGCAGCCCCCAAAGTCTCTTGGCAATCAAAGTTATGAAGGTCAAAAACCAAAGTACCTGCAAAGTTATGATCAGTAGCCAAAACTACCTCACACAGCGTTGACTCAATGCAGAAGTCTCTCTTTCTCTCTCTCCGAATCTCTCTCTCTCTCTCTCTCAGAACGAGTGGTGCAAAAATGTCTACCACAGAGAAAGACAGGAAGAGGCCCCCATTAAATAGCGCCCCCCCAGCCCCACAGCGACTGGGGAGCATTCCAGTCTTCCAGTCGTTGGTTGCGCCAGGCGGAAAGGATGGGGGCGCCACTCAATTTCCGCTCCGGGGCGCCACAAGGGCGTTGCACCCTCGTATGACGTCAAGATCTGCGTGCGCAGGAGATCGCGGCGGTAAAGTTTAGCGCCGCCCCAAAATGTCTCGTTAATTTCTTGAGCTGCGCAAACATCGCTGCGCCTGGGCGCTAGTTGCTTTGCGCCCCATTACCGCCCTCTTAAGGCGCTAATGGGAGGCGCAACCAACTGAATTTTTCCCCCTTAATGTCTTCTTGTAATTTGTTGCAGTCCTCCTCAGTGTTGACTATCCCTCTAAATTTGGTGCATCCACAAATTTAGATATTGGCCTAGAAATTCGATGCATTGACGTCGGCCGTTAAGGCTGGCTTTGTAGAAAAAATGGCGGCCACTTCATTTCCGTCCATTTCGGGCGCGAAACACGGCGGTCACATATTGGGCAGGTCAGCAGCGCTGCCGTTGCCTGCAAGTGTTTTAATTACCAGGAGCGTGATGTCAATTGGCGTGCAATGCCAAATTGACGCACGCTCATCCATTTTGGAGCTCGCCGTTCCTCTTACTGCCCTCTCCAAAGCACACCTATGCATGCAGCCGTTGACAGTGTGTAGAGCTGGGAGAAAGCGGCGGTGAGCTATAAACCATGAAGTAAACAGCTGCTGAGATAACTGGTAACGATGGAGTGCTCAGACTATGTAATTGGAGTGAAAACTGCTTCCAATGAGATGCATCAAATCTCCCCCTGGTCAGTCAAACATTATAGGAGGTAAACACTTTTAAAATAAACTATACTGTACTACACAATAGCAAAAGGAAGATGGTTGTGGTGGTTGCAGGTCAATCATCACAGCCCCAGGACATCGCTGCAGGAGTTCCTCAGGGCAGTGTCCTAGGCCCAACCATCTTCAGCTGCTTCATCAATGACCTTCCCTCCAACATTTTATGGGGCAACACGGTGGCATAGTGGTTAGCACTGTTGCCTCACAGCGCCAGGGACCCGGGTTCGAATCCAGCCTCGAGTGACTGTCTGTGTGGAGTTTGCACATTCTCCCCGTGTCTGCGTGGGTTTCCTCCGTGTGCTCCGGTTTCCTCCCACAGTCCAAAGATGTGCGGGTTAGGTTGATTTGGCTATGATAAAAAATTGACCCTTAGTGTTAGGGGGATTAAATACGTGGGGTTACGGGGATAGGGTGGGATATCGGTGCAGGCTCGATGGGCCGAAATGGCCTCTATCTGCACTGTGGGGATTCTGTGATTCTTCTGTGATTCTGTGATTAGGTCAGAAATGGGGATGTTCGTTGATGACTGCACAGTGTTCAGCGCCATTCACAACTCCTCAGACAATGAAGCAGTCCATGCCCGCATGCAACAAGACGTGGACGACATTCAGGCTTGGGCTGATAAGTGGCAGGTAACATTCGCGCCACTGAAGTGACAGGCAATGACTATCTCCAACAAGCGAGAGTCGAACCACCTCCCCATGACATTCAATGGCATTACCATCGCCGAATCCCCCACCATCAACATCTGGGGGGTCACCATTAACCAGAAACTTAACTGAACCAGCCACATAAATACTGTGGCAACAAGAGCAGGTCAGAGGCTAGGTATTCTGCGGCGAGTGTCTCACCTACTGACTTCCCAAAGCCTTTCCATCATCTACAAGGCACAAGTAAGGAGTGTGATGGAATCTCTCCACTTGTCTGGATGAGTGCAGCTCCAATAACACTCAAGAAGCTCGACACCATCCAGGACAAAGCAGCCCGCTTGATTGGCACCCCATCCACCACCTTAAACATTCACTCCCTCCACCACCGGCGTACCGTGGCTGCAGTGTGTACCATCTACAAGATGCACTGCAGCAACTCGCCAAGGCTTCTTCGGCAGCAGCTCCCAAACCCGTGACCTCTACCACCTAGAAGGACAAGGGCAGCAGGCGCATGGGAACACCACCACCTCCAAGTTCCCCTCCAAGTCACACACCATCCTGACTTAGAAGTATATCGCCGATCCTTCATCGTCGCTGTGTCAAAATCTTGGAACTCCCTACCTAACAGCACTGTGGGAGTACCTTCACCACACGGACTGCAGCGGTTCAAGAAGGCGGCTCACCACCACCTTCTCAAGGGCAATTAGGGATGGGCAATAAATGCTGGCCTTGCCAGCGATGCCCACGTCCCATAAACAATTTTTTTTTTAAATACTGCGGATGCTGGAAATCTGAAATAACAACAGAAAATGCTGGAAACACTCAGCAGGTCAGGCAGCATCGAGGAGAGAGAAACAGAGTCAACGTTTCGGGTCGAACCCTTCGTCAGAACTGGAATAGGTTAGGGAGGAGAGATTTTTAAGCAGGGGCAGGGAGGAGGGGAGGAAAGAACAAAGGGAAGGTCTGTGATAGGATGGAACGCAGGAGAGATTGACTGACAAAAGGGATGATGGTGCAAGGCAAAAGGAGAGGTAATGGAACAAGTTAAGAAACAAAAGATGGCTCTAGATGATGTGTGAATGATGGTGGCAGCAACATTAGCAGCTACCATGTGAGGAAACAAGAGAAAAAAATAAAAAAATTATAAAGTAATACAGGGTATACTGTACTACAGTTGTAATAATCTCAGGAAAAAAATCAAAGCTGCAGTTCCTTAAATTTTATACTTTGGGTTTTATAGTTTAGGAACTGCTAAAATAATATGCAATGTTTGGAAGTCTGTTTTTAAAGGGCCTAACACCATATTCTCACCAAGAGTTCTTCAAATGTCTGCCGTTATTAAAAATTTAATTGAACTCTCTTCTGCATGATTTACACCAGTAAATTCCTGCCAAGAGGTTCATATTCCCCCTGACGTAATAAAGACTCACTACGCACTTGAACATAAAGCAAGGCTTTAAATCAACTTGTAACAAAACATGGAGGTCTAGTTAGCAGTCACTAGCTTCCTGTTTCCAGATTGTCTCTGCCCAAGGTGGGCCCATGCCTGAGTATTTATACTCCCTGGACGGCGCCCCAGCTGGCCACCCAGTAGTACTTCCTGAGTTGTTACTTGCGATTTATGACATTCTTCCTCCCTAAAAGGTTTGGAAGTCCAGTCTTCCTTTAACGGACTAGGCGGACCAGAAATAGCCGCAGACGTTTAGCTCTCTGCTTGTGACTGAAAGGCACGTCTCCCCGGACCGTGTCCTGGTCCCTGGGTCGCTTGGCCCGTACCGGTAAGTCAGTAGAGTCCGCGTCATCTTGATCATCCTGTGGAGGACTGGGAATATCATGACTCCGGGTGCGGGTCCCCACAGGTGCTGAGCTGGCCTCATCCCGGGTCGTGGCTGGAGATTGTCCGGCGTCCTGGTTTCGGGTGGCCATCCTACGGGGAGCGTCCAGCTCCCTGAGTTGATCCGGTAGCGTTGCTGGCAGATCCCCCGATGTCCCAGGCGGGGCGTCATTTTCATAGGGGTGCGGAGTGTTGATATCATTGTCGGGGGATCCTTCATCATTCGGGCCCGTGTGACCGGTTGGGCAGGGAGCCAGATCTCGGAGCGAGACGGTGGTCTCCCGGCCATCAGGGTACCGTACGTGCGCATACGTGGGGTTTACCTCCGTTAACTCCACCTCGTCAACGAGAGGGTCGTTTTTGGCAGACCAGACGAACCTCCGGAGTAGTACCGGGCCTGGAGCCACCAACCATGACGGTAGAGACGTCCCATGTGTAGAGCGACGCCGGAATTTGAAGAATCGCTCATGAGGCGTGACATTAGTAGATGTGGAGAGAAGAGACCTGATAGAGTGTAACGCGTCGGGGAGCACCGTTTCCCACTGCTGGTCCGGCAGGTTGCGTGACCTTAGTGCCAGACGGACAGCGTTCCAGATGATGGCATTGTATCGTTCAACCTGTCCGTTACCGATTGGGTGATATGGTGTCGTCCTACTTGAGGCGATTCCCCGTTGGGAGAGATAACTTTTAAGTTCACTCGACATAAAGGAGGGACCCCGATCAGTGTGGATAAAATTGGCCGTCCCGCAAAGGGAAAAGACCTGATCGAGGCATTTAATTACCGTAGAGGTAAGCATATTAGGGCAGGGGAAGGCGAAGGGAAAGCGTGAATACTCGTCCACCATCGTAAGTAGGTAGGTGTTCCTTGTCGACGAAGGCAATGGCCCTTTAAAGTCTATGCTGAGCCTCTGCATAGGCTGCATTGCATGTATGAGTAAGCCATCTGATGGGCGAAAGAATTGTGGTTTCAATTCTGCACAAATCCTACAGGAGGAGCATGTTTTCTTTACGTCCTCGGTTGAAAATGGTAGATTTTTGGAGCGCACAAAGTGCAACATGCGGGTCACACCAGGATGGCATAAGTCCATATGCAAATCCGCCAGAGTCGACGTTGACATTGAGGAGCAAAATGCCCGTGTGAAGGTATCTGGGGCCACATTCTGTTTGCCGGGTCGGTAACAGATAGTATATCCAAAGGCAGCCAGCTCCATCCTCCAGAGTTGAATTTTATTATTTTTGATTTTCGTGCGCCTCCGGTTATCCAACATGAAGGCCACAGAGCGCTGGTCAGTTATAAGCGTAAAATGACGCCGAGCAAGAAAATGACCCCATTGGCGTACAGCCTCGATGATGGCCGTAGCCTCCTTCTCGACGGGGGGGTAATGGAGCTCGCTACCCTGCAAGGTTCTGGATAGGAATGCCACGGGTCGGCCACCTTGATTCAAGGTAGCGGAGATCGCCACCTCCGATGCATCGCATTCGACCACAAAAGGAAGATTTCCGTCAATGGAGCGAAGCGTGGCTTTCTCCAGCTGTCGTTTGAGGAGGTTGAAGGCAGAAATAGCCGTAGCTTCCAATGGAAAAGACTTCGCATGGAGCAGGGGCTGTATTTTATCGGAGAAGTGTGGTATCCATTTTGCGTAATAAGCAAACATGCCAAGTGCCCGACGAAGAGAGCCGAGGTTCGTCGGGGGAGGGAGCTCCTGAAGTGGACGAAGTCGCTCTGGGTCCGGTTTAATAACACCGTTGCCCACCCAGTAGCCAAGAATGTTCACCGATGGCACCGACTTCACCGATTTGGATTCGTTTAACGTTAAGTGGCGACGGCGGAGTACGTCAAAAAATCTCTGAAGATTGGCGTCATGCTCCTTTTGATCATGGCCGGCAATAGTGATATTGTCTAAATACGGAAAGGTATCCGTCAAGTTCTCTTGCCGGACTAGGCCATCCATGGCCCGTTGGAAGACGGCCACCCCATTGGTGACCCCGAATGGAAGGCGGCGAAACTGGAAAAGCCGACCATTGGCCTCAAAGGCCGTATACTTCTTGTCGGAGTCTTGCAGTGGCACCTGATGGTACGCGCTTTTTAAATCGAAGGTCGAGAATACCTTGTATTTGGCAAGGTTGTTGACCATGTCATCTATGCGTGGCAGCGGGTAGGCATCCAGATCGGTATATAGATTAATAGTCTGCGAATAATCGATACACAGATGTTTTTTATGTTGTTTTAAGGGATTCCTCACGATGACGACCTGAGCCCGCCAGGGAGATGAACATGGCTCGATAATACCGTCGACTAAAAGGCGAGAGATTTCCGCCTCAATAAACGCTCGATCATCTTGGCTAAAGCGCCGCGATTTGGTGGCTATGGGTTTACAGCGGGGGGGAAGATTGGCAAACAGGGAGGGTTCACCGAGTAAGGCCGCCGAGAGTGCACAAAACGGCACCTTAGAAATGGTAAGCTCCGGCCTTGACCCTCCAAACTCAAAAGTGATCTTCTTGTGCTGCTTCTGGAAGTCCTGTCCCAGAAGCACATCGCTGCATAAGTTTGCGAGTACTCCGAGCCGGGTGGAGAGATACGTGCGGCCGTTGAGGATGAGGTTGACCAGACAGAAGCCAGAAGAATTGGTGGTCAGAGTCGTCAGAGCCATTGCAATCTCCCTGTCCGAGGGATAAATGTGCAGTTTTAACCTGTTGACAGCCCGCTTACTAATGAAGCTGTCAGAGCTGCAGGAGTCGATTAGCGCGCTTAGAGTGTGCCCATTTACTGAAACCTTCGTGGCTGCATGGGACAAACTTTGGGGGAAAACAGCCGTGATGGGAGGAGGGGCAATTTTCCCTTCGGCAACTGTAGCCTTAACAGTAGTTCTTGGGGGAGGAGCAGCTCCATAGATAGCAGCTGTGAAGCTAACAGGAGCTCTCGACCGGTATACTTTCGAGGAGCGGCCTTTCTTGTTAGCAAAGGCCCGTGACTGGCATACCTTGGAAAAGTGTCCTTTCTTGCTGCAATGATTGCAGGTCACATTACGAGCCGGGCAAAATTTTCTGTGATGGCACGCCCCTCCGCAAAAGAAACACTTTCTTCCTGATTGCCAGGATGCTGCTAGGGCGGGGTCGTCATCAGCGAAGGCCTCTAGGGTAGGGTCGTCGTCTGTTAGAGTAGAGTCAACATCAGTGGGGGCATCCGCCCGAGACCTACCGAAAGACTCATTAAAGGAGATAGCCGCCGCCCGTGCACGTGGTGGGAGATAAGTGTCTGCATTTTTCTTGGCCAAGTCCAAGGAACACGCCTGGTCATAAGCAGCCCGTAAATTGAGGGTTTTATTTTCCAGCAGGCGCTGACATATAAAAGGGGACGCGATTCCATTGATAAAGGAATCGCGGATTAGTTCCTCTTGATACTGTTCAGCTGAAACTGCTTTAAGGTTACAATCCTTGCTGAGCCTGCGAAGTTTCTGGAGAAATTCATCGAGTGATTCCCCAGGCTGCTGCCGAGTTGTGGCCAGTAGGTGTCGAGCAAAGATTTCATTTGGGGACTTGACATATAGCTGCTGTAAGATTTCGATAGCAGTGTCATAGTCTATACAGTCCTCAATATAATCATACACATGAGGAGACACGTAGTTGATAAGCATTCGTAACTTATTAGGGACATCCGCCCCACATTCTTCAAGAAAGTTGCTAAAGGTACGAAACCAATGCTTCCATACCTTTGCTGCCGCAGGTGCATTCGGGTCCAGGTCGAGACGAGCGGGTCTAAGGAGTTTTTCCATGATGGATCAGTTTCTTGCCCAAGTTCCCTTCTGTGGTTCGAGTTGCAGCTGGTTGTTCCGAATCACCCAAAGCGTGGAGACGATATCAAGTTGATTAAATTGACGTAATAAAGACTCACTACGCACTTGAACATAAAGCAAGGCTTTAATCAACTTGTAACAAAACATGGAGGTCTAGTTAGCAGTCACTAGCTTCCTGTTTCCAGATTGTCTCTGCCCAAGGTGGGCCCATGCCTGAGTATTTATACTCCCTGGACGGCGCCCCAGCTGGCCACCCAGTAGTACTTCCTGAGTTGTTACTTGCGATTTATGACACCCCCTTTTTAAAATTTATTTCAATTGATTTCTCATGCAACGGTTTAACGACATCTCTGCCACAGTCTTTATGTGGTGTTTCCAGTCACAGTCCCTCCAGATCTGAGCCTGTGTTTTAAGACCCACTCACCAGGGAGTGAATCCCCTTTGTGATATGCAGGCGAGTGCACTGACACTGCTAGCTGCAAGACAGTGTATCCCCATTCCCCTCCCCTTCCAGCACCCTGGTGGAGCATAAACATCCACACAGCAAACATCTCGGTGAAACATAAGTGGACCTATGGCTGCCAGCGAAGGTGGGAGTACCAGGCAGTCTGGTACCCATTTGCAGACCCCACTCAAGAACTAGACAAATGTCTGAGAAAGTAAGAGGGGAGCCGTGGACAAACAAATGCCTCCTACTGTGCTACAACGGAAAATGCTCAACTTTACAAGGCCATCAGTGGACTCGATACCTCCTGATCCAGCAAAACCGAGGAGCCATCACCAAATGATCCGAAACATCACATTGCCCGAGAACACCACACCGATCCTTTAGACACGACCTTCATCCTTCTCCTGAGGTTACCGGCAGTTGCACAAGAGATTCTGCGCTCCACTCATGTAAATCAGCAGGCAGCAGCAAAATTACGGTGCTGCCTGCGTTCTTTTTGCAGACGGCCATTAACCTTGGCCCACGGTGGCACCGCCCGTTTCCAGACCTAATCGAATTTCTAGGCCATTGTGTTTTTGATTCAAAAGTCTAAATCATTAATATAAATTGTGAACAACAGTGGTCCCAGCACTGATCCTTGTGGGAACCCACTTCCCACCTTCTGCCACTCTGAACATTCTACCCTTTACCCCAACTCTCTGCTTCCTGTCTGAAGCCAGCTAGCTATCCATTCTGCTACTTGTTCCCTGACTCCGCATGCTCTGACCTTATTCATTAGTCTATTGAGTGGTACCTTATCGGAGGCCTTTTGGAAATCTAGCTGTATTACATCTACTATGTTACCCTTGTCTACTCTCTCTGTTACCTCTTGAAAGATCTCTCCTGATCAGTAGTCTGCACCACTGTTCTATTTATCACAACCTATAACCACTCTTTTGGATAATCGACCCTTATGTACTATACCTAGGTCATCACCAGAGGTTACATACAGAATAGCCTCCGACCATATTGTCTATTCAACAATTTGAGTAAAGGAGAAGTTCTGCACCACCTCTGAATGAAATCCTATTTTAGGTTTCCCCACTCCCTTCCCACCCCCACGCCTCCCCACCCCAGACTCCCAACTCGGCCTCCACTCACCCCCGCACTCCCACCCGACTACCCTCCCCCAACGCCCACTCCTCCCACGCCCACTCTTCCCCACCCCACATCCCCATCCCCGCTTCCCCTCCACTTGCTTTAATGTATCTGTCCCTTCTGTAGACTCTGTATCCTGGGAATTGAATCTCTCAGTCAATGGCCTCCTGGTTTAACCCGGTCTGTATTGTTCTCAGCACATCACAATTTTCCTTTAACACACATTTCCAATTCCACAAACTTGTTTGGAATTCTTCCAGGATTACTACAAAATAAACTTTGTTTTCCCCTCCTTGTTTTATTATTTCTCCTTTATTTTTTTGTAATTTGTTCTTTTGCCCCACAGTATTTAACTGTATGCACTTTCACTGCAGCCGAGGCAGATTCCTGTCATATTCCTCTCGTGCACCACAGTTTTGTGCTGAGGGAGGTTTACATAATTTCTCGATCAGTGAGATCAATGAATCTAATTGAAGGTTTAAAAGTTCTAAA
The DNA here is from genome assembly GCA_030390025.1 of Squalus acanthias. Classification (NCBI taxonomy): domain Eukaryota; kingdom Metazoa; phylum Chordata; class Chondrichthyes; order Squaliformes; family Squalidae; genus Squalus; species Squalus acanthias. The sequence goes on along the minus strand of CM059442.1, from coordinate 18,961,211 downwards.
GGGAATTGAGAAATCTGATCCAGGCAAATTGCTCATGATGATAAAGGCTTTGAATCTCAAGAGAACACAGATTAAAAATGAAGAGGTTAGGAGTGACAAGAGAAGTCAAGTAGAGATTTTTATGCAAAATCAATAGAGCTTTGGACAAAGGTACCCAGGAAGGCACTGAAACAGACAGGATGAGGGAGTGTTTCTTTTTAACTCTAATTGTTACTTGTGGCACACAAATATCTTGTTTAGTCAATACATCTTGGGTACAATGTCTTTCTTTCAACGTTAGAAGGATTGCTTCAGGTTTACATTGCATCTCCTCATGTCTCTCAGAAATGCCTCAAGGTGTTTCACATACAGTAAATTAGTTGCAATGCAGCCATTCTGCACCAGCAATGTCCAATCAACAGTCCTGAGTTGAGTGATATTGGTTGAGGGAGGTTGTTGACTAGCGCACAAGGCAAACTCTCTGCTCTCATAGGATAACATCTGCATGAATCATTGGATAAGACCTCAGTTAACTGTCTCATCTCAAGGCTGCTGCTTTTCACAAAGCAGCAATCCATCAATACTGGAAGGGAGCCCTTAGATTACAAGGAGTTTGATTTGAGTAATTTTCTATTTGGACACTTGCACATATCGATACACTACATATGAGGAAGCGCATATGTTGAAAAAGCATGAAATTCAGTCCGTTCTGCTGTGTTCTAAATTCAGATTTTCTTTTTCTTGGAGTTGATTTAGGCTCTGTCCCCATTAGCCGCTCTGTGGTGGCTGGAGGGTTACAGAATAAACAAACAAATGTGTTGGAAGTCACACCCAAAATCCCATCACTGAGTGACAAGAGGTCAGAGTGGATTGTTCCCCAGCTACTTGCTCAGACAATCCTACGTGATGGGAAAACAGGGATAGCTGTGAAACATGATTTGGTATTGACAAGACTTATGACAGTCACTCATAAATGTCAGAATATGACCCAAAACCAACAGCCAAACTAGCTTTATATAGGATGCGTGGTTATGGTACACAGCCAGTGATTTTCCAGGGAGCTGGCCAAAATGTTCATTAATTATTCCACAGGAGGGTGCTTCTTCCAAATATCCCAGAATATTCTTCACTGCTCTAAGGTTCTTGTTCCTCAAGACACTGAGTTCTACGGCATTACCTGCAAATGGAGACAACAATCACATACCAAGGTCTACATATGGCTCAATGGATAATTACACTATTGTGCTGAGTCATACAGACCAGGAACATCCACAGTTCAATCCCAAGCCTGTGCTGAGTTAGTTGATTGAAACCAGGGCTGCAGTAGAGGTGCTACAATTGGCTTCAATGTTTCTGGGCTGTGGAATGGAAAAATCAGCTAAACTTCCTGATCCTAGTTACTATCCATGACTCTTCCTGGGAAATGCATATGTGTGGAAGTCAGGTGAGATCACAATTAGCTTCAGTTGCCATGTCATTCATAGTGAATAGCCTGCCTAGGCTCACACATGACAAATGGCCACTATTCTTTTATTTGTTTCAAGGATGTGCACGGCACTGGAAAGGCTGCACTTATTGCCCATTCCCAGTTGCACTGAGAATATGGTGGTCTTTCTCCTTGATATGCTGCAGTCTTGTAATTATGACACTCTTATAATGGTGTTAAGTAAGGTATTGCAGAATTTTGACCCAGCGACGATGAAGGAATGGTAATATATATCCAAGTCAGTATGGTTTATGACTTGGAGGGGAACGTGGAGATATTCCCATAATATCGCTGCTCTTGTCCTTTTCAGAGCTAGAAGTAGTGGAGCTGGGAGATGCTGTCGCAAGCTTGGTAAGTTGCTATAGGCACTGGTGGTGAAGGAGGCAGACATTGAGATCAGTGGCAGGAGTGCAGATCAAGCAGGCTACTCTAGCCTGGAGGTGCGAAGCTTTTTGAGTGTTGTTGCGGCTGCACTCATCCAGGCAAGTGGTGAGTACTCCATCAAACACTTGACTTGGGCCTTTCTTTTAATTCATTCTCAGGATGTGGGCATTGCTGGCAATGCCAGCATTTATTGTCCATCCCTACTTGCCCTTTAGAAGATGGTGGTGAGCCACCTTCTTGAACCACTGCAGTCCATGTGGTGTAGGTACTCCCAGCGTTATTAGGTAGGGAGTTCCAGGATTTTGACCCAGCAACGATGAAGAAACAATGATATATGTCCAAGTCAGGATGGTGTGTGACTTAGAGGTGAACATGGAGGTAATAGTGTTCCCATGCACCTGCTGCTCTTGTCCTTCTCGGTAGTGAGGATTGCGGGTTTGGGAGGTGCTGTTAAAGAAGACATGGCTAGTTGCTGCAGTGCATCTTCTAGATAGTACACACTGTAGCCACAATGCACCGGTGGTGGAGGGAGTGAATGTATAAGGTGATGGATGGGATGTCCATCAAGCGAGCTGCTTTGTCCTGGATGGTGTGGAGCTTCTTCAGTGTTGTTGGAGCTGCACTCATCCAGGCAAGTGGAGAGTATTCCATCACAATCCTGCCTTATGCCTTGCAGGTGGTAGAAAGACTTTGGGGAGTCAGGAGGTGAAACACTCGCCGCAGAATACCTAGCCTCGGACATGCTCGAGCAGCCCACGGCATTTATGTAGAGTTTCCAGTGACCTCAATTTTTATAGGACTTTTGGTGCCACACTCAGTAAATGCTATTTTGATATTGAGGGCAGGTCCCTCACTTCTCCTCTGGCATTTAGTTCTTGAGTCCATGTCTAGGTCAAGGCTTGGATAAGGTATAGAGCTGAGCAAATCTGAACAGAGCATCAGTGAGTAGGTTAATGGTGAGTAGGTGCTTCTTAATGGCACCATTGAAACATTACATTATAATCCATTACTTTCTATAATCTGTTCTACCCATTACTCTATAATCACCCTGTAGTAACCATTACTCTCTGTAATCACTCTGTGCTGTCCATTACTCTCTATAATCACTCTGTGCTGTCCATTACTCTCTATAATCACCCTGTGCTGTCCAATACTCTCCAGAATCACTCTGTGCTGTCCATTACTCTCTGTAATCACTCTGTGCTGTCCATTACTCTCTATAATCACCCTGTGCTGTCCATTACTCTGTAATCACTCTGTGCCGTCCATTACTCTATAATCACCCTGTGGTGTCCATTACTCAATAATCACCTTGTGGTGTCCATTACTCTACAATCACCAGGTACTGTCCATTACTCTATAATCACTCTGTGCTGTCCATTACTCTCTAAAATCACTCTGTGCTGTCCATTACTCTCTAAAATCACTCTGTGCTGTCCATTACTCTCTAAAATCACCCTGTGCTCTCCATTACTCTCTATAATCACCCTGTGCTCTCCATTACTCTCTATAATCACTCTGTGCTGTCCTTTACTCTATAATCACCCTGTGCTGTCCATTACTCTATAATCACACTGTGCTGTCCATTACTCTCTATAATCACTCTGTGCTGTCCATTACTCTCTGTAATCACTCTGTGCTGTCCATTACTCTCTGTAATCACTCTGTGCTGTCCATTACTCTCTACAATCGCCCTGTGCTGTCCATTACTCTCTATAATCACCCTGTGCTGTCCATTACTCTGTAATCACCCTGTGCTGTCCATTACTCTATAATCACTCTGTGATGTCCATTACTCTCTATAATCACTCTGTGCTGTCCATTACTCTATAAACACTCTGTGCTGTCTATTACTCTCTATAATCACTCTGTGCTGTCCATTACTCTCTATAATCACCCTGTGCTGTCCATTACTCTCTATAATCACTCTGTGCTGTCCATTACTATCTATAATCACTCTGTGCTGTCCATTACTCTCTATAATCACTCTGTGCTGTCCATTACTCTCTATAATCACCCTGTGCTATCCATTACTCTCTATAATTACTCTGTGATCTCCATTACTCTATATAATCACTCTGTGCTGTCCATTACTCTCTATAATCACCCTGTGCTGTCCATTACTCTCTGTAATCACTCTGTGCTGTCCATTACTCTATAATTACTCTGTGCTGTCCAGTACTCTCTGTAATCACCTGTGCTGTCCATTACTCTATAATCACTCTGTGCCGTCCAGTACTCTCTGTAATCACCTGTGCTGTCCATTACTCTCTATAATCACTCTGTGCTGTCCATTACTCTCTATAATCACCCTGTGCTGTCCATTACTCTCTGTAATCACTCTGTGCTGTCCATTACTCTATAATTACTCTGTGCTGTCCATTACTCTCTATAATCACACTGTGCTGTCTATTACTCTATAATCACTCTGTGCGGTCCATTACTCTCTGTAATCACTCTGTGCTGTCCATTACTCTCTATAATCGCTCTGTGCTGTCCATTACTCTCTATAATCACCCTGTGCTGTCCATTACTCTCTATAATCACCCTGTGCTGTCCATTAATCTATAATCACCCTGTGCTGTCCATTACTCTATCATCACCCTGTGCTGTCCATTACTCTCTATAATCACCCTGTGCTGTCCATTACTCTCTATAATCACTCTGTGCTGTCCATTACTCTCTATAATCGCTCTGTGCTGTCCATTACTCTCTATAATCACCCTGTGCTGTCCATTACTCTCTATAATCACCCTGTGCTGTCCATTAATGTATAATCACCCTGTGCTGTCCATTACTCTTTATAATCACTCTGTACTGTCCAATACTCTCTATAATCACTCTGTGCTGTCCATTACTCTCTATAATCACCCTGTGCTGTCCATTAATCTATAATCACCCTGTGCTGTCCATTACTCTCTATAATCACCCTGTGCTGTCCATTACTCTCTATAATCACTCTGTGCTGTCCATTACTCTCTATAATCACCCTGTGCTGTCCATTACTCTCTATAATCACTCTGTGCTGTCCATTACTCTCTACAATCACCCTGTGCTGTCCATTACTCTCTGTAATCACTCTGTGCTGTCCATTACTCCATAATTACTCTGTGCTGTCCATTACTCTCTATAATCACCCTGTGCAGTCCATTACTCTCTGTAATCACTCTGTGCTGTCCATTACTCCATAATCACTCTGTGCCGTCCATTACTCTCTGTAATCACCCTGTGCTGTCCATTACTCAAAAATCACTCTGTTCCGTCCATTACTCTATAATCACCCCGTGGTGTCCATTATTCTATAATCAATCTGTGCCGTCCAAGATTCTCTATAATCACCATGTGGTGTCCATTACTCTCTATAATCACTCTGTGCTGTCCATTACTCTTTATAATCACACTGTGCTGTCCATTACTCTCTATAATAACTCTGTGCTCTCCATTACTCTGTATAATCACTCTGTGCTGTCCATTACTCTATAATCACCCTGTGCTGTCCATTACTCTATAATCACCCTGTGCTGTCTATTACTCACTATAATCACTCTGTGCTGTCCATTACTCTATAATCACCCTGTGCTGTCCATTACTCTCTATAATCACCCTGTGCTGTCCATTACTCTCTATAATCACTCTGTGCTGTCCATTACTCTCTGTAATCACTCTGTGCTGTCCAATTACTCTCTATAATCACCCTGTGCTGTCCATTACTCTCTATAATCACCCTGTGCTGTCCATTACTCTCTTTCATCACCCTGTGCTGTCCATTACTCTCTTTCATCACGCTGTGCTGTCCATTACTCTCTATAATCACTCTGTGCTGTCCATTACTCTCTATAATCACCCTGTACTGTCCATTACTCTGTAATCACTCTGTGCCGTCCATTACTCTCTATAATCACCCTGTGCTGTCCATTACTCTATAATCACTCTGTGCCGTCCATTACTCTATAATCACCATGTGGTGTCCATTACTCTATAATTACCCTGTACAGTCCATTACTCTATAACCACTCTGTGCTGTCCATTACTCTCTATAATCACCCTGTGCTGTCCATTACTCTCTATAATCACCCTGTGCTCTCCATTACTCTCTATAATCAACCTGTGCCTTCCATTACTCTCTATAATCACCCTGTGCTCTCCATTACTCTCTATAATCAACCTGTGCCTTCCATTACTCTCTATAATCACTCTGTGCTGTCCATTACTCTCTGTAATCACTATGTGCTGTCCATTAGTCTCTGTAATCACTCTCTGCTGTCCATTACTCTCTGTAATCACTCTGTGCTGTCCATTACTCTCTGTAATCACTCTGTGCTGTCCATTACTCTCTGTAATCACTCTGTGCTGTCCATTACTCTCTGTAATCACTCTGTGCTGTCCATTACTCTCTGTAATCACTCTGTGCTGTCCATTAGTCTCTGTAATCACTCTGTGCTGTCCATTACTCTCTGTAATCACTCTGTGCTGTCCATTACTCTCTGTAATCACTCTGTGCTGTCCATTACTCTATAATCACCCTGTGCTGTCCATTACTCTCTATAATCACCCTGTGCTGTCCATTACTCTCTATAATAACTCTGTGCTCTCCATTACTCTCTATAATCACTCTGTGCTGTCCATTAGTCTATAATCACCCTGTGCTGTCCATTACTCTATAATCACCCTGTGCTGTCTATTACTCACTATAATCACTCTGTGCTGTCCAATTACTCTCTATAATCACCCTGTGCTGTCCATTACTCTCTGTAATCACTCTGTGCTGTCCATTACTCTCTGTAATCACTCTGTGCTGTCCATTACTCTCTGTAATCACTCTGTGTTGTCCATTACTCTGTGTAATCACTCTGTGCTGTCCATTACTCTCTGTAATCACTCTGTGCTGTCCATTACTCTCTGTAATCAACCTGTGCTGTCCATTGCTCTCTATAATGACTCTGTGCTGTCCATTACTCTCTATAATCACTCTGTGCTGTCCATTACTCTCTATAATCACTCTGTGCTGTCCATTACTCTATAATCACTCTGTGCTGTCCATTACTCTATAATCACTCGGTGCTGTCTATTACTCTCTATAATCACTCTGTGCTGTCCATTACTCTATAATCACTCTGTGCTGTCCATTACTCTATAATCACTCGGTGATGTCCATTACTCTCTATAATCACTCTGTGCTGTCCATTACTCTATAATCACTCTGTGCTGTCTATTACTCTCTATAATCACTCTGTGCTGTCCATTACTCTCTATAATCACCCTGTGCTGTCCATTACTCTCTATAATCACTCTGCGCTCTCCATTACTCTCTGTAATCACTCTGTGCTGTCCATTACTCTCTATAATCACCCTGTGCTGTCCATTACTCTCAAAAATTACTCTGTGCTGTCCATTACTCTCTATAATCACTCTGTGCTGTCCATTACTCTCTATAATCGCTCTGTGCTGTCCATTGCTCTCTATAATCACCCTGTGCTGTCCATTACTCTCAAAAATTACTCTGTGCTGTCCATTACTCTCTATAATCACTCTGTGCTGTCCATTACTCTCTATAATCACTCTGTGCTGTCCATTACTCTCTGTAATCACTCTGTGCTGTCCATTACTCTATAATTACTCTGTGCTGTTCATTACTCTCTATAATCACCCTGTGCTGTCCATTACTCTCTCTAATCACTCTGTGCTGTCCATTACTCTATAATTTCTCTGTGCTGTCCATTACTCTCTATAATCACCCTGTGCTGTCCATTACTCTATAATCACTCGGTGCCGTCCATTACTCTCTGTAATCACCCTGTGCTGTCCATTACTCTATAATAACTCTGTGCTGTCAGTTACTCTCTAATCACTTGTGCTGTCCATTACTCTCTGTAATCACTCTGTGCTGTCCATTGCTCTCTATAATCACCCTGTGCTGTCCATTACTCTCTATAATCACCCTGTGCTGTCCATTACTCTCTATAATCACTCTGTGCTGTCCATTACTCTCTATAATCACTCTGTGCTGTCCATTACTCTCTATAATCAACCTGTGCTGTCCATTACTCTGTAATCACTCTGTGCTGTCCATTACTCTATCATAACCCTGTGCTGTCCATTACTCTCTATAATCACTCTGTGCTGTCCATTACTCTCTCTAATCACTCTGTGCTGTCCAATACTCTTTATAATCACTCTGTGCTGTCCTATACTCTCTATAATCACCCTGTGCTGTCCATTACTCTCGAAAATCCCCCTGTGCTGTCCATTATCTCGATAATCACTCTGTGCTGTCCATTACTCTCTATAATCACCCTGTGCTGTCCATTACTCTCTGTAATCACTCTGTGCTATCCATTACTCTATAATTACTCTGTGCTGTCCATCACTCTCTATAATCACCCTGTGCTGTCCATTACTCGAAAATCACTCTGTGCCGTCCCTTACTCATTGTAATCACCCTGTGCTGTCCATTACTCTATAATCACCCTGTGGTGTCCATTACTCTATAATCACTCTGTGCCATCCATTACTCTATATTCACCCTGTGCTGTCCATTACGCTCTGTGATCACTCTGTGCTGTCCATTACTCTATAATTACTCTGTGCTGTCCATTACTCTATAATCACTCTGTGCCATCCATTACTCTATATTCACCCTGTGCTGTCTATTACTCTCTATAATCACTCTGTGCTGTCCATTACTCTCTATAATCACCCTGTGCTGTCCATTACTCTCTATAATCACTCTGCGCTCTCCATTACTCTCTGTAATCACTCTGTGCTGTCCATTACTCTCTATAATCACCCTGTGCTGTCCATTACTCTCAAAAATTACTCTGTGCTGTCCATTACTCTCTATAATCACTCTGTGCTGTCCATTACTCTCTATAATCGCTCTGTGCTGTCCATTGCTCTCTATAATCACCCTGTGCTGTCCATTACTCTCAAAAATTACTCTGTGCTGTCCATTACTCTCTATAATCACTCTGTGCTGTCCATTACTCTCTATAATCACTCTGTGCTGTCCATTACTCTCTGTAATCACTCTGTGCTGTCCATTACTCTATAATTACTCTGTGCTGTTCATTACTCTCTATAATCACCCTGTGCTGTCCATTACTCTCTCTAATCACTCTGTGCTGTCCATTACTCTATAATTTCTCTGTGCTGTCCATTACTCTCTATAATCACCCTGTGCTGTCCATTACTCTATAATCACTCGGTGCCGTCCATTACTCTCTGTAATCACCCTGTGCTGTCCATTACTCTATAATAACTCTGTGCTGTCAGTTACTCTCTCTAATCACTTGTGCTGTCCATTACTCTCTGTAATCACTCTGTGCTGTCCATTGCTCTCTATAATCACCCTGTGCTGTCCATTACTCTCTATAATCACCCTGTGCTGTCCATTACTCTCTATAATCACTCTGTGCTGTCCATTACTCTCTATAATCACTCTGTGCTGTCCATTACTCTCTATAATCAACCTGTGCTGTCCATTACTCTGTAATCACTCTGTGCTGTCCATTACTCTATCATAACCCTGTGCTGTCCATTACTCTCTATAATCACTCTGTGCTGTCCATTACTCTCTCTAATCACTCTGTGCTGTCCAATACTCTTTATAATCACTCTGTGCTGTCCTATACTCTCTATAATCACCCTGTGCTGTCCATTACTCTCGAAAATCCCCCTGTGCTGTCCATTATCTCGATAATCACTCTGTGCTGTCCATTACTCTCTATAATCACCCTGTGCTGTCCATTACTCTCTGTAATCACTCTGTGCTATCCATTACTCTATAATTACTCTGTGCTGTCCATCACTCTCTATAATCACCCTGTGCTGTCCATTACTCGAAAATCACTCTGTGCCGTCCCTTACTCATTGTAATCACCCTGTGCTGTCCATTACTCTATAATCACCCTGTGGTGTCCATTACTCTATAATCACTCTGTGCCATCCATTACTCTATATTCACCCTGTGCTGTCCATTACGCTCTGTGATCACTCTGTGCTGTCCATTACTCTATAATTACTCTGTGCTGTCCATTACTCTCTATAATCACTCTGTGCTGTCCATTACTCTCTATAATCACTCTGTGCTGTCCATTACTCTCTATAATCACCCTGTACTGTCCATTACTCTCTATAATCACTCTGTGCTGTCCATTACTCTCTATAATCACTCTGTGCTGTCCATTACTCTCTGTAATCACTCTGTGCTGTCCATTACTCTCTGTAATCACTCTGTGCTGTCCATTACTCTATAATTACTCTGTGCTGTCCATTACTCTCTATAATCACCCGGTGCTGTCCATTACTCTATAATCACTCTGTGCTGTCCATTACTCTCTATAATCACTCTGTGCTGTCCATTACTCTCTATAATCACCCTGTGCTGTCCATTACTCTCTAAAATCACCCTGTGCTGTCCATTACTCTCTAAAATCACCCTGTTCTGTCCATTACTCTCTATAATCACTATGTGCTGTCCATTACTCTCTATAATCACCCTGTGCTGTCCATTACTCTCTAAAATCACCCTGTTCTGTCCATTACTCTCTATAATCACTATGTGCTGTCCATTACTCTCTATAATCACTCTGTGCTGTCCATTACTCTCTATAATCACTCTGTGCTGTCCATTACTCTCTATAATCACCCTGTGCTGTCCATTACTCTCTAAAATCACCCTGTGCTGTCCATTACTCTCTATAATCACTATGTGCTGTCCATTACTCTCTATAATCACTCTGTGCTATCCATTACTCTCTATAATCACTCTGTGCTGTCCATTACTCTCTATAATCACCCTGTGCTGTCCATTACTCTCTATAATCACCCTGTGCTGTCCATTACTCTCTCTAATCACTCTGTGCTGTCCATTACTCTATAATTACTCTGTGCTGTCCATTACTCTCTTTTATCACTCTGTGCTGTCCATTACTCTCTATAATCACTCTGTGCTGTCGATTACTCTCTATAATCACTCTGTGCTGTCGATTACTCTCTATAATCACTCTGTGCTGTCCATTACTCTCTATAATCACTATGTGCTGTCCATTCCTCTCTATAATCACTCTGTGCTATCCATTACTCTCTATAATCACCCTGTGCTGTCCATTACTCTCTATAATCACTCTGTGCTGTCCATTACTCTCTATAATCACCCTGTGCTGTCCATTACTCTCTATAATCACCCTGTGCTGTCCATTACTCTCTATAATCACCCTGTGGTGTCCATTACTCTATAACCACCCTGTCCTGTCCATTACTCTCTATAATCACTCTGTGCTGTCCATTACTCTCTATAATCACCCTTTGCTGTCCATTACTCTCGATAATCACTCTGTGCTCTCCATTACTCTCTATAATCACCCTGTACTCTCCATTACTCTCTATAATCACTCTGTGCTGTCCATTACTCTCTAATCACCCTGTGCTGTCCATTACTCTCTATAATCACTCTGTGCCTTCCATTACTCTCTATAATCACTCTGTGCTGTCCATTACTCTCTATAATCACTCTGTGCTGTCCATTACTCTCTATAATCACCCTGTGCTGTCCATTACTGTATAATCACCCTGTGCTGTCCATTACTCTCTATAATCACTCTGTGCTGTCCATTACTCTCTATAATCACCCTGTGCTGTCCATTACTCTCTGTAATCACTCTGTTCTGTCCATTACTCTCTGTAATCACTCTGTGCTGTCCATTACTCTCTGTAATCACTCTGTGCTGTCCATTACTCTCTCTAATCACTCTGTGCTGTCCATTACTCTCTGTAATCACTCTGTGCTGTCCATTACTCTCTGTAATCACTCTGTGCTGTCCATTACTCTCTATAATCACTCTGTGCTGTCCATTACTCTCTATAATCACTCTGTGCTGTCCATTACTCTCTGTAATCACTCTGCGCTGTCCATTACTCTCTATAATCAACCTTTGCTGTCCATTACTCTCTTTTATCACTCTGTGCTGTCCATTTCTCTATAATCACTCTGTGCTGTCCATTACTCTCGATAATCACTCTGTGCTGTCCATTACTCTCTATAATCACTCTGCGCTGTCCATTACTCTCTATAATCACTCTGCGCTGTCCATTACTCTATAATCCCTCTGCAGTGTCCATTATTCATTGTACAATCATGCTGTTACATTTACAAAAGCAAAATACTGCAGATGCAGGAAATCCAAAATAAAACCAGAAAATGCTGGAAACCTCAGCAGGTCAGGCAGCATCTGTGGAGAGAGAAACAGAGTTAATGTTTCAGGTCGATGACCTTTCGTCAGAACTGTAAAAAGTTAGAGATGTAACAGGTTTTAAGCATGTGCAGCGGCAGGGAAAGGGGGAGGGGGGGAAATAACAAAAGGGAAGGTCTGTGATAGGGTGGAAGGCAGGAAGGATTAAATGACAAAAGGGATGATGGTGCAAGGCAAAAGGAGATGGTAATGAAACAAATAAAGAAACAAAAGATGGGTCTAGAAGAGTTGTAAATGGGAATAACAGAACCATCAATGGCTGCTCTCCGAAGAAATGGGGGCAGAGGTCATGATCTGAAATTGTTGAACTCAATGTTGAGTCTGGAAGCCTTAAAGTGCCTAATAGAAAGATGAGGTGCTGTTCCTCGAGCGTATGTTGAGCTTCATTGGAACAGTATAAGAGGTTGAGGACAGAGAGGTCAGAGTGGGAATGGAGCGGAGAATTAAAGCGACAGGAAGCTCGGGGTCACGCTTGCGGACTGAACGGAGGTGTTCTGCAAAGCGGTCACCCAATCTGCGTTTGGTCTCCCCAATGTAGAGGAGACCAGTTCGTGAGCAGCGAATACAGTACACTAAATTGAAAGAAGCACAAGTAAATCGCTGTTTCACCTGGTAGGAGGGCATGGGGCCCTGGACGGTGGGAAGGGGGAAGGTAAAAGGGCTGGTGTTGCATCTCCTGCGCTTGCACGGGAAGGTTGGGAGTGATTGAGGAGTGGACCAGGGTGTCGCGGAGGGAACAGTCTCTTTACAAAGCTGAAAGGGGAGGGGAGGGGAAGATCTGTTTGGTGGTGGGATCATGCTGGAGGTGGTAGAAATGGCGGAGGATGATCCATTGAATGGGCTGGAAGGTGAGGACAAGGGGAACCCTATTGGGACGAGAAAGGGTGAGAGCAGAAGTGCGAGAAATGGAACCGACACGGTCGAGGGCCCTGTCAACCATGGTGGAGGGGAATCCTCGGTAAAGGAAAAAGGAAGACATATCAGAAGCACTGGCATGGAAGGTGGCATCGTGAGAACAGATACGATGGAGACGGAGAAACTGAGAGAATGGCATAGAGTCCTTACAGGAAGCGGGGTGGAAGGAAATGTCGTCAAGGTAGCTGTGGGAGTCAGTGGGCATATAGGGCTAACCCTAACCCTAATGCTGTTACATTTATCCATTTCTGGCTGGCTGTTATTCACTGTAAAACATAACATTACGGAGAGCTTACTTCACTCGCGGATTTATGAATGGCAGTCTGCAAACCCCTGTTTGTTTATATCCTTCTGTTACAGAATGTTCTAGTTAATTATATCCCTGAGTCATGATGCAGATAAAGAATTAAATGAAAGGTAAGACACTTGTGGCTGTACCTTATATAAACTCTCCTTAACTCAATGACATTCTAATTATTGCCCAGAACTTTGTTTTGTTAGTCTGAACAGGAGTTTCTGGAAGTTGTTTATCCCTCTATTATCAGTGGAAACCCATCATTTTGAAATTACTTTTTTGTGCTCATCACAGTGAAGGATCTCAGTGTTGGGGATGAAAGATTTATGGCCTCAGGTCAGCATCAAGCATTCCCAAGCCATGGACAGCCCGGTTGGATGTAGAATCCTCTCTATTGCCTAAACAACATGCCTCGGTTACCATATTAGAATTGTGCGCCCTATTGCATCAGTATAACACTTCCCATTTCTCATACCAGACATCCTGTGACCTCCTTAAGTGCCAATTTGTGCAAAATTTGGGACAATTTTATGCTTTGGGCCCAAGGAATTTTATTGAGACCGTCCAAACGTATTTCACATTGGACCCTTATAGTCACCCCATTATTTTGGCAGGATTTGGACCCCAGAGGTGAAAAGCTGGGACTGGATTTCCTTTTCAGGGCCAAGTTTCAGCAGGGCAATACTTTCGCTCACCCTCCATGTTCGGCCCAGTTTAACCCATTTTCTTGGGCCAGGGCTCATTGAAAGTGCAAGTGCCAGCCAGGAAACTCCAGCAGTTCTGCAGTGAGAGATTTAAAGGGCAGAAGTACCCAGAAGATTGGAATGAGACCTCCCATTGAATGCCTCGGCCAAGACCGAGACTGTTAGCAGGTAAGTCTCTGGGGCTGCATGGAGGGAGAAGAGGCTGCTACAAAATGCCCTCCCTCCATCTGGGTATTTAACGTCAACTGCCAATTTCCACATGGTGTTTCCGGGAAACGGAACTGTCAATATGAAGCATCCATTCTTGACACTGGGCTGACTCTTTCTGGTATGTCAGTTTCTGCTGCTCCAGCTCTGCATTACTGGTTGCAGTACGTTTTGTTTTGCTGTTTGCTGCAATCCAAGACTCTTTTTGCACAGAGCTCCATCCCCAGCATTGCTGCTGCAACAAGGTTCCAAGCTCATCTCGAACCAAAAGGCTCAGCGTGCCCATTGCACTGAGTCTACCAATGACGACCATGAATTTGCAGGGGAAGGGGAATTCAGGCAGAGGTGGGTGCACTTGCATCTCAGGTGGCTGCTGCCCACTCAGATTCAGCCCAGGAACTATGTTTTCAGACTCTGCCATACCTACTTTGCCATATCTATGGGGACTTGCCATTACCACACCTGCTTTGTAAGGAAGGCTGTGATAGTTCTGGAGCTAGAAATTCGCTGTGGCCTGCTTTTGGGTGAATAACTGACAGCATGATTCCAGCACGTGCCTGAACCAGGAGGCCCGAAGCCTCAATGTAATAATAGTGACGAGCTGCAGGCGCATGTCGCAGCACCAGGTGCAGCTCGCCTGTTTATCAGATCCCATTCAGGATGGCAGCCTTGCCAGCAGAGGTCCTGGGGCAGTGGGGTGGGCTATGGTGGGAGAGAAGAACAGGAGGGGTACAAGCATGGTCCAGCAACAGCCTGAGGCAGTTCTGTAGAGCTGGGAGGAGCAGTCCTGCTCCGCCCAGCTCCACATCAAGGTAAGTATAAAGAAAATACGAACATTTTTGGTAGCAGCTTCCAGTCTTTTAAGGATGGCTGGTTAGGCCACGTGTAGACCATGTAATGCTGAGCGGAGTTCTGCCCTGCCGAATTTCCAGGAGGTTCCTGAAACAAGCGTTATGCCCCTCATTTACATATGCAAGGCGCCTAATGGCTGTTTCAGGTCTGTGCCACGCGCGGCCTTCACCAATATGGCTGTGCCTGTGCTCCGGGCGCAGAATGTTGTACCCGAAATCGGTCCTCATTGCCCCATTTCAGACCTGGGAAACACGTAGAAGGGAGACCAATTCACCCCAATGGTGTCTACTGGAGCATGAGCTGCAGACACTATCTCACACTGCCCTCCCTGTTGCTGTGATAGTCGCCACAGCTTTGGTTTTAACTCCCTATGCCTGGCTGAATAAAAGCAGTTCAGGGTACCTGGCAGGAACTGACAAGCAATCTGAACGGCCACTACACTATTCAGCATACCTGGCTGCAATCCAGGAGAAAACTTAGTGACTCACTAGCCAGCCAGGGTAGGAGATCCTGCGCTAACCTCATACAGTACATTGAATGTTTCCCATGAATTCCCATTATGCAGCAGTATACACTTTGCAATAGTTTCTTTCCTCTACAAATGTTTCTTTTCTCACATCTTGAAATGCTTTTGTCTCAAACAAATCTTTCCAGCTACTGCAGCGGGATGCAACATACATCCCCTTCTGTCTCTTCGGTATAACATAGGAAGGTGTCAGGGACTAGTGAAACAGAACACATCAGCACCTCACTGTATAGAGTATCACTCTAACCCTCCAAACTGCCAGCTCAGGTATCTCCAGCCCGGGGATTTTGAGATTGAAGTAGAGAAGAGTGATACACTGAGCACAAATGAGCAGGAGTAAATAGTGATGGCATAAGAGGAGTGGGGAAACTGCTGTGCAGAGAGCCACATTGCATCCCTCCCTCCCCCTCTCTCTCTCTCTCTCTCTCTCCCCTCAGCAAATGAGGCCATTTCAGGAACCTATTCTTAATAGGATGTTGCAGTCACTGGAGACTGTGCCAAGGAAGTTTCAACACATGATAATGGCAAGTGTAAAAGACTCCACTACCTGCACCTGTGTTGTGTTGATGTATGGAATCAAAACAATCCAGTTGACTATAGAATGTGGGGCAACTCCAGGGACATCTGTAACGTATCTCCCATGACACAGGCCCCAAGACCTGTTGTGAGCCCTCGGTCTCTCTCCTCCGTCATGATCAGACTTGGTGATCACATGGAAAGAGCCACTGATGGGGCTCTAACAATCCCAATGCTGCCATTGGGTCTGCTGTCATGTAGATCAGTGCATATGGTGAGATAATACCCAGCAATAGAGATATGTGTGGAATGGGTATGGATGATATGATAACAATACATAGAAGTTACAACACAGAAACAGGCCATTTGGCCCAACCAGCCCATGTTGGTGTTTACTCTCATGCAAGCAAACAGTTAGAATCACATTTACTCACCTATTCTCATATCCCGTCAACTCATTTTCCTTCATCCACTTGTCTAGCTTCCCACACCACCCCTGGTGGCTGCACATGTGCCAGAAAGCAGGCAGGGCCAAGCCATCTCCAGAGCTGTAGACATGGCAGAGTCTGTAGCTGGGCTATCTCAGGCACTTGCCCACAGAGACCAAGGGCCACCCAAATGCCAAGAGCCTGGCATGGACACAAAGCAGACACCCAGCTGACAACCTCTTGCCATTGAGCAACATGTGGAGGAAGCACTAGATTAGGCCGTTAATCACATCAGTCATATTCTGTCACCTAGGGAAAGCACCAGGTATGAAAGAGTAGTCGCACACAGTGCATTCAAGCGACTGTGCTGACGTTTAACTGTGTGTGGACAGTGTGGTTGTTCTGGTGTTGAATGCTGTAAATGTATCAGCATATGACAGTCTGCATTGGCAGTTCAATAGGAGGTGAACACAGTATGTGAAGGCATATTTATTGAGGGTGTGATAAAGATGTAGGGAAGACTGTTTATTCAATGGGCAGAGAAGGGCTCATCAATGAGAGGCTGGTGAATTTTACAAAGAAGGAAAACTATCAGCACGATTCACTAATCATCTGTGACATTGGCCCTGTTGTGTTAACAATATGACATTTCCATTTACAAAACACCTTATCGCATGGAAACATTTCTTGGCACTTTACCTGGAATTCTTATTGAAGTGCAGTGCTTTAAATACTCTAACTCCACAGCAGGATGTTGAAAGCTTCTGACACGTTTTGAAGTGGTGCAGACAGTAAGACTGGTTTGAAAGTTGCAGTCACTCCCAATTTTATTTTATCACTTGGTAGACAGCGAGGGGCTAATTTCCATGGGATTCTGCTGATCTCTTGCTGCAACTCAGTGAATAGTTTGCAGAAACCCTGGAGCTGCCGCTTTAAGCTGTTCACAGGGTTTCTGCCGAAATTATGGTGGGAGATCGAGCGAACCTCTTCAGAAATTTAAAGCACCTGTTTCTCCCTATCTCTCCTGAAGGCCCTGATTTTTGTTGGGGTCCCACTCCATGGGCACTGGCTGCCTCACTAAAATGACCATTTCTCTTGTATGAACCTAGACAGTGAGTATTGGCAGCTTACCATGTTTGGGAGGGCCCTGCTGAACCCAACCCTGTACTCATCCAAAGTCTATACTCAAACGTTCCCACAGCAAGAACTGAGACCTCTGGCACACCTTTCCCCTTTCTTAGCCCTGGGCACTGAAGCCAATTGGAGCATCCCCCTAGTTCTGCTCGCCAGCTGAAATCAGCTAATTTAGTGCAGACCAGGGATTGAACCAGCCATCTTCTGGTCTGCATGGTTCAGTGCCACACTAGTGATAAACTGAGCCATCAGGCAGCCCAGAATGCAGACAACAGATCTGAGTTTTATTGAATATAATAGGAATATATTTAATGGGAAACTGCTGGCTTCAAACTGCTTCTGTCTAACATTCAGAGACTCCTCCAATACCAAGTTCCCAGCACAGAGTCATTTACATTATTTATTCTGTGTTTATATCACAGAAGCACGTGATGTAAATCAAGAAATGCCTCTTGGGTTGTGATGCTGTTGATTATGCCCCATTTATATTCAACAGCACTGGAACAGCGCAAAAGTGCCTGTCCATGCCCAGTTGTTTTGAAGCTGCAGTTCATCATTAGCAGTTGGCATAGGTGGCAGCCTCTAGTTCCCACTGCTGTGTTTAAAACGCTACCAGGGTCAGCTACCAAAACCTCTTTAAGCTCCCCTGATGGGGTTCTTAGCTGTCAAATGGTGCTCCAATTTTAAACCACAAGAACATTTTATTCTGACTGCACCATAGGGTGCAGTGCAACACCCAGGGAGTGCAGGAACCTGTCATTTGTGGTTTTGCTTATTTTCTTTTGAAAGTACTCAAAATTTCACTCTTCCAATGAAAAAATGTATTAAATGAATTAATTGTTAAACTTTTGCTCTAGCTTTTTAATGTACTCTCGGGAACACGATTTTCAGCAGTGATTTTTGAGGTGGGATTTGTTGTAACATCCGCACAGCAGATGAGCCGATCAAGACACAAATGCAACAATCCCGCTGAGTTGCCGATTAATGAGTTAAAGAGGCTGTTTATTCGGAGGAGACAAGCAATTTACAATAACTCGGCTGCACAGTGGGAAATGCACGCACCATGGAACAGGCAAGCAGCAAATGAAACCGCAATTCAGCACCGTGCCTTCCAGGCTTGTGCAAATGTAGTGAGGGACGGAGTGCAAGGCAGCTGATCAGCAAACAGAGAATGCACCAGGCATGGGAGGCAATAGCCGGAAGGGTCAACACTGTCATGGACCCATCACACTTGAGATGAAGTCAGGAAGATGTCTGACTTTAAGAGAACTGCAACCAAGTTTACTGTGATTGCCTGTGTTAGGTTTTTGGGTTTTACACTGGAATTTCTACTTGGGCTCAGGGACTCTGCCCAGGCCTAGAAGCAAACCTTGTACGCCCACAAACTAGCAAAGTGCTTATCTCTGCCAGTTCAAGTGCATGTCGATTTGTACCGATCCTCTATGCATTGCTTTTCTCTCTCTTGCAACACTTCACCTTGAGTCCACACTGACGATCCTAGCCCACGAGTCCAGGCACTTCCACGTGTGTGCCCGCTCCTTATTCTTCTTCTGGGGCTAGATGGGCTATCTCTACCTCTAGGTTTATCAGAGCTGTTGTAGACATTTTGAAAAATACTACTGTTTGCTACTGTTCAATTTCCGTTAAATTTACGGGCCCTGAAATTCCAGGGATGTGTTCTACCAGTGGTAGTGCAGCAGAGCGCATCTCCCAACTGACCATCAGGGCACATCCTCCAACTGACCAGCAGAGCGCGCCTCCCAACTGACCAGCAGAGCGCGCCTCCCAACTGACCAGCAGAGTACATCTCCCAACTGACCAGCAGAATACATCTCCCAACAGACAAGCAGAGAGCATCTCCCAATTGATCACAGGGTTTGCCATAGACACTGTCCCAAATGGCAAGGACGAGGTCAATGGAATATTTGGGCAGGCTGCTGGTGCCTGTAAGCACATATCAGTGGTACCCAACGATGACCTGGGTAGTGGGAGTGGCCCCATGCTGCTCCAACGCAGCACAGGAGGCCCTGGTAGTAGGAGTGGCCCCATGCTGCTCTAATGCAGCACAGGAGGCCCTGGTAGTAGGAGTGGCCCCATGCTGCTCTAATGCAGCACAGGAGGCCCTGGTAGTAGGAGTGGCCCCATGCTGCTCTAACGCAGCACAGGATGCCCGGAAATGGCCTCTTCAGAAAAAGAGCAGCTTGACTCTGCAGCTCTCTAAGTAGCTGTTGGGCCAATTGCTCCCTCCTACATTTTTTTTTTATTCGTTCATGGGATGTGGGCGTCGCTGGCAAGGCCGGCATTTATTGCCCATCCCTAATTGCCCTTGAGAAGGTGGTGGTGAGACACCTTCTTGAACCGCTGCAGTCCATGTGGTGTCTTTACAAGGCCCATAAAAGAGCCTATGCCTGTTCTCAGCCTGAATTTCCTCAGTCTTAATGAAGCAATTCACCGGGACAACATATAAATATTTTTGCGTGTTACACAACACTGTGGCTGGAGAGGGGATCAGCTCACTGTTTATTCAGTGCCTTATGTTTACATCTGTTTGTGTTACCAATTTCCATTGTAGCTCTAACACAGCTGCGTGTACCAACATGCTCATGGGTTTGACCAGGAGTAATGAGACTGCAGTCAAGCATGAATGAGAGTGCTGACTACATCCATGCACCTGGTGAAACTGAAATAAGTATATTCACTCTTTAAAAGGTCAGCTCCACCTTCTCACTACATCTCCAATTCCTTCTCTCTGCAGAAAGAATAGATCCAAGTGCCTGTTGATCTCCTTTGCACTGTCAGCTTCAATGTCCTTCCCTGGTAACTTATCCCACAAATCAATTACCCTTTGGGTGAAATGGTTCCCTCTCACTTTCCTTCTCACTCCTACTTGGTTTCATCTGTATCACTGTCAGTTGATCCCTTCACCAGAGTAAACAATTTGCCTGGATCAAATGTTGCCCCTAATTCAGTACTAATTGGTAATTCATTGGCAATCTCTGAGAAATGCTTTGTGTGGTAATAAAAGAAAGATCATAGTAGTGCAGTAGCGTGCTCTAGGTGTTCGTCAAAGAACTTATGCTCGTCTGAGGCACAGAGTTGGAACAAAGTAGGGGAGCTTTATTCTGTATCTATCCCTGCCCTGGGAGTGTTTGATGGGACAGTGTAGAGAAAGAAAGAAAGACTTGCACTTATATAGCTTTATAAGAGGGAGCTTTGCTCTGTATCTAACCCGTGCTGTACCTGCCCTGGGAGTGTTTGATGGGACAGTGTAGAGGGAGTTTTACTCTGTATCTAACCCGTGCTGTACCTGCCCTGGGAGTGTTTGATGGGTCAGTGTAGAGGGAGCTTTACTCTGTATCTAACCCGTGCTGTACCTGCCCTGGGAGTGTTTGATGGGTCAGTGTAGAGGGAGCTTTACTCTGTATCTAACCCGTGCTGTCCCTGCCCTGGGAATGCCTGACAAACACAGTCTCTCTTAGATATTTTTCTCCTCTTGTCCCCAAGCAGATGGTGGGCCAGCCCTCTGCTCCAAAACATAATGATCATCCATCAGAAGGCTGCTGTCACATCAAAGGAGACGCTGTTACATCTAAAAGGACAGCATTAGTTTAACTGATGCAGTTAATAACTGTTCTTCACAAGGCTACAGAATCAGATATGATCAATGCGATTCTGACTGATCAGCCACTTTGTTCTGGCATCAATCAATCAATCACAGGTTATTTCATTTCAACATGTGATTTACTAATCAGTATGACTCTGAATCATAATTGCAAATGTGAAATGTGTAGCTGTAGTCATAACGATTAGATCAATGGCTGAATACCACATTTAGGAAAGTCAAGATTGGGGGGCGAAATTGGGTGCCTTTGCACCTCCCGTTAGCGCCCCCGGCTTTGCCACCGGGTGCGGCGCTGACATCGACTCCCGCCATATTTGGCGAGAGTTTTGCGGCGGCGCCATGGCATTGCACCCCGATCTCCTTCGCCTGGAGATCGTGATGTCATCGCTGTGCACGTCACCCGGTGACGCCCCGGACCCGAAATTGACTTCCGCCCCCTGCAGCAGCGCCGGGCGAAAACACCGACAGCTGCAGGAGGCGTGCATCGGTCGGCCGGCCGCTTCGGGGGCTATAATTAAAGGCGAGGTGTTCTGCTTTTTCTCGCGGGTTCCTGCCCGCGATTGATCAGCCCGGCTCTCTGCTAGAGTGCCGGGCTGATCGTGCTGGATCATGGCTGCCTTGGTGGTCCAGGTAGGTAATTTTTCTATTGCAGAACCTGCAGCGATGCCCTTCCCTTTAAGGGAGGGAAGGAGCCTTTGAACAGGGCAGTGCTGTACGGCCCAGTGTGCAGCGCTGCTGAAGTCTCCGCCCCGCCTGCTGCCGATTGTTCTCCAAGAAGGAAGAGGATTTAAAGTAATTGGTAGGAGGTTTAGAGGGGATTTGAGGGGAAATTTCTTCACCCAGAGGGTGGTGGGGGTCTGGAACTCACTGCCTGAAAGGGTGGTAGAGGCAGAAACTCACACCACATTTAAAAAGTGCTTGGATGTGCACTTGAAGTGCCGTAACCTACAGGGCTACGGACCAAGAGCTGGAAAGTGGGATTAGGTTGGGTAGCTCTTCGTCGGCCGGCATGGACACGATGGGCCGAAATGGCCTCCTTCCGTGCTGTAAATTTCTATGATTCTATTCTATGAAAACCAAATTTTTTAAAAGTTTAGAATCATACGTGCCTGATGCTAATTTTCCAAACTTTTAAAATTTAGTGCCCCAAACGGGGCTATAATGAATTTCTACCACATTATTTCTAAAAGCAGTCCCATTGGATTAACTTGGGATAGATTTCGAGTTCTGTGCACTTTCTTTATTACTCTTGAATTTTATTCTCTTCCTCTCCTCATCCAATATTCACATAAAAATACTATCCTCGAAGCATCAGAATACTGACCAGTACAACCCACTCCGCAAAAGGACTCCCTCCAATACACCACCCTCCGATAATCCACCCTTCCTATGCACCGCCCTCTGATACTCCATCGTCTGATACTTCACCCTCCGATGTTTGGGATGATGTGTGTAGAGGGTGGGAATGTTTGGAATAATGTGGTGTGTAGAGGGTGGGAATGTTTGTGATGATGTGTGTAGAGGACAGGATCATCATCCCAAACATTCCCAACTTCTACACACCACATTATCCCAAACATACCTGTCCTCTATACACATCATCCCAAACATTCCCACACTCTACACACATCATCCCAAACATTCCCACTCTCGACACAGAATCCCCACAGTGCAGATAGAGGCCATTTCGGCCCATCGAGCCTGCACCGACACGTATCCCACCCTATCCCCGGAACCCCACGTATTTAATCCACCTAACACTAAGGGTCAATTTATCATAGCCAAATCAACC
Organism: Squalus acanthias; assembly: GCA_030390025.1. Lineage (NCBI taxonomy): Eukaryota > Metazoa > Chordata > Chondrichthyes > Squaliformes > Squalidae > Squalus > Squalus acanthias. Next base: position 18,938,121 of record CM059442.1, on the reverse strand, counting down.
TAACCGGCACATCTTTGGACTGTGGGAGGAAACCGGAGCACCCGGAGAAAACCCACGCAGACATGGGGAGAATGTGCAATCTCCACACAGACAGTCACCCGAGGCCGGATTCGAACCCGGGTCCCTGGCACTGTGAAGCAGCAGTGCTAACCACTATGCCACCGTGTTGCCCCCATCATCCCAAACAACCCCGTCCTCTACACACATCATCCGAAAGACGGCACTGGAGTGTCAGCATAGATTTTTGTGCTCAAGTCCTATGGAATAGGACTTGAACCCACAACCTTCTAACTCAGAGGTGAGGGTGCTACCAACTGAGCCAAAGCTGACACTACAGCTAACAGCAGTTTCAGCACCTATGGGTAGAACACTGGGAGCAAGAGAGAAACAGAGTAATACGACACAAAAAGGGCTGAATAACAGATCAGAGCAGCAGAGTGCCTCTGTTCATAGAATCATAGAAACTTCCAGCACAGAAGGAAGCCATTCGGCCCGACGTGACTGTGCTGGCTCTTTGAAAGAGCAGTTGCGCTTAGATCTACATCCCTACTTTTTGTCCGTAACGATGTAAGTTCCTCATCCTCCAGTACCTGTCCAACTCCCTTTTAAAATTATTTATGGAATCAGCTTCCACCACCTTTTCAGGTCGAGCGTTCCAGATCCCAACAACTCTCTGAGTGAAAAATTTCTCCTCATCTCCCCTCTAAGTGTGTGATTGCTGGGTGTCACTGTTGGGGTGGGATTGCTGGGTGAGGGTCTCTGTTGGGGTGGGATTGCTGGGTGAGGGTCTCTGTTGGGGTGGGATTGCTGGGTGAGGGTCTCTGTTGGGGTGGGATTGCTGGGTGAGGGTCTCTGTTGGGGTGGGATTGCTGGGTGTCTCTGTTGGGGTGGGATTGCTGGGTGAGGGTCTCTGTTGGGGTGGGATTGCTGGGTGTCTCTGTTGGGGTGGGATTGCTGGGTGAGGGTCTCTGTTGGGGTGGGATTGCTGGGTGAGGGTCTCTATTGGGGTGGGATTGCTGGATGAGGGTCTCTGTTGGGGTGGGATTGCCGGGTGAGGGTCTCTGTTGGGGTGGGATTGCTGGATGAGGGTCTCTGTTGGGGTGGGATTGCCGGGTGAGGGTCTCTGTTGGGGTGGGATTGCTGGGTGAGGGACTCTGTTGGGGTGGGATTGCTGGGTGTCTCTGTTGGGGTGGGATTGCTGGGTGAGGGTCTCTATTGGGGTGGGATTGCTGGGTGAGGGTCTCTGTTGGGGTGGGATTGCTGGGTGAGGGTCTCTGTTGGGGTGGGATTGCTGGGTGAGGGTCTCTGTTGGGGTGGGATTGCTGGGTGTCACTGTTGGGGGGGATTGCTGGGTGAGGGTCTCTGTTGGGGTGGGATTGCTGGGTGAGGGTCTCTGTTGGGGTGGGATTGCTGGGTGAGGGTCTCTGTTGGGGTGGGATTGCTGGGTGTCACTGTTGGGGTGGGATTGCTGGGTGAGGGTCTCTGTTGGGGTGGGATTGCTGGATGAGGGTCTCTGTTGGGGTGGGATTGCCGGGTGAGGGTCTCTGTTGGGGTGGGATTGCTGGGTGAGGGTCTCTATTGGGGTGGGATTGCTGGATGAGGGTCTCTGTTGGGGTGGGATTGCTGGGTGAGGGTCTCTGTTGGGGTGGGATTGCTGGGTGAGGGTCTCTGTTGGGGTGGGATTGCTGGCTGAGGGTCTCTGTTGGGGTGGGATTGCTGGGTGAGGGTCTCTGTTGGGGTGGGATTGCTGGGTGAGGGTCTCTGTTCGGGTGGGATTGCTGGGTGTCTCTGTTGGGGTGGGATTGCTGGGTGAGAGTCTCTGTTGGGGTGGGATTGCTGGGTGAGGGTCTCTGTTGGGGTGGGATTGCTGGGTGAGGGTCTCTGTTGGGGTGGGATTGCTGGGTGTCACTGTTGGGGGGGGATTGCTGGGTGAGGGTCTCTGTTGGGGTGGGATTGCTGGGTGTCTCTGTTGGGGTGGGATTGCTGGGTGAGGGTCTCTATTGGGGTGGGATTGCTGGATGAGGGTCTCTGTTGGGGTGGGATTGCCGGGTGAGGGTCTCTGTTGGGGTGGGATTGCTGGGTGAGGGTCTCTGTTGGGGTGGGATTGCTGGCTGAGGGTCTCTGTTGGGGTGGGATTGCTGGCTGAGGGTCTCTGTTGGGGTGGGATTGCTGGGTGAGGGTCTCTGTTGGGGTGGGATTGCTGGCTGAGGGTCTCTGTTGGGGTGGGATTGCTGGGTGAGGGTCTCTGTTGGGGTGGGATTGCTGGCTGAGGGTCTCTGTTGGGGTGGGATTGCTGGCTGAGGGTCTCTGTTGGGGTGGGATTGCTGGGTGAGGGTCTCTGTTGGGGTGGGATTGCTGGGTGTCTCTGTTGGGGTGGGATTTCTGGGTGAGTGTCTCTGTTGGGGTGGGATTGCTGGGTGAGGGTCTGTTGGGGTGGGATTTCTGGGTGAGTGTCTCTGTTGGGGTGGGATTGCTGGGCGAGGGTCTCTGTTGGGGTGGGATTGCTGGGTGAGGGTCTGTTGGGGTGGGATTGCTGGGTGAGGGTCTCTGTTGGGGTGGGATTGCTGGGTGAGTGTCTCTTTTGGGGTGGGATTGCTGGGTGAGCGTCTGTTGGGGTGGGATTTCTAATTCTGCAAGAATCCCTGTATATTTGAGTCCTACTCTGTTCTGATTTAGCTGATCTCAGCTAATGGAGAAGTAGCGATGCCACAACTGGAATTAACTGCCCCACCCCCATAGGGTTATGGAGGGGGAAAATCCAGGATTCGTGCTCCTCATGACTATCCAGTAGCACCTGTGGATGATGAGTGAGGACAGGATTGGGTACACCTGTGATGCCTTCCACTCTCCAACAATCTATTGAAATTCCACGAGTTGCACTGTAACTTCGGGGGAGAGTGGAAGAGTCCCACAGAAACAAGGGGAAAGTAACAAGAATTACCCGATCATCTGTGTCAGGTTAATGTGCAGCAAGTGAGGAGAGAGGCTTTGCTTTAACCTGCTGCTGCAAGGAGTGAAGCCACAAGCAGAGGAAAGTGATACAAGAGCCAGTTGCACAAGCCCTTTTCTGCAGATGTCAGTGCAATTTGTGCAGCTGAGGGTTGGGGCTGCTAGAGACTGGCTGACATCTTGTCACGTCTCATTAAATTGCTACACAGTACAAAGGTAAAATTGCCGGGGCTGTCACTGAGGCATAAAAGAATCATTCACGAGGAAATCTACAATGTGGTAATTTGTATGAGTGCAAAAAAACATTGTACAGTATGTGTTCAAAGTGATTGCGTCACGAGGAGGCCATTTAATTAAAGCTGCCTCACCGGATCCCTGCAGTTAATGAATTTCAAAACCTCATGGATGATTGGAGTCTGCAGCATCTTACTGAGCCAGAATCTGTTTGTTTACACATGTTTCTATCACAAAAGCCCATTTCTCTAGTACATTAATTTTCCCATTGATCATTGGCTATCTTGTACTCCCACCCTCCCATTGACGCCTATCCTTCGAGTACCCCAACTCTTCAATCCAAACCAGTTCCTCTCTTACCCTAGATCTCCCATCCAAGCTCATTCCTTTAGTACCCTAACTTCTATAATAGCTCAACCCTCAAGTGCCCTGTCTCCCATCCAAGCCCATTCTTCTAGTACTCTAACCCTCCTATCAAAACTTGTCCATCTAGTAGCTAAACCCTCCCATTAAACCCATCCCTCTGGTACTCTTTTTCCCATCAAAATTCATATTCTCTGGATTACTAGTTCAGTAACATAACCACTACACTATCATACCCTCTGATCAGATGCAGTGATATCTCTTTTGCACAAGATAATGGGGCATGAATGTAGTTGAAGACTCTCCCTCGCTGTGAGATCAGTCAATGATTAAGAATGAGAGCATGGTCGGGTGGGATGTAGCAGCTTCCTGAATAGAAAGTCAGCAATTTTTGTTTAATATTTCCGTGTAATGTCAGCAGTGAGGGAATCTTCAGTTCAAGTCTCTTCTTTTCTTCCAGTCTTCAGGAAGCTCTGGGAGGAAAGATAAAGAAATGCTTTTTCTCCTTATCTGCTGAAGGTGCCTTGCTCATGCTGAGCCCCTACTGGTGACCAGCTAACTTAGCACAGACCAGGAATTGAACCTGGGTGCTCCTGGGCCTGACGGTGTGAGGGAGCTGGATTAACATCAGTAGAGATACAGTCAGTGACACAGGCTTTGCGGAGTTACTGAGGGAGCTAGATCACAAGATAATATGGACGAGGAAGGTAAATTCGCCCTATTTTGAGATCCTACCCCCCCCCCCCCCCCCCCCCCCATCTCCCAGTCCTCCAATTCTGGCCTCTTGAGCATCCCCAATTTTCATCGCTGCGCCATTGGCAGCCGTGCCCTCAGCTGCCCTTGTCTAGTTTGAACTACTCCAGCAGTTTAATTTAAAGTAATATTCTGGGTTAACTTTTTCTATGCTCTTTCAGATTTTAGATTTACCGCCCACAGTAGAGGTGGTCAATAACACAAGGGCTACTGTGATACCTGACTAACACATGAGTACAACACTGTACTGTGCCACTGTTAATCATGGTTCCACACTTGCCTTCACTGATAAAATTTCCAACCTGCTTTTCCAATTACTCCTGACAAAATTAAAGGTCTCACAGGATCTTGATAACTGCATAGACGGCACTGCACAAACCCCAAAATAAATCAATCAAATGCCAAGCCTATTAACATCATCAGTGAGCACACTGAAGGTGCGTGGTGTTATGCAACACAGCCAGAGGGAAGCTACAGAAAGATAGGATTATAATGATGTGGCTCCAATAAATCAGCAGGGAAAGGAAAGGAGAGCTGTTTCCTACTTATTAACTGTCTTTTTTTTAAATAAGGATCCTCAAGCTCTTTGAACACAATTATCTTATTTGAAGCAAAATATTCAGTGAGTAATATCAAATCCAGACACCCTCATTTATTCTTTTTTCTTGGAATCAAATTGGTAACAGAGAAAGTTGAATGTGTTTTTTATCTTATGCAGTGATACATTCAACAATCAGGCAAGAAGTTGGTAGGCGTCAAGAAGTTTGGAAGCTGTGGACTGTCACTCTACCTTACTGCCAGGAGAAAATATAATTAGAGCAACAAGTGCTTTGAATGCATACCATTAGTGAAACAGTGATCTGTCTGTTCCTGACGTAGAACTAATTATGTGTTGTTCTGCACAGCAGGTACCAAATACACAGAAGAAACTCGAGCTTTTTTGGGTGGGTGTATCAGCTAAAGGAGCACAGAACCTGGGATCTTTGACCTTTCAACTCAGCCCTCTCCAGAGGGCCTATGACCAACAATGACAGACCTCTACTTATCCAGGCTCCTGAGAGCTTAGACAGCTTGTTATTAATTCTAAATAGTACAGACTACCACAACAGGGATACTCCAAAATAGACCGCTACTGCAGTTGTGAGTGTCTGCCAATGCCCGGAGATCAGTGTTTGCTTGGAGCCTCTCTAGTTTTTTTTTATTATTCTACCCTCTTGATCACCTTCAGCTTTTGTTAAAATACATGAGGGTAGGCTGGCCTGTGACACATTGTGATAATGTGTCAACACATTGGTAAATGTAGGTTTGATTCTGATGAGGATGGTGGCAAAGAAAATATGAGGGCATGTTAAACTGAGTTGCACTTGTGAGCCTTTAGCAGCCAGTTCAAGAGCAGAACCAATAAAGACCTGATAATAGACCACTTGCTCACCCTCTTGGACAGGGTAGGAAAGACAGAAAGAAAATAACTGTACCCACCTCAGAGAAAATAACTGTACCCACCTCAGAGAAAATAACTGTACCCACCTCAGAGAAAGAATTAATATCAGTGTCAAAGACTGTGTGAATGTGCATCAATGCCCAGAGTCCAAATTAATATAATAATACTTGCATTTACTTAACAACATTCAAGTCAAAAAATTTCGGAGCACTTCAGATACAATTTGCAGATGCTCAGCCTTATTTTGATGTGCCGTGACAATCGTTACATTGGCAGAAATGGCAGCCATTTTGTAGCAGCAACATCTGCAAACAGCGATGAGATGAATGACTAGTCAATCTATTTTTGGTGGTATGGGCTGAGAGATATGTTGGCCAGTACACTGGGAGAACGCCTTGCTTTTCTTCCATAGAATCTTTAACATCTACCTGAACCACTGGAAGCTAGACAGGATTTAGGTATAACGTCTCATCTGAAGACCAGCAGCATTGACATGGAGCACTCTCTCAGTACTTCACTGCAGTGTTATATCCAGGCCTGTGTGTCCATCTCACTGTAAAAGTCCATATTAATACTCACAGCTGTGCACTTTTTAGAGTGCATATTAAAATTTATGACTGTGTGCCTGTGGCAAAAATTGGGCAAAGTCAATTTTTGTCTGTGTTGAATTTTTTAACTTATAATCATTCTGTAATGCTAAATTCAGCTAAGGGGTAAGCCTCAAGGCTGCAGTGTTTCTTAACAGTAAGCCAGCAGCCAAGAATAATTCTGGACACAATATTGATTTGAAAGTCAATTACAGTAAACTCTTGTTTAAACGGCACTTAATCATCCGGAATTCTTTAATAACTGGCAAAATAGATAACCGGTAATCTTGCCGAATCCATCCATTTTTCGTTTTTCCGAGTCCGAGTTTCCCGCGGTGGCCGAGTTAGTCACTGGTTTTTATTTTTTTTGTGTTAAAAATTGCCTACCTCTCTGTTATCCAGAATTTTTCATCAACCGGCACCATCCCAGTTCTGTAGGTACCGGATACGAAAGAGTTTACTGTAGTTAGTGGGAGTATGGTCATAATCTACAGTCTTAAACATTTTGAGCTATTGTGAGAAGGTGGATCCTTGTGCTAACAGATGCTCCAGGATGTCATTCTTCCATTTGAACAAGGGCAAACACACATTTTTTTAAATCTCAGCCCCAAAGAATTGGGTCACATGTCAGGGTAGTAACTTTGATTGACAGCTCAGTGGGCAGGGACCTTAACTGAGTTACTTAGGAGACAGTGTTCTGAAGCAGGCAGTTTCTCCCTCAGTAGGTAGGCCATTCTGCCCATCATGCCAGTGCTGCTGCTAGCTCTTCATCTAGAACTATCTACGCAAATCCCATTTCCCTCACCTTTCCCTATATCCTTTTATATTCTATTTTCAAATTACGTTATAGCCTCTGCCTCAACCTGGGATCAACTAAGGAACAAGCAGGTGTCAGCACCCTGGTAGCCTCTTAAACACCCCCAGGGTCACACACTGCACAAACCCAGTGTCCAACAAACTCATTGCTCTATCCTCCTTCTCGACCCAACCCCTGACAGTAGGACCTTTTGCCCAGTCTAAAATCATACAGGACAAGGCATTTAAGAAACTAATACATGTAAATGGTAAAGATCTGCTTTCACAAGTGCACATAAGTTTGTTTTAGCAAAACAACTGAAAACCACACATTTTAAGCCCCATATTTGATTATCAAAATTATTGAATGGCCACTGAAATTAGACTGTCTACTCAAAATGAGAATTGGTGGTCACCCTGCCTGGCCACGGTAATGACCAGCACTACAACCCAATACATGCATGTATCTACAAGAACCATGTAACCTGCAATCAAACACATTGTATTGCACCACAACCCAGGAAAGTGTAGAAATTCTGTACATCTTAAAATAAACAAATACAAATTAAGAGTTCTGGATTTTGTCAAGTCTGCTCAATGGCTGAGCTGTCTTGGCCTGGTTTCTTTTGTACTTTCTTACCTTTTATGAAGTGAATCTTTCTTGTCCGCTGAGCCCAAACTCTGAAAGACAAAGGAAAAAACCCTGGTCACGCACAACCCAAGAGATACATGTGGTAACACAATACAGCTTCCTGTGACTCGAACTTTATTGCATCACTTCCTGTGATTAGTCCAGGATAAATACTGGACTGATCAGTTGGATCCTGGAGAGGCATAGAGTAAGACCTCTTTTGTATGTAGCACCTTTTTAGTTGATTAAAGCTTACTTTAAGTTCACCACGCGTAAGGCTCATTCTTACGACAATACATTGGGTGAATTTTAAATCAAGCATTCCTGGTGTAGCCTGGTGTTTATCAACTCCCATGGGAATGTGGGGAATGTCAGATTATAAATAGGCAGGTGGGAACTCACATATGTAGGCTGCCCACCCAAATTTCAAACACAGGCCTCAGCCCAGTAGCAGGATCACTACCTCCAACAAATAGATTAGCATCATTTTTAAACAATATCCTACTCAGCACCTGGCTGGTGGTGGTATGGACTCTAATAATGATACAATATTATGGTTTCAGACTAGATAAATCAAGCTCACAACAACTAATTGCCTTTGATGACTGTATTAGCAGCATTGCCGAATACAGAAAGTGTATTTACCTCAGTCTGGAGAACAGAAGCAAAGGGCTTCAGCACGCTATCTTCCTAAGTCTGTTCTAACAAGCTATGGCTATCATATTAGTGAACTATCCTTGTTCAATACTGACCACAGGATATCTATGCCTTGCTCTGATTATGACCCCAAGGCTATTTGTTACCAGATAGAGATACCGGCCCAAAAATTCGTGAGGGAGCCTTCGCCGCGATCTCTCACTGCGCGCTGGCTTTTTCAGTCCGAGTTCGCACGAACTTGATGTTCTGGACAGCAGCTGTGCAGGGCTTTCGTATCCCACAGGCGTAGTTAATTCGTGCGAGCTGTGGGATCACGTGACTCAGTTAGAGCCAATGGCAGCACACCATCTTTCATTCATAGCTTTCACATAAGTGCTGTGAAAGCTATGAATCTATACCCCCCAAAAGAACAGCTAAACCTCAATTAAATTTTTTTTAAAAACCATCACATTAATAAAATAAGTATAGTTAAATAAATTAACCATTTTAAACAAAAAATTAAATTTTTGAAATTTTTTTAAATCTTTTAAAAAGTTATAGAAATAAACTTACCTGTCTTTAAAGTCTCTAAAAAAGATATACCTGTTAAAAAAAAATCAAAATCATACTTAATTAACTACTTACCTTGTTAAAAGAGGGTCTTACGCCTCCTTTCTTTATGTCTAAAATGTTCCATGCTTACCTGCGCGTTCAAAGCACTAAGTGCACTGCGTGCGTGCAGCCTGTAGCGCGCACGCGGTTCACCTAGGAACCGCCCCCTTTTGAATTCACCAAGTGCCGGTTTTCAGCGCATGCGCAGTGCATGCAGAAAACCGGCAATTGGAGACAGAATACACGAGAGTACACAGTGCGTACTCTCGCGTAGCGGCACTAATTTTTGGGCCACCATTTCCTTGTTTCACTTCTCCATACAAAGACTACCTGCTGATACAGTCTCCTTCAACAGAATTGTAACAAACATGAACAAGGATGTTAAGTTCTTATAAGATACACATACAGACATTACTCAACTTAATAATATTGACATTCTGACTCTAAAACTCCAAAAAGGTTAAACTAGCACAAATGCTCAATAACTCTCCACTGTAAATAAAAAGTGCAATAGTACAAGGACATACTGGCTAACTCAGCAGAATCACATCAGCCCACCGTGCAATTCTACTGGCAACAGTACAACTAAATGGACAATCATTGCTGCTTGAAATGAACAATTTAGCTTCATTTTATTTTGGAATAACCCCATAAATATACTCTCTAGTTCTTCCTATGCTGCAAATATGCCACTCTCAATGAGAATTGGGGGGTAAAACTCTCCACTGGCTGGAGTCATACCTAGCACAAAGGAAGATGGTTGTGGTGGTTGGAGATCAATCATCTCAGCCCCAGGACATCGCTGCAGGAGTTCCTCAGGGCAGTGTCTTAGGCCCAACCATCTTCAGCTGCTTCATCAATGATCTTCCCTCCAACATAAGGTCAGAAATAGGGATGTTTGCTGATGACTGCACAGTGTTCAGTGTCATTCGCAACTCCTCAGATGATGAAGCAGTCCATGCCCGCATGCAGCAAGACCTGGACGACATTCAGGCTTGGGCTGATAAGTGGCAAGTAACATTTGCGCCACACAAGTGCAAGGCAATGACTATCTCCAACAAGCATGCATCTAACCACTGCCCCTTGACATTCAACGGCAATACCATTGCCGAATCCCCCACCATTAATATCCTGGGGGTCACCATTGACCAGAAACTTAACTGGACCAGCCACATAAATACTGTGGCAACAAGAGCAGGTCAGAGGCTGAGTATTCTGTGGCGAGTGTCTCACCTCCTGACTCCCCAAAGCCTTTCCACCATCTACAAGGCACAAGTCAGGAGTGTGATGGAATATTCTCCATTTGCCTGGATGAGTGCAGCTCCAACAACACTCAAGAAGGCACCATCCAGGACAAAGCAGCCCGCTTGATTGGCACCCCATCCACCACCTTAAACATTCACTCCCTCCACCACCGGCGTACCGTGTCTGCAGTGTGTACCATCTACAAGATGCACTGCAGCAACTCGCCAAGGCTTCTTCAGCAGCACCTCCCAAACCCACAACCTCTACCACCTAGAAAGACAAGGGCAGCAGGCGCATGGGAACACCACCACCTCCAAGTTCCCCTCCAAGTCACACACCATCCTGACTTGGAAGTATATCGCCGATCCTTCATCGTCGCTGGGTCAAAATCCTGGAACTCCCTCCCTAACAGCACTGTGGGATTACCTTCACCGCACGGACTGCAGCGGTTCAAGAAGACGGCTCACCACCACCTTCTCAAGGGCAACTAGGGATGGGCAATAAATGCTGGCCTTGTCAGCGATGCCCACATCCCATGAACAAATAAAAAAAAAACCTCTTTCTTCTTCCAATATCTTTGCTGTGTTGAAATAGAGACTCATTACACTGTCTCCCACCCCAATACATTCTGTCCCAGGACCTTCAAAGTGTGGAACCCTGCACCTCTTCCCTTTCTCCTACAATCTAGGCCTTTAACACCCACGCCTGGAATCACCCTATCATTTACCTTACCTGCTCTCCTACTCTTTTCACCCTGCTTGCTCCCTGCACTGTGGACTTTAACTCTTCCTCTTGTCTTCCTAATAAAATAAAACTCTTAAATTTAACAAAAAACATATTTATGAACAGTTGTTTATACAAACTGCAGCACCATAAAGAGATAAACAGAAATATAACTAATCCCTTCATCCATTGTTCTTAACGAGGATTTTTTTCTGTACAAAAAGACATTCTTGTGAAAGAGGAGGCCTAATTCCGCACTCCCACCCTCCTAGTGGGGAGTCATGTTCACAGGGAATGTAGGGCGAGAATGAAGACTGCAATACCATAGGCCTGTCTCTGAGTCGTGGTCTCTTCAAACACGGAAAGAGCCCTAGGGTGTCATAGCTTAGTCACAATCTCGCAGGTAGTGTGTGTATGGGTTTGCAAGTGGGAGTGTGTAAGGCTGTGTGTATGCGTTTGCACATGGGTGTGTATGGATTGGTATGTGTGTGCGTGCGTGTTTCTGGGTGTTGAGCACGCGGATGAGTGTGTGTGTACCTGTGTGTGTACTGACGTATGGGTGTGAGTGCATTTGCGTGCAAGTATGGGTGTGTGTGTGTATGGGTGTGTGTGTGCATGGGTGTGTGTGTGTATGGGTGTCTGTGTGCATGGGTGTATGTGTGTATGGGTGTGTGTGTGCATGGGTGTGTGTGTGTATGGGTGTGTGCGTGTATGGCTGTGCGTGCGTGTATGGGTGAGCGTGCGTGTGTGCATGGGGGTGTGTGTGCATGGGGGTGTGTGTGTATGGGTGTCTGTGTGCATGGGTGTGTGTGTGTATGGGTGTGTGTGCGTGTATGGGTGTGCGTGCGTGTATGGGTGTGCGTGCGTGTATGGGTGTGTGTGTGTATGGGTGTGTACGTGTATAGGCGTGTGTATGGGTGTGTGTGCGTCTATGGTTGTGTGTTGCGTCAATGGGTGTGTGTGTGTGTATGGGTGTGTGTGTGTATCAGTGTGTATGTGTGTGTATGGGTGTGTGTGTGTGTATGGATGTGTGTGTGCATGTATGGCTGTATGGGTGTGAGTGTGCATGTATGGGTGTGTGTGTGTGTATGGGTGTGTGTGTGTGTATTGGTGAGTGTGCGTGTCTATGGGTGTGTGCATGTATGGGTGTGTGTGCGTGTATGGGTGTGTGTGCATGTATGGGTGTGTGTGCGTGTATGGGTGTGTGTGTGTGCGTGCATGGGTGTGTGCGTGAATGGGTGTGTGTGCGTGTATGGGTGTGTGTGCGTGTATGTGTCTATGGGTGTGTGTGTGTGTATGTGAGTGTGTGTGTGTGCGTGTATGGGTGTGTGAGTGTATGGGTGTGTGTGTATGGGTGTGTGTGTGTGTGTATGGGTGTGTGTGTGTGTATGGGTGTGTGTGCGTGTATGGGTGTGTGTGTGTGCATGGGTGTGTTTGTGCATGGATGTGTGTGTGTGTATGGGTGTGTGTGTGTATGTGTCTATGGGTGTGTGTGTGTGTATGGGGGTGTGTGTGTGTGCGTGTATGGGTGTGTGAGTGTATGGGTGTATGGGTGTGTGTGTATGGATGTGTGTGTGTGTATGGGTGTGTGTGCGTGTATGGGGGTGTGCGCGTGTATTGGTGTGGGTGTGTGTGTGTATGGATGTGTGTGTGCGTGTACGGGTGTGTGAGTGTATGGGTGTGTGTGTATGGATGTGTGTGTGTGTATGGTTGTGGGTGTGTGTATGGGTGTGTGTATGGGTGTGTGTGCGTGTATGGGTGTGTGTGTGTGTGTATGGATGTGTGTGTGTGCATGGGTGTGTGTGTGTATGGATGTATGTGTGTGTGTATGGGTGTGTGTGCATGTATGGGTGTGTGTGCGTGTATGGGTGTGTGTGTGTGTATGGGTGTGTGTGCATGTATGGGTGTGTGTGCGTGTATGGGTGTGTGTGCGTGTATGGGTGTGTGTGCGTGTATGGGTGTGTGTGTGCATGGGTGTGTTTGTGCATGGATGTGTGTGTGTGTGTATGGGCGTGTGTGTGTGCATTGGTGTGTTTGTGCATGGATGTGTGTCTGTGTGTATGGGTGTGTGCGTGTGAGTATGGATGTGTTTGCTTGTATGGGTGTGTGCAAGCATGGGTGTGTGTGTTTGTGTATGGGTGTGTCTGTGTGTATGGGTGTATGCTTGTATGGGTGTGTGCGTGTATGGGTGTGTGTGCGTGTATGGGTGTGTGTGTGTATGGGTGTGTGTGCATGTATGGGTGTCTTTGTGTATGTGTATGGGTGTGTGCGTGTGTATGGGTGTGTGTGTGTGTGTGCATGGGTGTGTGCGTGAATGGGTGTGTGTGCATGTATGGGTCTGTGTGCGTGTGTGTGCGTATGGGTGTGTGAGTGTATGGGTGTGTGTGTATGGATGTGTGTGTGTGTGTATGGGTGTGTGTGCGTGTATGGGGGTGTGCGCGTGTATGGGTGTGTGCGTGAATGGGTGTGTGTGCATGTATGGGTCTGTGTGCGTGTATGTGTCTATGGGTGTGTGTGTGTGTATGGATGTGTGTGTGTGCGTGTGTACAGGTGCGTGAGTGTATGTGTGTGTGTGTATGGGTGTGTGTGTGTGTGTATGGGTGTGTGTGTGTGTATGGATGTGTGTATGGGTGTGTCTGTGTGTGTATGGATGTGTGTGTGCATGTACGGGTATGTGTGTGTGTGTGTATGGATGTGTGTGTGTGTGTATGGATGTGTGTGTGCGTGTCTGGGTGTGTGTGTGTGTATGGGTGTGTGTCTGGGTGTGTGTGTGTGCATGTATGGGTGTGTGTGTTTGTGTATAGGTGTTTGTGTGTGTATGGGTGTGTGTGTGTATTGGTGTGTGCGTATATGGGTGTGTGTGTATGGGTGTATGCTTGTATGGGTGTGTGCGTGTATGGGTGTGTGTGCGTGTATGGGTGTGTGTGTGTATGGGTTTGCACGTGGGAGTGTGTAAGGGTGTGTGTATGCGTTTGCGCATGGGTGTGTATGGACTGGTATGTGTGTGCATGCGTGTTTGTGGGTGTTGAGCATGCGGAAGAGTGTGTGTGTACCTGTATGTATACTGACATATGGGTGTGAGTGCATTTGCGTGCAAGTATGGGTGTGTGTGTGTATGGGTGTCTGTGTGCATGGGTGTATGTGCTTGTATGGGTGTCTGTGTGCATGGGTGTATGTGCTTGTATGGGTGTGTGTGTGTATGGGTGTATGTGCTTGTATGGGTGTGTGTGTGTATGGGTGTCTGTGTGCATGGGTGTATGTGCTTGTATGGGTGTCTGTGTGCATGGGTGTATGTGCTTGTATGGGTGTGTGTGTGTATGGGTGTATGTGCTTGTATGGGTGTGTGTGCTTGTATGGGTGTGTGTGCGTGTATGGGTGTGCGTGCGTGTATGGGTGAGCGTGCATGTATGGGTGTGTGCGTGTATGGGTGTGTGTGCGTGTATGGGGGAGCGTGCGTGTATGGGTGTGTGTGTGAATGGGTGTGTGTGTGTATGGGTGTGTGTGCGTGTATGGGTGTGCGTGCATGCATGGGTGAGCGTGCGTGTATGGGTGTGTGTGTTTATGGGTGTCTGTGTGCATGGGTGTGTGTGTGTATGGGTGTGTGTGCGTGTATGGGTGTGCGTGCATGTATGGGTGTGTGTGTATGGGTGTGTGCGTGTATAGGCGTGTATGGGTGTGCGTACGTGTATGGGTGTGTGTGTGTATGGGTGTGTGCGTGTATAGGTGTGTGTATGGGTGTGTGTGTGTATGGGTGTGTGTGTGCGTCTATGGGTGTGTGTGTGCGTCTATGGGTGTGTGTGTGTGAGTGTATGAGTGTGTGTGTATGGGTGTGTGTGTGTGTATGGATGTGTGTGTGCATGTATGGGTGTGTGTGTGTGTGTGGGTGTGAGTGTGTGTGTATGTGTGTGTGTGTGCGTATGGGTGTGTGTGTGTGTGTATGGGTGTGTGTGCGTGTATGGGTGTCTTTGTGTATGTGTATGGGTGTGTGTGTGTGCGTGCATGGGTGTGTGAGTGTATGGGTGTGTGTATATGGATGTGTGTGTGTGTGTATGGGTGTGTGTGTGTGTATGGGTGTGTGTGCGTGTATGGGTGTGTGTGCGTGTATGGGCGTGTGTGTGTGCATGGGTGTGTTTGTGCATGGATGTGTGTGTGTGTATGGGTGTGTGTGTGTATGTGTCTATGGGTGTGTGTGTGTGTATGGGGGTGTGTGTGTGTGCGTGTATGGGTGTGTGAGTGTATGGGTGTATGGGTGTGTGTGTATGGATGTGTGTGTGTGTATGGGTGTGTGTGCGTGTATGGGGGTGTGCGCGTGTATTGGTGTGGGTGTGTGTGTGTATGGATGTGTGTGTGCGTGTACGGGTGTGTGAGTGTATGGGTGTGTGTGTATGGATGTGTGTGTGTGTATGGTTGTGGGTGTGTGTATGGGTGTGTGTATGGGTGTGTGTGCGTGTATGGGTGTGTGTGTGTGTGTATGGATGTGTGTGTGTGCATGGGTGTGTGTGTGTATGGATGTATGTGTGTGTGTATGGGTGTGTGTGCATGTATGGGTGTGTGTGCGTGTATGGGTGTGTGTGTGTGTATGGGTGTGTGTGCATGTATGGGTGTGTGTGCGTGTATGGGTGTGTGTGCGTGTATGGGTGTGTGTGCGTGTATGGGTGTGTGTGTGCATGGGTGTGTTTGTGCATGGATGTGTGTGTGTGTGTATGGGCGTGTGTGTGTGCATTGGTGTGTTTGTGCATGGATGTGTGTCTGTGTGTATGGGTGTGTGCGTGTGAGTATGGATGTGTTTGCTTGTATGGGTGTGTGCAAGCATGGGTGTGTGTGTTTGTGTATGGGTGTGTCTGTGTGTATGGGTGTATGCTTGTATGGGTGTGTGCGTGTATGGGTGTGTGTGCGTGTATGGGTGTGTGTGTGTATGGGTGTGTGTGCATGTATGGGTGTCTTTGTGTATGTGTATGGGTGTGTGCGTGTGTATGGGTGTGTGTGTGTGTGTGCATGGGTGTGTGCGTGAATGGGTGTGTGTGCATGTATGGGTCTGTGTGCGTGTGTGTGCGTATGGGTGTGTGAGTGTATGGGTGTGTGTGTATGGATGTGTGTGTGTGTGTATGGGTGTGTGTGCGTGTATGGGGGTGTGCGCGTGTATGGGTGTGTGCGTGAATGGGTGTGTGTGCATGTATGGGTCTGTGTGCGTGTATGTGTCTATGGGTGTGTGTGTGTGTATGGATGTGTGTGTGTGCGTGTGTACAGGTGCGTGAGTGTATGTGTGTGTGTGTATGGGTGTGTGTGTGTGTGTATGGGTGTGTGTGTGTGTATGGATGTGTGTATGGGTGTGTCTGTGTGTGTATGGATGTGTGTGTGCATGTACGGGTATGTGTGTGTGTGTGTATGGATGTGTGTGTGTGTGTATGGATGTGTGTGTGCGTGTCTGGGTGTGTGTGTGTGTATGGGTGTGTGTCTGGGTGTGTGTGTGTGCATGTATGGGTGTGTGTGTTTGTGTATGGGTGTTTGTGTGTGTATGGGTGTGTGTGTGTATTGGTGTGTGCGTATATGGGTGTGTGTGTATGGGTGTATGCTTGTATGGGTGTGTGCGTGTATGGGTGTGTGTGCGTGTATGGGTGTGTGTGTGTATGGGTTTGCACGTGGGAGTGTGTAAGGGTGTGTGTATGCGTTTGCGCATGGGTGTGTATGGACTGGTATGTGTGTGCATGCGTGTTTGTGGGTGTTGAGCATGCGGAAGAGTGTGTGTGTACCTGTATGTATACTGACATATGGGTGTGAGTGCATTTGCGTGCAAGTATGGGTGTGTGTGTGTATGGGTGTCTGTGTGCATGGGTGTATGTGCTTGTATGGGTGTCTGTGTGCATGGGTGTATGTGCTTGTATGGGTGTGTGTGTGTATGGGTGTATGTGCTTGTATGGGTGTGTGTGTGTATGGGTGTCTGTGTGCATGGGTGTATGTGCTTGTATGGGTGTCTGTGTGCATGGGTGTATGTGCTTGTATGGGTGTGTGTGTGTATGGGTGTATGTGCTTGTATGGGTGTGTGTGCTTGTATGGGTGTGTGTGCGTGTATGGGTGTGCGTGCGTGTATGGGTGAGCGTGCATGTATGGGTGTGTGCGTGTATGGGTGTGTGTGCGTGTATGGGGGAGCGTGCGTGTATGGGTGTGTGTGTGAATGGGTGTGTGTGTGTATGGGTGTGTGTGCGTGTATGGGTGTGCGTGCATGCATGGGTGAGCGTGCGTGTATGGGTGTGTGTGTTTATGGGTGTCTGTGTGCATGGGTGTGTGTGTGTATGGGTGTGTGTGCGTGTATGGGTGTGCGTGCATGTATGGGTGTGTGTGTATGGGTGTGTGCGTGTATAGGCGTGTATGGGTGTGCGTACGTGTATGGGTGTGTGTGTGTATGGGTGTGTGCGTGTATAGGTGTGTGTATGGGTGTGTGTGTGTATGGGTGT